>OX638131.1:55232603-55331868 GCA_951804985.1 Dryomyza anilis
TAAACACTTTTTGCCCATATAAATCGCCCGAGTTGGACGGAGTATATCCAATAATGCTACAAAGAACTTTTCACGTTTTAGTTCCGATATTAGAAATTATTTTTAAGACTTGTCTTGACCTCAAATGTAGCGTCGGTAGCTCGTCTGGTTAGTGCGTAGGACTACGAGCGAAAAGTCGCTGGTACGTTCTCGACTACGAGCCGAAAGGTCCGCGGTTCGATCCCCAGCGACTACCAACATCTTTTTCATAGAAAACATTTTTCTATGCGACGCTACCTCTCGGCAGTAAATGGCAAACCTACGAGAGTAAAACATTGCCTATGAGAAAGCTCTCACCCTCCGTTCGGATTCGGCAATAAACTGTAGGTCCCACCAATTTGAGTACAAATATAACTCGCACAGCTCAAAGGACTATAGACCAATCAGTCATCATCCTTTATGCTCAAAACGTTTGAAAGAATAATAGATAACCATATAAAGTCAAAGTTTGTCAACTTTAATTTTTCTCGTAACCAGCATGCATACATTAAGGGAAAATCGACAGAGACAGCTCTACACGATGTCACATAGAAAATCCCTCTATTTTAAGGAATATACCCTTGTAAGCTTCCTTGACATAGAAGGAGTTTTCAACAATATCCATTCGGAAGCCATTCGCAATGCATTTATACAGGCGGGCGTGGCAGCAGACTTAGTAGCATGGCTTATGGAATTGCTAGCAAGTAGGTAAATAAACGTAAACATCGGGCAACGGATGATAAGAGCAGAAACAAATCGGGGCACATCTCAGGCAGGGGTAATATCACCCACCCTCGGGATCTTTTTTTTTTTTTTTGAATATCTACTAAGATCCACAGCACTCAGACAGACTATATCCATTGTACTGTGAAATCTATTCCCTACAATTTTGTGGTTAATATCACACGAGCGCACATACCCAAGCCGGTATTCGAACCCGAGACCTTCAGAATGCAAGTCCAGCGCGCTACTTCTGGACTGCTCAGGCCGGCTCGGGATCTTAGTGCTAAACAAAATACTCGTAGAACTAGAAACTTCGGGCATCCAAGTAGTTGCTTGTGCGGATGACTTAGTAATGCTATCAACTGGCAAATACATGAAACCGTTTCTAACATATTAGAAACGGCATTAAGAAGATTGACAAACTGGGCAAAAAAATCTGAACTAAATATCAACTCAACAAAAACCGAACTAGTACTTTTTACAAACTGTTTACGAAAAAAAAATTATACGAAATCGGATTTTCGATATTTCGATAATTTTCCGAGTTATCGATTGTTTTATACAACAATGAATCAAATAAAATATTTTTAGTATGCCATCATTTAAAAAGCTTAATTAGTTTCTATTCAATTGGTATACAAATTTTCTGCCAATATTTTGTTTTTATATTTTAAAAAAATATCCTTTGATTTATATGTGTTTACTGCTGTATAAAACAATCGACAACTCGGAAAATTTTCGAAAATCCGATTACGTATAATTTTTTTCGCAAACAGTTCTACAATATTGCATACTCGAAATATTGTTTTTAAATATTCTAAATTTCGACTCCTAGTACAATTGCACCTCTTAGTACAATTTTCAATGTACTTGCGGCACGTGTTCCCGTTGTTCAAATTCAAAAAAATTTTGGATATCTTATTTTTTGAGCCCTAATAAACAATCCTAGGGGGTGAGAAAACTAAAAATCGAAAAAATTGTCAAATAAGTGATACCCTAATGGTGGACAGCATTAGACAAAAAATGTAACTCAAAAGAGATAGTAAAAACACAACAGCAACTGCTTCCTTGAAATAATACTTGATGTCATGCCCATAGACCAATTCTTATGATATGTTTTCTTTCAGGAACAGAGGACGTAAAGAAACACCCGCTGCAATTGGTGAAGTTCATAAGGGCATCCAGATGGAAACTGAAGGACGACAGTAGAGCGGCCAACAGATAAATACTTTATCTTTCTTCTTTTTTTTATTTATCTTTTTATTTTTTTTTAACTAAGAATCTTATGAAGTAACCAAAATTAAACTGAATGAATTTGTAGATATAAAAATGTAATTTAGTTTTTATTTTTCTTTTATACATTAATATATATATAATAAAGAAAAGAGGAAACACAATGGACCAGATTTGGTCTAAGTGGGTTGGTAATTCTCTACAACTATGTTGTTGGAAATTGTCAACATCCTCACAACCTTTTTTCAATTTAAGACTTACTATACCATTAAAAAGGTATAATAAAAAATATTTTTGGCTTAACTTTACTTTATAGAGCCGGTCGAAATTCAAAGAAAAATTACGATTAACAATTCAAATTTTATTAGATAAATTTTATTTTTTCGCTAGAAAACGAACACGAATAAAAATTTCAAATCGATGAGGCCATAAAAATATAATTGATATTTCAACCACAAATTTTTATTCGAATAAATAATTTGTATTCGAATAACTTTAAAAATTTAAAATTTTTAATACAATTTTGTAAAAAATTGTAACACAACATTTGTTGTGCAATGGAAATGAAGAATTGTAAGTTCGTCTATTACAATCAGGGTTCGAAGACGTTTTTTTTTTCTCTTTTGCTCAATTTATATCCCTTACTAAAGATGAGAATTTTTTGATCACTACTGATAAATATATTGTTTGATCATTGATGAAAATAAATATATCACTCAATGATCGAAATAATTCTCATCTTCAAAAGTACTTATTATTGATGATGAACATAATTTGTATCTTCAATTTTTTCATCATTGAATGATGACAAAAAGCAAAAAGTAGCGAATTCTGATCATTTGAAGATGAAAATAAATGATAAGCAAAGATGAAAAAAATGATGAGAAAAATGATCAGACAAATGATTATAAAAATGATCAGAAAAATATCAGGACAAATCTAAAGATCAAAAAGGTCGAAAAGATCATAGATATAAAAAAGATCATAAAGATCAAAAAGATTCTAAAAACAGAGACCCAAACAGTATTACGACTTTGTGTGTAAATTCCGAAATAGTAGAGATCAATGCAGCTCCAGTAATTCTCAATATACATATATCAATTTTTAATAATTTTAGTCATGTGGGAGGTATCACACCCTCTTTTTAAAATTCACATCAAAAAGTTGTTTATCGATTTTCATACAATATTAGTCAATCCTCATACTTATTTTTTTTTTAAATAACACTGAGGGTTTCGACAACTTTTGGTGTTCCCTACCACCCTGTGCGACACGGTCAATAATCTGTTAACGAATATAGCAGTTACTAGCGCAACAGAATTAATCTTGGCAACAAAAAAATAAACAGATTGGAATATGACATTTTACTATTTCCAAAACTCAAGAACACAAAGGGCAAAATGTTTGGTTCCTTTCGCTCATAAGGAATAATAACTCAGCACCAGTCTAGAGACTATTTTCCTATGCAACCATTATTATTTTACCAAGACCACAGAAAATTTCAGATAACATAGAAAAAGAGTCGTTTGAAAAAACAAATTTGAATAGAATTGCTTTATTTATTCTTTGCTTTATTTATTCTCGATTCTTTTTAATTTAAATAAATATTTACGAATAAACTACAATTTTTAGTCAATCAATAAATAATAAATAAATTTTTAGTTTTGAATAAAATATTAATTAGTTTTAATTCGTAACTATTATACTTTTATAATTTTTTTTAGGAAAAAAAATCGACCGATTTTTGATAAAAAAAAATGTCAAAGGACCTTTGCATCCATTATCTAACCTAATTGAGAAAAAAACCGCGTGATTTTTTTGAAAAAAATATGAATACGGCGTTTCTATTCCACTCTCTCTTCCCCTCTTTTCTCATCATTTATTTTCATCTTCAAATGATAAGAATTCGCGACAGTGTGTTTTTTCTTCAGTCAAATCAACATTTTATTAATATATGTATATGTACAAAATAGTGATTGTAAGAGTTGACCGAGGGGAAGAAAGGCGCAATTTTTTTTTTTTTTTCAAAAAAAACTTGCGATTTTTTGTCAAATAGGTAATGAATGCAAATGTCCTCAGACATTTTTTTTTTAAATCGCGCGATTTTTCCCTAAAAAAATTTAAAAGTATGATAGTAATCTTCGTATTCGTATCTCTAATACTCACTGCTTGAGAGGGGAATATGCCGTTAACTCATTTCATATGTCGCAAACATTTCATATGCAATAAAAGGTCATAACCCCACGACATAATCCCCAATTCGAAATTGGTTCTATCTATAGCTAGAGGCAGCGTACCTCAGAGTGATCGACTGGATTACCAGCGTGATGGTCTGGGATACAGTTGTGAGGCAAGCAGTCCTGTACTGTGATGCGCTCTACGATATGAATTACGTGGTGAACATCCTGCTCTCAGAGGTGGAGCACGCTCGAATTTATCACAATTGTCATGAAGGAAGAATGTTCCCCATTCACTTAGAGCAGCAAAGAGCAAATGCACACTATCACAAAATGTGTCTGTGCTTTTAAATAGCTCTACACAAAAACAATTTTGGTTGAAAGCTCATGTAAAAGCTTTTTTTTTATGTCCCAACTAATTTGTGATCTTTTTTGTGAATGAATTGTGATGTTGAATGAAGTGCATTATATATAATGTCTTTCAAAATCAAATGTTGTACAAAAAGTTATCGTCCGCCCACAATTTATTCATTCTGCTTTAAAAAAAAATTAGTAAATAAATATGTTATTTAGTAAAAAAGTATTTGTTATTATAAATATTTTTTTTTTAAATGAATCATAAAATATAGTCAAATAAAGGTTTTATATTAAAAGACATTTAGTCAATATTAAAATTAATATTTTTATAGTGTAACAAAATAGAACAGCGATGCGCGGTGTTGCTCGCATAACAACTCAACAGAGACTGAGGTGCATTCGTTGTGAAAGTTCTAGCATTTTTCAGCGTCTAGTCTCGGATGTTCCAAGTTCTATCTATATACCTCAGCGTGATCGTCTGAGCTCAAGTTGCGAGCCAAGTAGTCTTGTACTGTGATGCGCTGTACGATATGAATATCGGAGTGAACTTCCTGCACTCAGAGAAGCCCTCGCAAATTTATCACCATCGTCAAGAAGGAAGAAATGTTCCCCATTCACTCAGAGCCAGTGAACTTCATCGTGATCGACAGGCATGCCAGCGGAGAAATAAGCTCTTAGAGATGAAAGATCATTTTCCAGTCTATATAGTCTCGGATGTTCCAAATTATATCTATAGTTAAGAGTCTGCGTACCTCAGCGTGATCGACTGAATTACCAGCGTGATCGTCTGGGCTACAGTTGCGAGGCAAGCAATGATGCTCTCTACGATATGAATTTCAGAGGGAACATCCTGCACTCAGAGGGGGAGCCCGCGCGAATTTTATCCCAAACGCCAAGAAGGAAGACATCTTTTTGTAATTTTTCCCAGTAGATGAAAAATAAAATAAATGATTTTTTGGCAGGGTTGAAAATAACACATATAGACAGGGTGTATCAAATTAGAAAAAAGGCAACAAGACTTCCAGCAGTATACTACTGCTTATAGGAAGGTAGTAGTGAAAAAAAAGTCATAATCATGACACCATAAAATTAAAAATACATTTTTGCATCTTTAATAAAATTTAAAAGCGAGAAAATTACTTGTTCGTTCTTAGATTTTAAAATTGAAGTTAAACTGTTAAAATTATGTAAAATTTTAAATTTAGAAAAAATGTTTTTGTAAAGAGGACATTGAAAAAGCTGATGTTGAAAAATGTCATGAATGTTACAAGACAAACATAAATTTGAATCCTGGACACCAATTTGAGCAAAATACATTTTGTCATATAAGTGACCAACCAGCAAAAAGTCGGTTGATAATTTTAGTTTCCCTAGGTGAAAGTCCCAAACCCCAGTGCCACATACTTTTTGAAAGAGAATCAATAATACTACCAAAAAATCTACATTTTTGTAGAGATACATTTTGAAATTTTATATTCCATTCTGTGAAAAGTTATATATACATTTTAACGCATCTTTAATAGTAAATTTATAAATAATCGGAGCACCAACAGTAGATGCCTGCTTAGCCATAAAATCGACTGTTTCATTGAAGTGGATTCCAACATGACTTGAAGTCCATACAAAAACAACTCCAATAAAGGAGAATCATTAATAAGATTTAAAATGTCAGCAACTAAATAATTAGTAGTTACATGTTTTTAAGCAGTAAACAGGCACCATAGCTGTCAGTAAAAATCACCACTTTTGAGTCACAATCCTCAGCTGCAATCAAAAGTTAAGAGAGCACTTTTGATTGCAGCTGAGGATTGCAACTAATTCAGCAGAAAGAATTAGTTTTATTACAAATAATAAAACATGTCTTGCAATTGATATTATCAAAAATGTGTTTAAATTTATGGTAAACAAAACATAAGCTGGCATTAAGAGCATTTTTAATAGGCGTGAAAAATTTATTGTTTGTAAAAATAAGTTTAATTATTTCTTTTGCGGTGAGATAAATGGACTTTCCTTAGGAGGTAACTCAGAAGCCATAGCATATAAAATATGGACAGGGGTAGAAGGACAAATTTTATATAAATTTAAACCAACTTTTGGAAGTAAACCATTTTTAATGGAGAACAATTTTTTAATAAGATCAACATTACTCTGAGACTCACTAATGACTCTAGAATAGTGATCTGCAACTGATAAGCTGTTTTTATGGTACAACCAAGAAATTTGAAATTATTGACCTGTTGAATATATCTGCCATTAATAATTAGATTAATTTGTTTCCGTCCACCTTTTGCAAAACAAAGAGATTTTGTTTTATCTAAATTGAACGGCTTTTCGACAATTTTCAGGAGATGCTAATTTGTTACATTTCTTTTTTGCAGCAAGTTGAAGACGAAAAAAAGACGATTTAAATTTTCATTCCACATTATGTTTCTCTGATATATTATATGTGCATTCCCTTATTGCGAAATTCATAGAATTTTCTATGCCATCAAAATTTGAGGGAAAATAATATATAAATTTGAAAGAAGCTTTTTTTTTTGCTAAAAATTGTGTTGATCTTTTATTTATGTTAGAACATTGAATTAAAATTGGAGAATGATGAGAACCTCCAAAAATAATTGATAGTGTAGACCAAGAACAATCTAAAAAGCTTTTAATGAAAGGAATATCACTGAACCTTGAGGGCTATCAAAGAAAGGTTTAAAGTATGACTTCCTTCATTTAAGCAAATAAAATCAGAAGCCTGAATGAAATCGAACAGTTCTTCTTCACAGTTATATAGTCTCGCCAGGAATCACACCTAGCATTAAAATCGCCAGCAATTATAACATTAGAGAAAGAATCTAACAAATTAAAAAGTTTGTATATTTCGTTAAGAAATAATGTGGTGGAAATATTAGGTTTAAAATAAACAGAAACTATGGTGAGATTTGGATTGAGATAAGTGTTTGCACTATAAGAATATCAAAATCCGAAACAAAATTATTTTTTTTAATTTAATGGAATGTTTAAAATCAATGGCTACGCCTCCATCACTTCTATTTTTTGCAACGATATTAAAATTAAAGATTTTTTGATTAACATCATGTTCATTATAAGCAAATATTTCGGCGAGAATACAAATTTCACCGCCATAATTATTTAAATAATATTCAATATTATTTTTATTTGCTTTCAGACTCTGGCATTTAAAATGGTAAACTATTTGGAACACTAGAATTAAGAAAAGAACGGTCTAAATCTAATACAATTGTATTTAAACGTTTTTTAAAATGATTAATAGTATTAATTAAAGTTGAATTTTCTTCTTTGTTGAAATAATCTCCAACAAATTTTTTTAGTTCAGAAACAATTTTCTCATATTCTGTAACTTTTGAATAACCTTTATGATGAAAAACAAGTGAAATAAAATCATCACGTCTCACCGGATTGAAATGCGGTTTTGGAGTAGGTGCACGCATTTTGGACACGACAATCTTACTGTATTTATTGCTCGTTATCATTTTGATGACTACTTTATCATTGTTTTGTATTTTATTGTCGTCTTAGTCGCTGACAAGTGTCGGAAAATTTTTATCGAAGTCATCCAAAACACTGAATTGATTAATAGAGTAAGTTTTAAGAACCTCTTTTCGAGAAAGTTTTTGAATTGTCATAATTTTTTTGATTTCAAATTCATCTGACCAATAATTTAGCAAAATTTCTTCAGTAATATCTGAACTATCAAAGGCAATCTTAACAGAATAGGTTGGAATTAACTTGTTGGCATCCTCAGGATCGCGTCTGTTGATGCGATATACAATTGGGACAGGGGATTCTATATTGTCTAATAAAAATTTATCCGTTAAATATAGAGGCACATTCCTTAAAACACCAAAACTGTAAATGTAATTCATTGGAATAAACGGTCTAAAATTAAAATCAATGATGTCCTCATTTAAAACAAAATCGTTAGCACACTTAGCAGACGCAAAAGAAATACGAAATAACGTTTGGCCAATTGATTTAATGCGAATGATGCCATCAATTTTTAAATCTTTAATTTTTTATAAAAAAATAATTCGTTTCTTAACTCTGTATCTCTACGAGACGTATCTAAGACTAAAAACTCCGCTTGATGTTTGCATGCGTAAAGGTAATTTGTATTATCGAAAAGAAGCGCTGGGGTTCGGGTTTCTCCAACAAGGGAAGGCTTACCGATATTAACAGCTTTTTCTCCATCAGCTTTTACAATTTTGCTTGAGCTTGAACTGTTCAATGATATGGATTTCCTTTTGCATCCTGATAGATTATTAACAAAATTGTTGAAGTCTTCAACAGGAGCCGTAAGTGTCCTGGGTGGACTTGGAGTCCCCCATTTTGAATGGAACGAACAAATTAATAATAAATAATTAAATTCACTTCAACAAAAAAAAAACGTGAAAAATTAATAAGAATTGTAAATTATTACAGAAAACTTATTAAAAAACAAAAATGGCGATCAGAAAAAATGTTCAGAACTTTTTTTTTTTTTGACTGAAAACACTACGAACAACCTCTCAGTGAGACGATCGAATTGGAAGTGAAAAAATAAATGATAATGTGAGATGGGCCAAGTACATCTTCCATAAATTTATTGAAGTAACTAATATAAAAAAATAAATATTTCTTACTAGCTGGACCCGTGCACGACTCGTGCCAAGATTTTGTGAATTCATAGATATGGAGCGATTTTATTAATATAAAAAACATTTTTATTATTTATATGAGGGCCCCGTGCTTAGCTGTTGAAGTTTTTTTATTGGTTTTATAAATGTGGTAACCAAATAATAATTCACGGGCAAAACAACTTTTCTCAAAGACAATTCGTTCTCAGACTGCGCTTCCCCGTAGAATTATTCCCAGTAGAAATCTTCCCCGAAAAATTCTTCCCATAGAACGCTTTCCCGTAGAATTCTTCCCGTAGAATTAATCCCGGTAGAATTGTTCCCGGTAGAATTCTTTCCCGTAGAATTCTTCCCCGTAGAGTTTTTCCCAGTAGAAGTTTTAGTGTGGTGAGTTTTAGTGTGGTGAGTTTTGGTGTGGTGAGTTTTAATGTGGTGAGTTTGAGTGTGGTGAGTTTTAGTTGGTGAGTTTTAGTGTGGTGAATTATAGTGTGGTGGGTTTTAGTGTGGTGAATTTTAGTGTGGCGAGTTTTAATGTGGCGAATTTTATTGTGGTGAGTTTTAGTGTGGTGAGTTTGAGTGTGGTCAATTTTAGTGTGTTAAATTTTTGTGTGGTGAGTTTTAGAGTGGTGAATTTTAGGGTGAATTTTAGTGTGGCGAGTTTTAATGTGGCGAATTTTATTGTGGTGAGTTTTAGTGTGGTGAGTTTGAGTGTGGTCAATTTTAGTGTGTTAAATTTTTGTGTGGTGAGTTTTAGTGTGGTGAGTTTTAGTGTGGTGAGTTTTAGTGTGGTGAGTTTTAGTGTGTTGAGTTTTTGTATGGTGAGTTTTAGCGTGATGAGTTTTAATGTGCGGAATTTTGGTGTGATTGAGTTTAAAGAATTTTGGGTGGTTTTTAACCTGGTGTGAAATATCTTGATAACACTATAATAACTGTTGACATACACGTAATATAAAATGTATCTTCTGGGGGTGCCACGCCCAATGGTCCAATCACTCCCACATTCGGTGAAACCGTTTAGTATGGTTAAAAATAACGCTTAAATTTGCTATCCCAATTGCTGATACAATGTATTTTTAATTTTTGGGTTATATGGGAGGTGCCACGCCCATTCCACCAATCTTACCGAGATATAGCATATACTCTGTCCAGACCATAGCTGCCAACCTAAATTTTGACAAAAAATCTGTTTTTCTTACAGCGGTAGTTAAAAAATCTATTGACAGATTTATGCAATTAAAAAATCTAACAGCCATTAAAAAATCTCTCATGCATTAAAAAATCTACCAAAAATCTGAAATTCCTAGAAAATGTTACAGACATCGCACATACAATAAAAAATCTAAAATAGATGAAAACGCAAAAAAATATAGTGTTTTCAATATTAAATATAATTTAATAAATAAATATTAAAATTCATCCCATTTGTTATGAAAGATAATAAATAAAATTCAGTAGTAATTTAAAAATGTTACTAAGAAATATACAAAAATAAAAACCTGTGAGAATAAAAAAATCTTTTCTGTAAGAAAAATCTTTCACGGAATTAAAAAATCTGATCAGATATCTTTTATCTACCGGCAAGTAAAGAAGCTGAAAAAGTAGATTTATCTGACAAAGTTGGCAGCTATGGTAGCAAGTTATATCGTTTTGAAAGTTTAGGTTGTATGGGAGGAACCACGCCCCTTTGTCCAATCCCGCCCATATATAGCCTATCATTCCCTTCATACCATACCGCATCTGTGGTAAAAATTTTATGATAATCGAATGAGCCGTTTAGACAGAGATGTGGAACAAACAAACAAACCAACCAACATTCAGATTTATTATATTAATAGGATAGGATTTAAACGAAGCGAGCCAATAATTTTGTTTGGTCAGGTTACCGGAAATTTTCGTTTTTTGCTACGTACTAAAGAAAGCTTATTACCTTTGTCTCTGTGGTATATTCTTTTAGGAAGCATGTCTTCACAAGGACTTTTAGCATAACTGCATTCAACTTCAACAAAATCTGCAATAATATTTCTAAATTTTTCGGGTATTAGAAGAAGTCTTTCTGTATTTCCTCTTTTGAAGCACAAATAAGCTGACTTCATCTGAAACCATTTTCTTCTTATTTGTGTAGACGTTTTGTTAGGAAAACCTCGCATTTTCATTGTGTTAGCAATTTGAACAAATGTGTGGTGAGTGGTTGATGTTGTTCCATGTACATTTTGCATTTCTTTCATAAGATTTAACATACATTCAATCTCTGTTGAAATCCAAAAATTACGTTTCACTTTATGGTCAGACATCTATAATTTTTTAACAATCACGGTTCAGAGTAGTGACGGGTAAATCGATTTCGATATTAGTCGAAAATCGATTTTTTCGTTAATTCTACGCCCAGCAAAAAATCTCTAACCGATAGTCATCGATATTTCGAACTGGTTCGCACCCCAGCAAAAAAGGTAACTGGTAACTAACCGGTTAGCTAATTGGTAATTGCAGGTCATTCTGCCGGTTACCTTTGTTCTACCATCGGGAGAAAGGTAACCGGCAGATTCCTATCTGTGTGAAGTACATGTGATAAGACACATGTACTTCACACAGATAACTAAAGCATTGCGCTCATTTAAAAATAATCTTGTTGTCTCTTTTGCACCTCTTGCTATTTTCATGTCGTATTGCCAGACTAAAAAAATATTTTACAGAAAAATAAAACAGTATTGCCATAATTACTTTTTTCATATATATTTTTATTTAGTATACTATATTAAACAATTGTTTTAAAAAGTAATTAAATTAATAAAAATCATAACATAATGTCCACATCGTCGGTAAAGACGTCTTTATGATCCTTATTGTAAATTTTTTCACGAATTTCCTGTTGTTTCACTGGAGATCAGCACTAGGTATTCGAGTGTGCGACTTTCGCAGCTCATCTTCGGGGCACTGTACGAAACGTGTATGAGCGCCGGTGGCATCATAAACACGTGAAAAGGTCATTTGAATTAGAATTAAACTGCTTACCAAGATAAATGATTTCTGGACAAATTATGTCCATCAACTCCAGAAATGATTTCAAACAACCATTTTCATCATAGTACGTCCATCGAAGGCATCTCCCTTTTTGGAACGAATGGTCCTAGAAAAATTACAATATATGTTTTGAAAGGGTAATTTGAATTAGAAATTAACTGCTTACCAAGATAAATGATTGCTGGACAAATTATGTCCATCAACTCCAGAAATGGTTTCAACAACTATTTAAAGGGGGTCTTTTGTTGTATTCTCCCTTTTTGGATCGAATGAGCGTACTTATATAAGGCATAGCTGGACATATTATGCCTAACAACTCCTCAAACGTGTTTCATCAACCGTTTTCCTCCTTTAATGGCCAACGAGGGTGTCTACTATTCTAAAACAGATAGAGCTAGTATAAAAAGTTATATATTTTTGGATAGGGCTTAAAATTTTGATTTAGAATGTTTACTTTACAATGTGATCCTTTGATAAGAACTCACCAACAACCCTTGAAAGTGGTTCTATCATTAACCTTCAAAAAAATATGCCAGAGGATTTACGGAATTGTGGCGGAACTAGAAGGAGTTGTAGAAAAATGTTTATATGGCCAGATAGGTGAATACATTGCGAACTGAACCCAGCAATTTTTATGATGATCCTGGGAATCATTAGAGCCAA
This sequence comes from Dryomyza anilis, assembly GCA_951804985.1. Taxonomy (NCBI): domain Eukaryota; kingdom Metazoa; phylum Arthropoda; class Insecta; order Diptera; family Dryomyzidae; genus Dryomyza; species Dryomyza anilis. The sequence continues at coordinate 55,245,439 of OX638131.1, forward strand.
CAACCATGTTTAGCTACATGTCCACTGCTTTTTGGAACTTTAAACTGGTTCTGTCGGCTAAAGTAAATAATTCACATACATGTCAGTGATACTAATTGAAAGATATTGATAATACCTGTCGATCCATGTAGGAGTATCCTGCTCCTTTTGTCCACAAATCCAGAGAAACCTCAAAATCCGTCAACATTTTGCCATTTGTCAAAATTCTCTTGTTCTTCTTTCCAGCTGCCAAACGCTTGTTTTGTTCCAATTCCACCAGTTCCGCATATTTTGACAGAAAATAGTTGTTGAAAAAAAAGTTGTTAACTTCACACTCGCATGCTTTAGTTAGAAAGGGATGTCTTGTCACATGTACTTCACACAGATAGGAATCTGCCGGTTACCTTTCTCCCGATGGTAGAACAAAGGTAACCGGCAGAATAACCTGCAATTACCAGTTAGCTAACCGGTTAGTTCCCAGTTACCTTTTTTGCTGGGCGGGAACCGGACAATTCATCGTATCACAATTCATCGAACACAATTCATCGTATGCACAATTCATCGTACCCACAATTCATCGAACACAATTCATCGTATGCACAATTCATCGTACCCACAATTCATCGTATCACAATTCATCGTATCACAATTCATCGTATCACAATTCATCGTATACACAATTCATCGTATCACAATTCATCGTATGTTCAGTTCATTTTATGCACAATTCATCGTATCCATCGAACACAATTCATCGTATGTACAACTTATCGTATGCACAATTCATCGTATACGCAATTCATCGTTACAAATTTATTTGTTATTAATATTTTATTGAAGTTGCATACAACTCTTTAATTGAATAAAAACATATTACTAATATAAATTCCATTTTTGTTTATAAATATTTGAGTTAAAATGTCATCGATAACAAATGCAGCGCAAATGTAGCGTGAAAATTTCATGCTGAAAAAATGGCGACCGCTCACTAAACAAGTTGATGGTAGCATGCCATTCAAGATCAAATTGCTCAACAGCTCCTCAACTGCTGAGGTCGCTGAATGCAGCCAATGTAAATCGGGCTTATGCTACTCTGTATTACAGAGTATTCGATTTATATGGGAAATGCATGCAAGTTTTGGAGCACAAAATACATTGTACTGATGGTACACTGTATAAAATTCGTTCAGATTTCTTTTTCACATTACTTTAATTACGATAAAATTGATTAAATACACTAATTAAATAGTTATAATTAACTAAAAACACATATCAACATGATAAATATTAATAATTGAATGCTCCAATGTATGCATTATTTTATGTAATGATAATAAATAGATGTGACTGTAACACTACAAATTTGTTCACTTTTTTATTCATAGAAACTAATAATAATTATAGTTAATAAGTTGAACTAACGCAACCTTAGCAAACAATAACAAAAGCCTCTGCAGATGGCAGTCAGCAGCTGCTATCTGTTCATATTTTCAATTTCAGCGGAATTTGCGTTTGTTGTCAAATATTTCACAAAAAACATTTTGAATTAAAAACATGTGTATATAAAAAATATAAATAATTAAAAAATAATGAATACATAATATCTATAAAAACTTTTTATTACTTTTTAATTGTAGGCTATGGAAAAATCATTGAATGACTGTTTGCGATGATACTTAAAAGTGATAATTTGTCATCAATTTCTTATCAGAAAGTATAAATAATATTAGCATTTAAACGATGCATTATTTTATAAGAAGTAATTTTTTTATGTATTAAAACATATTTGTAATAAAAAAAATAAAAATTTTCAATTTTAAAATAATAAAATATTTTTTTCAAAATATTAATGAGAAGATACAACCATTGGATATTGATTAGCGAATGAAAGGAGAAAATGGGACAACATTTTAGTTCATGCTCTCATAGGTTTAAAATTCTTTTTATTTTCAATTCTTTATTTACTTGTGATTAATAAATTTATCAAGAAAAAATATGGAATTAAAAATTAACAGTACAGTTTTGTTTTCCTACATTAATAAAAAAAATACCAGCAATGCAAAAATGTCCGTCCGTCTGTCCTTTTTTTTTGGTTGTCACTGACAAATTTCCGTCTGTCCTTTATGTTTTTTTTATGATACTTTGTTATTTTTTCAAAATGCATCTCTGATGTAATACATGAGCTTTTGTTCGAATTATAAAAAAATTAAAATTTTTCGACTGTGTCGCTTTCGCATTTTCATTTCAGCAATAAATGTTAAAGATCAAGTATTTCATATTGCAAAAAATGAATGCTTTTTCACTTGCATCGCTTTCTTTGTTGCGGTCGTTCCTAAGACTCCATTCATCCGCCATTACATGAAAAATAAAAGAATATATTATTACACCCAGAAAAAAATTCCCTCAAATCCCATTAAAATTGGTCAATTGGACAATTATTGATTTAATAGTATACAAAAAATAAATCTTCTCATATAAACTCAATGGCAATGTCATGGTATTTTCTAGTATTTAATGATATTTTCCGATTAAGATAATAATTTATCCTTATTTTTAATAGTAAAAAACTATTATTTTTATAGTATTTTTTTCTGGGCGTAGCTAAATTTTATAAAAAATTATTGAAAAAAAATATATATAAACCGAATACCCATAGTGACACTACAACACAGTCTGTGAAACGGCACGCTATCCGAGCGCTCTCGATATAAACGATAGTCATTTCTGGAACATATACACTCAGAAGAAAATGTACCATTAAGTACTTTATGGTACGACCATTTATCTTATGGTTCATGTATTAATAGTTTTTCTTTTTAAATCAAAAGTTTTCTAATTAATTCAATAGTATTTGAAAAATTCAGTACCATAAATTTAAATATTTCAATATTATTATTTTAAATAGAATAAATACTGTTGTTTTAATGGTTTCCTCCTATAATAATAAACGTGGTGAAAAAAAACATAAAAACGAATGCAAACATATTCGTTTTGTACGTCATTCTGCGTGATTACTCAAAATGGTCGCATGTATTTTTTTGCAGACTAAAGTACTACAATCAATTATTGGAAACCAAAGCAAACATTAAATGGGTTATAACCTTTTGCAGCAAGAAGTGTCTTTTTATGTGTGTGTTGTAAAAGTGAATATCAATTTCGATATTTAAATAAAATAATATATACAATAATTCCTCCTATAATAATAAACGTGGTGAAAAAAAACATAAAAACGAATGCAAACATATTCGTTTTGTACGTCATTCTGCGTGATTACTCAAAATGGTCGCATGTATTTTTTTGCAGACTAAAGTACTACAATCAATTATTGGAAACCAAAGCAAACATTAAATGGGTTATAACCTTTTGCAGCAAGAAGTGTCTTTTTATGTGTGTGTTGTAAAAGTGAATATCAATTTCGATATTTAAATAAAATAATATATACAATAAATAAACTAAAATACATTTTTGTTTTAATAAATTATTAGGAAAATGTAATTCGACTATACCATAAAATTAATACGTATAATTAAATTTTTATAGGTCTTTCTTATTGACATTACAATATCACATTATAAAATTTATGGTACAACCACACATTGTATTAAGAGTTTCAATAATACAGAACTGATGGGACGCATCCTATTGACCTATTTCAATGGTATAAATTATTGTTTTTCTATTGAAATACTATCAATTTACCATGATTTTTTTTCTGGGTATAGAACCAGTTGCCGGCACACATGAATATGAGAAAAGCGGGAGGCATGATTATGCACAAAGGGAATAATTGTGTTATTCTCAAATTCACCTCGGTGCGAATGTGGGTCCGATAGCAGCATCGCTTCAGCACTATAGTAAAATCATCGACAAGGAAAGAACATCAAAAAAAAAAATTAAGTGCGCCGAGGAATAAAATGTTTGTGTAAATTAATATATATTTTTTTGTGATTTAAGTTAAAATATTTAATTTTTTTTAGTGCGATCTAATGAAAAGTAATAAAAAAATTGGCCGGAAACAAATAAAAATAATTTTTGTTTTTTTTTTTGAAAGCAATAGTAATTTTTTTTGTATTCAAAATTTCAAAAAAATAGGGTAATACCCATTTTCTTATTAGCTTGCAGCCGAAGGAACGAAAATTAAAGGCGCTAATCGATCAGGAATTCCCTCGGATCATCAGCCAATAACGCAGCTAAGTGCAAAAATTATTGAAAGAAATTTAGCGTCAGTCAAACCGGCTGCGAGCCAATTTGCTCATCTTGTTTCAAATTGATTTAAAATCCGTGCCCTACAATATAAATAAGTGCATACTAACCTAGCTTTTTATTGAAATATTCCAATAAAAATTATAGCGCTACATAGGATGCGTATTCCCGCGCAAAATCCTGGAAAAAATGGGAAAATCATAAAAAAAAATTTAAATTTTAAATTCCTAAAATAAAACCAGTCAAACCGGCTGCGAGCCAATTTGCTCATCTTGTTTCAAATTGATTTAAAATCCGTGCCCTACAAAATAAATAAGTGCATACTAACCTAGCTTTTTATTGAAATATTCCAATAAAAATTATAGCGCTACATAGGCGGCGTATTCCCGCGCAAAATCCTGGAAAAAAATGGGAAAATCATAAAAAAAAATTTAAATTTTAAATTCCTAAAAATAAAACCTATACTTACCCGAATATTCCATTGAAGAGTCCATCGTAGCGATCCCGTCTGGTCCACATCCGCGGCGAAAACTAGCAAAGAAACATAAAATTAATCAAGAGACAAAACCAAAAATTTATAAAGAAAACCTGAAAAGAAAAATTAAAGAAAACCTGTAACGAAAAATTAGAGAAAACCTGAAAAGAAAAATTAAAGAAAACCTTAAAATAAAAATTAAAGAAAACCTGAAACGGAAAATTAAAGAAATCCCTGAAAATAAAAATTAAAGAAAACCTGAAAAGAAAAATTAATGAAAATTAGAAGCAAGTCCATAGGAAAAATTAAGATTAAAATGTTTAGTAATTAGTTTTATTTCTGCAAATAATATTTTTTTTAATCCATACCTTTGTAAAATAAAATTCAAAGAAAAGTCCTAAAAGAAAGAAAAAATATTTAGGAAAGTGAAGGAAAATACCATTGATATATACTTACCCAAATTACATACTGAAGCGATATTGGACGTTGTTTCCAATTACATTACCCCCTCCCCAACAACTAGCAAAGAAAAGGAAAATTATTGTTTTTTTATTTAGAAAAGAAACATAAAATTAATCAAGAGACAAAACCAAAAATTTATAAAGAAAACCTGAAAAGAAAAACTAAAGTCTGTAAAGAAAAATTAGAGAAAACCTGAAAAGAAAAATTAAAGAAAACCTTAAAATAAAAATTAAAGAAAACCTGAAACGGAAAAGAAAAATTATCGAAAACCTGAAAAGAAAAATTAAAGAAAATTAGAAGAAAGTCCATAGGAAAAATTAAGATTAAAATGTTTAGTAATTAGTTTTATTTCTGCAAATAATATTTTTTTTAATCCATACCTTTGTAAAATAAAATTCAAAGAAAAGTCCTAAAAGAAAGAAAAAATATTTAGGAAAGTGAAGGAAAATACCACTGATATATACTTACCCAAATTACATACTGAAGCGATATTGGACGTTGTTTCCAATTACATTACCCCCTCCCCAACAACTAGCAAAGAAAAGGAAAATTATTGTTTTTTTATTTAGAAAAGAAACATAAAATTAATCAAGAGACAAAACCAAAAATTTATAAAGAAAACCTGAAAAGAAAAACTAAAGTCTGTAAAGAAAAATTAGAGAAAACCTGAAAAGAAAAATTAAAGAAAACCTTAAAATAAAAATTAAAGAAAACCTGAAACGGAAAAGAAAAATTATCGAAAACCTGAAAAGAAAAATTAAAGAAAATTAGAAGAAAGTCCATAGGAAAAATTAAGATTAAAATGTTTAGTAATTAGTTTTATTTCTGCAAATAATATTTTTTTTTAATCCATACCTTTGTAAAATAAAATTCAAAGAAAAGTCCTAAAAGAAAAAAAAATATTTAGGAAAGTGAAGGAAAATACCATTGATATATACTTACCCAAATTACATACTGAAGCGATATTGGACGTTGTTTCCAATTACATTACCCCCTCCCCAACAGAGCTCTATTGTGGTAGGATATAAATTAGGTGAAATCATTCCTGAAATAAAGTACGCGCTGGCTCTGAATATTTGGTCCGCGTTTGAAAGTGGAATATGTCTGCACCCCGGCGGAGACTATAAAATGTTTGCTGGCTCGTAATATTTGGTAGTTGTTGTAAAATTTTTAGAGTTGAATTTATTTTACATTTATTTAATTAAAGAACACTTTTTATTGTTTTAACACTTTTATTAAATTTACTACCTCCACTTCAGGCTAACTAAACTACAATCTTTTAAATGGCAACGAAAGGTATTAACAATACCTTCGTTGCAAACTTTTCTTAAATTCTATTCTCACTATGTTCTAGTGAGTTTTCACTTTCACTCAATTTTGGCGTAAGTGACTTTTGAAGAAAGTCCGACTTGCAGTTTTTGGCTGACACAATTGCGAAATATCAATATTGTTGGCAAACGCTGCTCTGCTTATTTTAACGTAGCCCCCTAATCATACAATGATACATTCTATTACAAGAGGTGTGGTCTAAGTAAAGCTTTAGCGCTTTGCCGAATTATCGCAAGCTTTTGTTAACTGTGGAAGCTAACTTGAAAGAGGTGTGTTCTACGCAAAGCTTAGCGCTTTGCCAAATTATTATCATTGTTGCCAACGTGAAGCGTTTGTTACTTATTATTAATTCAATATCTCATATCAAGTCATAATTAAAACAAAGTAAACGATTTAGATTAGTGATGTCGATTTAAGAAAAAAAAACTAATACCTTATATAGGAATTCGTTAAAATTTATTGTTAAAACAGTGGACATTATGCCATCATTTCTTTTTTATTTACATGCATATATGTACATATTCATTAAAAATATATATTTTCATTTAAATATAATGCATTTTGGTGAATTTCAATTCAATAATCAAACACTGTCCGTAATATCAAGTACCCAAAAGTCATAAATTCAGCATCACTAAAAAACTACAAAAGTACCACGAAGTAGATCGAAGTAGATTAGCAGATAACTTTTTTTTCCACCAATGTATTTTGTTGTTGTACAACTGCTACTTGACAAAACTGCTACTCTACATCTGTGAGTCTCACTGTATCTCCTACACTAAGAAAACAAAGATGATTACCAGAAATATCACAGCCCTAAATATCAAGTTATTTACAAATTATTTAGATCGTCCATGAGGGAACCATCACTCAAACATCCGACAAATACGATAAATATTTCTAGCAAATATCTTTCACATTTGTGATTATTTATAGCAACCATCAATTAAACATCTTACAAATAGGAAGATAGTTGAGGAATATTTGGAAAAGGTACTCCATTAGAATTCGCGGAGTAATTTTTATTGAATTGAAATAAAAGAAATCAAAAGTATTTTTATTTATTCTAAACTTAAAACAGTATCTTGGTTATACATCGCCATTGTCTTTATAAATCATTCGAAGGTAAAATTGTACAACGACTTAAGACTTCTTCGCAGAAGAACCAAATCCGACCGGCGACGCTATCACCAAAGTAAACTCTGAAAAGAAATATTTTCCATCACGTGATGATAATTTAAATAACATGATATTTTATTTTCACTTCTACCATTAAAATGTAATATTTGAGTTGGCACTTTTTTACACCATTGAATTTACTTAATTGTTGTGGACAAATCGAACGTAAGGAAAAGTACGCCATTTTCATTTTGAATGGTAGTTAAATGTCAAAATACCTCAAAATTTTGCTGCAAATGTCCAAGAACTCAGGATGTTTGCTATCAGTCAACTGTAAATATCTCAATGTTCATTGCTGTTGTGACAAACATCTCGTAACTATCTACATATATGTCATATTCAAAAAATATTAATAGTTTCGCTGCAACTCTATTGAAACTTATGGGATGTTTGAATATTTGCTACATTTTTTTTCCGCGTCGTATTTTTGTTTATTATTCATTTTATTTTGTTCACATCACTGTGTTTATATTTATTTTTTTTTTGTTTGATTACTCGATTTACCTTTTTTTTTTTCATTTTACTATTTTTTTGTCACATTCACGTAATTTTAGTTCATTTTTTTTTTGCTTACTTTGTCATTTTTTTTTAAATTATTTTTTTTTTGTCCACTGTATTTTTTTTATCTTATTCGTTTTATTTTTTGTTGATTCCATTTTTTTATGCATTTAAATTCGCGTTATATATTTTGTCACTATTTAATTTTTCTCAGTTCATGATTTTTTTTCGGTGTCTCATAGTGCCCACTGTGATAGTTTTTTTTGTTGGCACTGAATTTTTTTATATACACTTTTGCTTTCATTATACTTACCAATGTGTGTTTCGCCTGTTGTCCTGTGATGTTTTCCAAACACTCCCGGCACTCGCGTTAACATTACATATATATATATATATATATATATATATATATATATATATATATATATATATATATATATATATATATATTTTTTTTTTTTACAGATTAACCAACACTCAGGGGATGCCCCCTATTTATGCAAAGCACAGTGTTGATCGTAGGAAAGGATTAGGGTTAGAGGAAGGGAGGAAAGATGAGCTAGTGTCGGTGAATATTTGTTTTGAATTTGCCAATATCAAAAATGTCGGGAAAAACAGACGCAGGGAGATTGTTCCACAAACGAATCGTGCGACTGAAGAACGAATTCTCTCTAGAATTCGTGGTTCTGTTGAGAGCCGAGTGGACTACGAACACTCCCTCGAACACTTACCATTGTAATACCTATAAAATAGGCTTACACACCCAACGGTACTTCGGTGCTCAAGAGAGGCAATAGAGGATGAAATATTTTCATCTCCTATTAAATACATTGCACGTTATTGGATTCGGTCTAGGAACGCCAAAGAAGATTTAGAAGCCCCTGCTTATATGTGAGAGTTGTATTCCACCTTAGGCCGAATGTAGGTAGTGTAGACAGTCAGCAGGAGTGAAGTATGTTTTACACCGTTTTAAAAAACCGAGGCACTTGGCCGCTTCTTTCGACTCATCAAACATGTGATCATTCCATCGGAGCTCACACTGAATTGATATGCCCACAGCACCCATATTGAGGGGAGGGAGGTGTGAATCCATTCGTTTGGGTCTTGCTTGCATTAAAATCAACTTTATTTGCAAGACCCCACTCGGAGATTGATTTAAGGTCATTGTTGAGTGTGTCATTCATAGTGAGTCTTTTACTCTCTATCTCCAAAGAGTTTGGGCGCTTGTTGAACGAATATGAATGACAAATGTTACTGTCATCTGCAAAGGAATGAATTGGGTTCTGGGTCAATGACAGAAGGTCATTTATAAATACCAGAAATAGGGAGGGGGATTGGACGGAACCCTGCGGAACTCCAGAATTGATGGAATGTTGTTCTGAGAACACACCATTCATCGCAACTCGTATTGAACGACACTGGAGAAAACTCGATATCCATCGAGTAAAAGATTCACCGACACCATATGAAACTAATTTTGAGACGAGGGCTTTATGCCACACTCGATCAAAAGCCTTTGAAATATCCAGAGCAACAACCTTACTTTCCCCGAAAAAGTGAACACAATTATTCCACTTTTCGGAGAGGACCGCCATCAAGTCACCTGTGGAACTGGTCCTACGGAAACCATACTGTCGGTCACTAAGTAATTCGTTTCGCTCTAGATAATTCACAAAGTGGAAGTTAATTACGCTTTCCATTACCTTGGAGAGTGCACAGCATATTGCAATGGGTCGGTAATTGGCAGGGTTCGTAGCCTTGCCCTTTTTCGAAACTGGCTGGATGTTGGCAACCTTCCAACAAGATGGAAAAACTGTCGTGTAGGAGATGTTGAAAAGGTTACGCAACGGACAAGCCAGCGTTGACGCGCACTTCTTCAACACATGGGCAGATATGCCATCTGGCCCAGAGGCTTTGTTAATGTTGAGGTTTGCTAAAACCTTTTTAACTGCCCGAGTTCGAAAATGAATCTCCAGCATTGCAGAAGAAACAAAATCGACATCGGGCAGTGGTTGATTGGTATCTAGAAGCGTTGAATTATTTGCAAATAATTCTGGCAAGAGATTACCTTTATCAACCGGGTCAGTGAAGGTCTGGTCATTCATACTAAGAGTTGGAGTAGACGATGTCGTCTGATTCTTCACCCTTTTTACAAATGACAAAAATTTTTACTACCCCTGTGATAGAGTAGACCTTTCTGCGCGCGTTTTGTTCGTGAAAAACTTTTCGCGCGAGATCACGGCATTCCTCTTTCGACCTGACTGCAATCCTGCAAGTCCCATTAAACCAAGAGTGGTCCTTGGGTTTAATGCTAATCTTTTTAGAAGGTATGAAGGATCGCATACCTTATTAAATAATATTTAGTTCCATTAAAGCCGCGGCATTTATGTCTCTGTCTGCGAAACACAATTTCCAATTAAAGTTGCGAAAAAATCATTTATCGCAAACCAATTTGCTTTTTCGTAAAGCCATACAGTAAACAAGAATATGAAAACTCAGCGGAAATAGTACAGTGGTCGGAGTTACCAAGAGGTGCAAGGACTTTTACATCATATTTTTCATGATGTGAAGTCAGAAAAAGGTCTAGGACTTTTTGGCTTTGCCCACCCACGCGTGGGAGGTACGTTGGTTCCTTCACCAATTGAGTGAGTTGATTGCACTCTGCAAACAGCTCAACATAACAACCCTCCTGTGTTGGAAGACCAGAGTGGCTCAACCAAGTGGCGTTGTGCACATTAAAATTGCCGGCAACAACAATTTCACTGCCTGGAAATTGCTCCAATATATTTTAGAACGAATCAGATAAGGCATCCTGCTTAGTACAGGTGTGTTGTAATTAAAAGTCGGTTGCATTGGCGTGTAACCAAATGTCGCAACCACACCGTACACCAACTTCACGATAACTGCATAAGGTAGTCATCGCGGAATTAGGTCACGATACGTTTGTAATATCAACGTATAGTGACTTACCAAAATACACTATGTTGACCTTCAACAGGTGGAAACCCTATCTAGATTCGGAATCCTATAAAGGAAGCACAAGTGCATGATGTGTGATTGGATTTTAAATTTAACCCAAATTGTATTAAATTCGCTATCCGACACACTATGTTGTTGCTGCAGTTGATACACAACGTCACTCCGAATAAATAGAGCGAGACCCCTATGGGCACAAAATAATGGCACTAAGTGATACGCATATATATAGAAAAATTCGTTCTCAGCCCACGAAATTTTTGCGACATTTTTCCTACTGGGCAACTTCAAAACAGACATACATACTACCAATGCGCAGCAGTTGATATAAACAAATGAGAGCGTAAGTCAAGCCGTGGTGAGTATTAGGTCTTCACCACAGAATAGATCACGGCACTCAGTGCAGCCTCAACTGTGAGCGCTAGTAGCGTGGAGTAGACGAGTGGCACCGAAACAATAATAGTGGCGGAAGCCATTACGTTTTTTTGTGTTGGTTTTATGTGCTGAATGGTTACTAGTTGACACCTGTCAGTGAGGGCGTTCGAAAATCGGAAAAATTGTCGATGTGTTGCAGGGTTGCCAATTTTTGTGTTTTATCTTTCTGGGATGTTTGAGATACATTTGAGAATGTTTGAGTAAATAATTTAAGGGGTGTAGTAAATACTGATGTCGTGATGGTTTAGAATGATGAATTAATGTGTTAGGGTATGTTTTGTGTTAGAGGTTGTTGCAATATTTATACATTTATATTTTTTTGAGACGCAATGACCATGAAGGGAGGGTTTATTTTACAGGGCATTTCCTCTGTCCCGATGTGTTTGTAAATGTCATTTTGTTTGGTAGTTTTCCTGTTGTGGTTAAACGTCCGTTCTAGTTATTCTAATATCCGTCTAAATCTGAGTGATTGTGATACCGTCGAACTGATGTGGCGGGTCAATTACCCGACCCTGACCACTCGTGAGCTAGCCGAAGGCCACATCGGATACGATGAAATGGGGTTGGTAACATCTTGTCATAATTTTCCATATAAATGTTATAGATCAAATGTTGTGACAAAATTTGTTGGAAAAGGCATTCGATGAATTCTATATTTAATGAATTGTGGATACGATGAATTGTGCATACGATGAATTGTGCATATGATAAATTGTGCATACAATGAATAGTCCGCGAATAGTTGACGAAGAGTCGATAATCGATTTTTAACTTTGCATACCCATCACTAGTTCAGAGCAGTTTCCGATAATAAAAATCAGTTTGTGGACCCAGTGACTCGTTCTGATGGAATTAACTCCTCTTTCCGTTAAAAGAAGGGCTAGGAAATTGCATTTTAATATCAGGATTCGTCTATATAGCCACTACGGATAGATTGGACAAAAGAGAGTGGTACGTCCCATACAACCAAACTTTTTTAAATGCTATTACTCCTGACCTCCTAAGGCGGGATTTCAATAATATGACGCGATATGTTTTTTCCTTGAGGACATTTAAGTTTGTAGCATTACAAACTATCTGAATATAAGAAACTGCATATTTCTACAGAAGTTGTTATATTCCAAAACTCCATTATATCTTTCTGATAAGCTACGTATTAGCGTTTCAAATAGATGCCTCAATTTTATTTTGCCAAAATGTAATCGCAAAGACTATTTTTCATTAACGCAATTCAACTCTGGAATTCATTACCACTTAATATTTTAAAAACAGAACATGTAGATTATATACTAATATATTTTTCAGAACAATAATCTATTAACATCTTAAATCTACTATTTATAAGTAACCACACATCTAATTTCTCTTTAAATATGTTAAATTGTAAGTACAATTTTTGTATTATTCTTAAATTAAAATTTTTAAATTTTATAATTACTATAACTATTTTATTTTATAACTATAACTAATTTTAATAACTACATTTTGTCTTTTTTAATACGTCCGAAATATGAAGATTCATTACTACATCTTAATTTATTTTAACTACATTCCGCATTTATTTAACACCAATATGTATGGTATAGTGAAACAACACAATTTTAAGTTATAAGCTAAAAATCATCTTTCCAGATGGTTTGGTTACAAAGATTTGGACATATCTGAAATGTTTTAAATAATATATATTGACATTTTATTTTTAACTACACTAAAATGAGTATAGGGGTGGTGTAAGACGGACGGAGAATCATTGACATGCGACACTTTAGAAATTAGACAAAACTTTGTGACCTTTAAAGAAGGAATTTAGGTGACAGAATTTTTATAATATTAGGAGACAGTTTCACACGGCAACCATTAAGCTCGAACGGGCGACAATTTATTATATTAACCCCCCTGATCATTTATTTCCCGATAATAACGTGCCACTACAATTTTTAATTCATGTATTAAACGAAACGTTGAGTACGCTAGTTGTTTAATATAAATCATTCGCGATGGCAAAAATGAAATTTTTGGATATCAAAAAAATAGTTGGCAAAACAAAAATATTGAACAAACGTTTAAATCAAAGAGCGAAACGAACGAAACGTTTTAAATACGTTACACCAATTTTAAACGAAGGGGACTGAAAGCGAGACGATAATAAAATAAAAAGATACATGATAAGGGGCTAAATAAACTTTAATAGAATATAATTTGTGTTTGTATTCAAACGTCGTGGGGGTCATTCATACATGTATGTTTTAAACTAACAAAAAATTTTTATATAAAAAAAGCATAAATTGACCATTTATAAAGTTGCATGTTTCACAGTCGTATTTAAGTTTCGTCGCGGGGACATGATCTTAAACGTAACTAAAACGTCAACATTAATTAAAATATACATCTTACATATAACATAATGAAAATCAAATATGACAATCAAAATGTATAAAGAAAATTTGCAAAGCTCAACATTTTTTAAAATGCCATTGTCCACATGTGTAACTTAATTAATATTTGTTTTTGTTTCCAAATTCATTGTCCAAATTGATTTAATTATTATTTTTTTGATACATTAATTTCTGATCTAATTAATTTAGTAATGGTTCCAGTTCCGGTTCTGGTTTTCTGTTCCAGTTCCGGTTCTATAAAAAATAAAATAACGATTCCAGTTCCAGTTCTGGTTCCATAAAAATTTCAAAAACGGTTCCAGTTCCGGTTCTATAAAAATGAAACGGTTCCGGTTCCAGTTTCGGTTCCACCCCAGCCCTGGTTAAAGTAGGAGCATTCGTACTTCTTTGTCAGAACCCTGCTCAGAAATCGGAGCGAAATAGGTTCGGCTGACGTCTTAACGGAAGATAGAAATTAAATGGAATTTTACGTTCTCTTTCTGACCGATTTTCTCTCAAAATTCTAGTACATATCAAATAAATATAAATTCGCGCGCAAATTCTGAATTAAAGCTGAAATTAAAAAGGAACATAAATAACGTATAATTAAAATTTTATTAAAGAAGTATATTTTTATTTAGTTCTTGAAAACAATTTACTGCATAGACATTGCATTATACATACGCAAGAAAAAATTCGTTCCGCTTATGTTCCGTTATCGCCACAGCAAAACGGAAGCATATTCCGGAAACGTGCCGATTTCTGAATCCGGAATCGTATTGGAGAGCGGGTTTTAAGGAACATCGAAAACGTATCCGAATCAGATGAAAATCCGCGATGGCTTTTTATTGGTATATTCGCGATGGCAAAAATGAAATTTTTGGATATCAAAAAAATAGTTGGCAAAACAAAAATATTGAACAAACGTTTAAATCAAAGAGCGAAACGAACGAAACGTTTTAAATACGTTACACCAATTTTAAACGAAGGGGACTGAAAGCGAGACGATAATAAAATAAAAAGATACATGATAAGGGGCTAAATAAACTTTAATAGAATATAATTTGTGTTTGTATTCAAACGTCGTGGGGGTCATTCCTACATGTATGTTTTAAACTAACAAAAAAATTTTATATAAAAAAAGCATAAATTGACCATTTATAAAGTTGCATGTTTCACAGTCGTATTTAAGTTTCGTCGCGGGGACATGATCTTAAACGTAACTAAAACGTCAACATTAATTAAAATATACATCTTACATATAACATAATGAAAATCAAATATGACAATCAAAATGTATAAAGAAAATTTGCAAAGCTCAACATTTTTTAAAATGCCATTGTCCACATGTGTAACTTAATTAATATTTGTTTTTGTTTCCAAATTCATTGTCCAAATTGATTTAATTATTATTTTTTTGATACATTAATTTCTGATCTAATTAATTTATTAATGGTTCCAGTTCCGGTTCTGGTTTTCTGTTCCAGTTCCGGTTCTATAAAAAATAAAATAACGATTCCAGTTCCAGTTCTGGTTCCATAAAAATTTCAAAAACGGTTCCAGTTCCGGTTCTATAAAAATGAAACGGTTCCGGTTCCAGTTTCGGTTCCACCCCAGCCCTGGTTAAAAGTAGGAGCATTCGTACTTCTTTGTCAGAACCCTGCTCAGAAATCGGAGCGAAATAGGTTCGGCTGACGTCTTAACGGAAGATAGAAATCAAATGGAATTTTACGTTCTCTTTCTGACCGATTTTCTCTCAAAATTCTAGTACATATCAAATAAATATAAATTCGCGCGCAAATTCTGAATTAAAGCTGAAATTAAAAAGGAACATAAATAACGTATAATTAAAATTTTATTAAAGAAGTATATTTTTATTTAGTTCTTGAAAACAATTTACTGCATAGACATTGCATTATACATACGCAAGAAAAAATTCGTTCCGCTTATGTTCCGTTATCGGCACAGCAAAACGGAAGCATATTCCGGAAACGTGCCGATTTCTGAATCCGGAATCGTATTGGAGAGCGGGTTTTAAGGAACATCGAAAACGTATCCGAATCAGATGAAAATCCGTTATGACGTGCCGATAACATGTCATTGTATCGTACTTTAAACTGAGTAAAAATGTTTATATTACGATTGAAACGCACCGAAAACGTGCCATTATCGTACCGTATTTTTTAAGAAAAACGGAGAGGAATACAACAAAACTTATGGTACGTTTTTGTGGAATAAAAATAGAGCCACAGCACTCAGACAGGGTTCTATCCATTGTGCTGTGACCCAGTTCCCTGGTTTTTAATGATACTTCTTAGATTCATTATTGAATCTAAGAAGGCTATTTTGTGATAAAGAGTGAAGCTGATCCTCTCTCATAACGTATGTGCCAAAGATCTGCATTCTAATTCTAGAAAATGCTGGACAGTCACAGAGATAGTGCTCTGTGGTGCCAGTTTCTTCGTAGTAGGTAGAACATAAGGCGCTTTCGGCCAGGCCGATTGCGTTCATGTGTTTTTCACATGCGTTGTGTCCCGTTAGAGGTCCGGTCAGTTTTCTGAACTCCTTTCTACTTAAGGAAAGTAGAAACGAGGCCGATTTTTTGGTTATCATCGGTGGCATGAGCTTGGAGAATCTGCATTTCGTCTCATTCAGCCATCTGCTCTTGTGTGCAGAGGCGACCCAAGAGCTGATGGCGAATTTTCCTGTAGATGCAGGTAGTCCAAGCACAGGTTCTGGTTCCAGATCCAGCACGGGCTAGTTCGTCAGATGTTTCATTGCCCGAAACTCCTTTATGGCCCGGCACCCAAATCAGTTTCAGTGTATTGTATTTACCAACACAATTGAGACGTGATCTGCATTGACGTACAATTTTGGATGTGATGACCGGATTGTTTAAAGCCATAAGAGCAGCCTGATTATCGCTGCAAACTGTTATAGCTCTGTTCTGCCATCTATAATCCGCAATGTAGTCCATAGCCATAAGTATGGCATAAACTTCGGCTTGAAATACCGAGGCATTGTCGTCTAAGGCGAAGTGCGGCCATCCGGTTCCACAAACACTCCAGCACCAGATCCCTGATCGGTTCTCTACCCGGCTCACAGTCAGGCGTTAGCAAGTCTTGAATGTCAGGTTGGAAAACCTCAAAATTTCGTCTTGGTAATATTTCTGTTATCATTGCATCAGAGGGCATCTCCAGTAGACAGGTGTCTAATGGAGTATCAAGTGCAATATCAGAGATATTCCAGCGAACATTAAACCACCTCGTTTTAGTCTGCAGCAGCCTGTCATGGCTTCGCCTCTGATGAAGTTGTCAAGTGGTGGTAGGTTTAAGATTGCATTCAGTGCTGGACCAGGTGTAGTGGAAAAGGCACCCGTAACACCCAGACACACGGTTCTCTGAATCTTGGCAAGACTAGTTGTAACGCACTTTCGCGACAGCTTGTTCCACCAGACTACCGATGCATATGATATCATCGGTCTTATCATTGCCGTGTATATCCATAAGGTTTTGCTCGACGATAGTCCCACGTCTTCCCAAAAATTCCTCTGCATTGCCAGAAGGCATTCAATGCTCGCGAAATTGTATTTTCAACATATTTTGTCCAAAGTAGTTTACTATCTAGAGTTAAGCCCAGATATTTTACTTCGTTAGACAGAGGAATAGTGACACCCTTAAGTACTGGTAGAGATAATCCGGTCATTATTCTTTTCCTAGTGAAGAGAACTGTTGTAATTAAAATGTCCATTGCTTAGGCGTAAGGCCAAATGTCGCAACGTTCCATTTATAATTACCCATGATGTCCTACCAGAGAATATCCAACGTTGAAGTTCCATTTTTATTAACCGAAATAATTCAAACAAGTCTTTTCTTCCAAGATATACTTTTATTTAATTGAAAGTTCTATTTTAATATTAACATTATTGTTTAACTTATAAAAGAAACACGTCTGCACTCTAAGGCAGTTAAAATCATATCCCACTTAAAATATATTCTTAACCTCTACTCATCACCTCGGTCGCACCAATATTTACAAACACCAGATCTGAGTGTCATCATATTGTGAAATAATCAATTCGTATTGGGGTGATCGTGAGAAAAACTTCCATGTGCTTTAGTTCCCTGTACGCCGCATGCAGGCGTACAGGGATGAGGCTCACATTACAACCAATACATTTGTTGTTGTCATCATATGTGTATAAGAGTAAGTGTATCAAATAAGTGTATGAGAAAAATACGAATGCATGCATAACAGTAAGCATTTTTGGTGTTACATTATTATGATTAATATGAATATGCTATTGTGCTTACTGGCGATGTGCAGATTTTTCAAACTAAAAGAAAAAGTATTTCTGATACACAACATTCTTTCCCCCTAATTTTATGAAAAAATTATTATTAATTAAATAATAATAGTTTTTTCTTTTACATTGTTAATATCTTGATAAAATTCTTATAGTGTAGATTATTTTAGTTTTAAAAATAAACAATTGTATATTACCTAGTGGAGATAAATAATTTCAAATTTAATGATTTTAAATTAAAAAAAAATGGTATTGGCCCAATTTTCTAATTATTTGGCTGCATTAGACCGCCTTTAATCTAAACATCTGAATTATAAAGGGAAATTAAATACAAACATAACCTGATCCCGATGTTTTTAGTGTTAACTGCTGCTGCCACTCTTCGGTTGGTGGTTGCTGCGATTGCGTTGACTGTAGCTGCACTTTATTTGTTTCTGCCACTGTTTCAACAAACATTGTTTTCATCTTGCGTCTTGATTTTCTTAGCTTTTAAAATTTGATGTCTTCTATGTTGCGTTGTTTTTCAGCCAAATTAAATCGTACTTTGTTGAGAGCAGATACTAAAATTGATAATTTTGTAATTTTATATTTCTGAATATTAATACGGATTTGTCTTCTTTAAATGTTTTGAGAAATTTTACTTTACATTTACATACATACTTTAATGAACGAGATCATAAACAAAAGTGAATTCAGAAAGTTTTTTCATTTTATTATTTTAATATAAATTCAATTAATATATACATTAAATATAATAGTATAATATAAATTAAATGTAATTTCGCACTTCAATTCACTTCATTTCGCAACTACTTCTTACATTTGTCGCAGCTTTCTGCGAATTAATAGCAGCAGAGCGCAGCTAACGCTACTAGCAACGAACACGAAAAACGAACATGCAAAATGTCTACTGCAGTATTTCAATGAATATAATTCATTGAAGTATGAAAAAAAATCATTAAATTTATTTGTGCGTATTATGAACACTGATTCTTACTGAAAATGAACTGATCATTAAATTCACAAACAAGTTACAGGACAATGTACATTGTCACAATGTATCTTGCATTAAAACGTATGAATTTTCCTCTATGAACAGCACTCGTTAATATTATGAACCCGTTTATTTTCTGTGTATTATGATAAAATAGTTCCAACTTTCTTTGCTGATTTGTCAAACTTCTACATCCATATCCATAGGGTAGCTCCTTTCTCTTAATTAAACATGTATTGATTGTTGTCGTCCGCGCCATAACTCTCACATGTCGTTTTATCATTATTCTTTTGTACTTCATTACATTACATTACCATTTCAGACCTTTTCCCAACAAAATTAAACGACCTTCTTTGGCAATTAAAATTTCAGCATATTGTATTTAACGTTAATTTTTATTGTTTGGTGGATTGCTTGTTGTTCTTCTTCGTGCATGTTTTACTTCTTTGTGATTCGTCGTGGTTGGAGTACATTTGCAGAATCAGGATTATTATTAAAATACTTATTACTTGTTTACTATAACCTCATACTTAATTTAATTTAACATCATTTTTAATTTATATAGAATATTCAAATTTAATATCTTCATTGTATGTTTATATTGAACATTTCATTTATTACATTTAATGAAATGTACATGTACTTTAGAAATCTTTAATTTTTCCATAATATGATATATGACAGTATTTTCAATCTTAATTTAATTTAACATCATTTTTAATTTATATAGAATATTCAAATTTAATATCTTCATTGTATGTTTATATTGAACATTTCATTTATTACATTTAATGAAATGTACATGTACTTTAGAAATCTTTAATTTTTCCATAATATGATATATGACAGTATTTTCAATCTTTCTTTTGCATAACAACTTTGGTACATTCAATACGTACATATATATATATATATATATATATATATATATATATATATATATATATATATATATATATATATATATATATATATATATATATATATATATATACATATATATATTTTTTATGACCGTTAAATGATCTTGGTTAAAATGTTTGCTAGTTTGTTTGTTTGTTTTTGTCTCTGCATTAACGTATCTCGTTTCATTTTCAGTCCATTAGTGCAGTGGTTCCTACATGCAAAACGCTGAATTGCATTTTATCACTTATAACTATACCTAAGCTCCTCACTTATATCTGTGCTCCCCTTCAGTTTGTGCTCCGCTTACGTCTATCTGTATTTCAAGTACAACGATCTTTCTTTCATTTGTTTCGATTGACAATGCCCTTGACAATTAAATTGAGGTGCTGACCTATCTCAAATATAGTGGCAATGTATATTTTATTTCTTTTGCTAATTCGTACTGAAATCTTTGCTTAATAAATATCTAATATAATCTTGTAAATCACTTTATTCCTTTATCCATTACAAATTTTTTAATACATGATTTAATGCAAGTAACCTTTTAAAATTAATACGTAGCTATTCCCTCATGCACTTTTTTATTTGATTAAGATTTAAAAACATATTCCTAAAAAAAAAAATTCTTATTAACGCGGCATTTCTTTACCTTATATTGTTGTTTGCAATAGTATGCATTTCATTCTAACATGATTACTATTTATGATCATCATGAACTATTGGTTCAGTTATTTATTTCTTTACATTTATTTATTTAATTGTGTAAAACTTCAAAATTATATGCTTTTAATAAGTTGTTATGGAATTTTTTCCCTTTTCCTTTGATGGAAATCATTGTCGTTACAGGACTTACTACCGAAAGTACCTCATAGGGTCCTACCCATATGGGAGAAAATTTATTCTTTCTATTTTGATTTTTTAATAATATTTTATCGCCTACTTTAAATATTGTTGGGTGTAATGCGCTGTCATAGCTTTGTTTAGATTTTTCTTTTGCTTTTTCTTGATTTTGTCTCACGATTTCATGTGTGCGTTGAATCTGATATTTTAATAATTTGTTGTAATCATCAGTGTTATAAACTGGTGAACATTTACGTTTTAGATTAGTGGGCATATCAAAATCAAACCCATATAAAGTACGGAAAGGGGTTTGCCCTGTTGACATATGTACTGTGTTATTGTGCACGTGCATTGCCGAATTTAACCATTGGTCCCAGTTTGACCCATCTTCTTTTGCAAAACCTCGCAAATATTCTGCTAATGGTCGATGGCTTCTTTCCAAAGATCCATTAGCTTGTGGATGATATGGCGTAATATGTAACTTTTTAATTCCTAACAATTTACATGTATCTGAAAACTATTTAGAGATGAAATTTGAACCATTGTCGGTAACTAATACTTTTGGAATATTTAAGCGCGTAATGATTTCGTCGTAAAATGCTTTCGCTACAGTGCTTGCTTCTGCGTCCGGTATAGCTACGCAACACATATATTTTGAAAAATCATCTTGAAATGTTAATATATATTTATTTCCAGAGATAGTTTCTGGTAAAATTCCTACAAGATCCATGTATACTTTATCAAATGGTCTCACTGGCGTATCAGTTAGGACCATTGGCATTTTTGTAAGCCTAAAACTTTTATTTACTTGGCATTTTGAACAATTTTTTACGTAATCTTTTATTTGTTTCTGCATACCTTTCCACTTAAATTGTCTTCTGATTCTAAAATATGTTTTTACTGCACCCTGATGGCCTCCTAATGCAGAATCATGAAAATCTTTTATTACCGTTTTAATCTCTTCCGGATCAGTTAATAAGTGTGCAGAATTTGTTTCGTTATTTGCATCTGTAATTGTTTCATCTACGACCGGTGTACTAATTTGGGGCTTTGTTTTTGTAATTTGTTGATCTAATTTATTTTGTGTAGTTTTAGAACGTGTTTGTACTACTGTAATATCGGGTTGTATATATGGTATTCTGCTTAAAGCATCCGCGTTCAAATTCTTTTTACCTGGTTTGTAAATTATTTCATAATCGTATTCTGACAATTTATGTCGGAAACGCGCAAGGCGGGATGTCTGATCTTTTAAGTTTGCAATACCTTTTAGGGGCTGATGATCTGTAAAAATTTTAAATGGTCGCCCTAATAGGTATGCTCTGAAATTCTTGATTGCCCAAACAATAGCTAAAAATTCTTTTTCAAATGTGGAGTATCGTTTTTCGGCCCCATTTAATGCCCTACTCGCAAATGCGACTGGTCTATCGCTTCCAACTTCGCCTTGCGACAGTACCGCGCCTATTGCTTCATTACTTGCATCAGTTGTAAGTAAAAAAGTTTTCGTAAAATCTGGATATGCGAGAATTGGTGATGAAATTATTGATTCTTTTAATTTAATAAATGAATTTTGACAATCGTCTGTCCATGTAAATTTAACGTCGTTTCTAAGTAAATTATTAATTGGTAATGATATTTTGGCCATATTGCCTATGAATTTTCTGTAATAATTAATTAATCCCAAAAATGCTTGTACTTCTTTTCTATTTCTTGGCACCGGAATATTTTTCACGCATTCGACCTTAGAGGGGTCTGGCAGCGCACCTAGTTCCGAACATTTATGTCCTAAATATACAACTTCGCGACGCAAAAACTGACATTTTTCGGTATTTAATTTTAAATTATGTTCCCTTAATTTCTGTAATACATTACTTAATCTATGCTCATGTTCGCTTAAATTTTTTCCATATACAACTATGTCATCAAGATACACAAAACAATCGATACCCTGTAAACCTGTTAATATGTGGTTCATTATTCTTTGAAAAGTGGCAGGTGCACCTGTTAAACCAAATGGCATTCTGTTAAATTCAAAATGTCCAAGTCCCGTACTGAAAGCAGTTTTTTCTTTATCTCTTTCATCTACTAAGACCTGATGATAACCACTTGCTAAATCCAATGTTGAAAAGTATCTACTATGCCCTAGCTGATCTAATATCTCGTCTATACGAGGAATCGGAAATACTTGTTTTATTGTTACATCATTTAGTTTACGAAAATCTATTACTAGTCTCCATTTCTTGCTACCGTCCTTATTGCTCTTTTTTGGTACTAACAATAACGGTGAATTCCAAGGTGAGGTGCTTGGAGATATAATGCCGTCATCTAACATTTTTACTACTTGTCTATTAATTTCTTCCCTATGTGTATGTGGAAGTTTATATTGTTTCTGATTAATTGGTGGTTGGTTCCATTGTGTAGTTATTTCATGTTTAAGCGCTGGCGTGTATGTTAATTCATCGCCATCTAAGTGAAAAACGTCATGATAAGAAATACACAAATTTTGTAAAGATGTAATTTCGTCTTTATTTAAAGTTTCGTCAATTTTAATTTCCCTTAATAATCTGTTAATTCTATTTGTTATATTTACTGAATTTACGCTATTTATTGTAGAATTTTTTGTATACGATTCTTTATACTGATTAAAATTCGAAAACTTTGGTTTAAATTTGTTGTCTATTAGAATTTCTTTTTCTGTAGCATTTAATATTGAAACATAAACTCTATTCTTGCTAACATTTGATAGGCTTTCGCCTAAATATACACCTGGAGAAATTTCTTGCTTATGTATTAATACGATTGGAATTTTTGTTTTTAAAGGTAATGATACTATTTTCGCGGTTCTCGCTTGAATTTTAATTTGTTGGTTGTAAAAAATGTTTTGTATTTTTGTCTGTGTTTTCATTGGTAGTTTTATAATATGATTTTTATCTATATCAAAGAACGTTATCGTTTTATCTATCGCATTTATTATAGATCGATTCCATAAATTGTCACGTCCGATTATTCCGTCTGCTGGTACTCCTTGTTCAAGTGACACTACGTGTAGCATTAAACTTAAGCACCCTATGCTCCCGTGTTGGACCTTGGTGGTTCCTAATGTCCTAACACAACCACCAAAAGCCCCATTCAAATCCTTTTGAATATTTTTGTTAAAACCTGGAAAATTTGTCATCGCACTTTCTTTTACTAAACTGGCATCTGCTCCTGAGTCTACTAATAAAATAAGTCTTCCATTTTTAGCTGCCTCGCAAGGTACTGAAATGAAAACATCACTTATATTAGATAAATTCGAACAATCTCCATTCCAATTGTGTATTATGCAATTTTCTTTTGCATTTAATTCATATATTAATTCATTGTTTACCTTTAGTTTTTGAAAGTTTAATGGGGTAGTAAATTTGACCACAGTCTCTTTCGACGTCTGATCTACAATTCCTAACACATTTGGCCCTATATTACTTTTCTTTTGGGGTCCCCAGTTTATTGGCCTTGACTGAGCCCCTCATAGTTTCCCTGATTATGATTATTATTTGTGACAGATTCAAATTTGGTTTTCGCATAACACTTATCTATTTTATGCCCTTGTCTATCACACCATAAGCATTTCATATTACTTGTTTTATTTTCTTTGCGATTATTATTTTTAATATCATTATTACCTAACTGTACTTTAGAATTTTTCATATTAGTATTGGCACATTTCCAATTGGCTTCATGGCCATAATTTCCACATTCGTAGCAGAAAGGCTCATTTTTCCTACTAATACAATCGTCCCTAGTATGTCCTAATTTCATACAGAATGAACATGTCGGAACATTCCTTACATAGGTTGATTTATCATTCTTTTCTGGATTTTCTCTTTGCTTAATTATTTCTGAATTATGTTCTGCTTCAACATTACATTCGTATTCATTTAACTTTGGTCTTAGTTGCATAATAGCTTCAACATTTAATGCTTCTTCCAATAATGCATCTAATGTGTCTGACTTACTACTTAATAATACAACTTTTGTTGTTGGATCCTTCACACCTACTTTAAAAGAGATCAATACTGACTTCTGTAATTCCAATCTGAATACGTCATCATTACCTATCTTTTTACGGTATTTTTTACTTGCAATTTCTAATGCCATGGATTGCAATTCGTCTAATCGTCTTCCAAACGCTCTCAAACTCTCTTTACTATTTTGAAAAACTTTATCTTTTCTAGTACTGCATCTAAAGAAATATCATTTAAGTATGTATTTTTAGCAACTCGTATAATTCTTCTATTTTTTGAAAATGTTTTATCCTCACCAATTTATAAGCATCTCCCTGCAAATGTAACCTAACGCATTTAATAAATTCCTCATAATCTGATTCTTTAATTTTAGGCTTTGCTGTTTCACAGCCTTCAATAAATTTATATAATTCAGTTTCTAGTAATGGAGATTCTGCCCCAGAAAAGTAAGGAACAACGTAATGTACGCGTTTAAATACATTTTCTGTACCCATTTTAATTATCGGTTTTTTATTGATTTATGTAATTAAACATTAATTACTTTCTTTATATATATATATAGATTGCATTTATTATTTTTATATTTAATGTGAAACATTTTCAAGTTTATTAATTTATATTTATTTAGAACACAACAAAAAAAAATATATTAATGAAAACCCGTTATATATTTGTATGTTAAAGGATGAAAATTGAAAATTAAATAAAAATTGGTATACTATATTTTATTTTCTGCAAAGCTATGTATATCTTTTGTTTAAACAGTAGATTGCTTAATAGTTGATTTAATTTTTCTGTTAAATTTAATACTGTTTTATTTAGCTCATTTTGATATATATACAATTATTTTTTTTCTAAAAACATCTCATCATTTTATAACTGAATACTGATTTTTTTTATGTAATTTAATTTTGTTAAAATTCTCCAATTTGTTATTTAATTAATTTCACAACGCTATGAAAACATTGCTGTATCAAAATTCTTAAATTATTCAACATTTTAATTTCACAGTTTTATTTAAAGTTAATTTAATTTCACAATATTATGAAATTTTTTTAAAATTTTATTATTTATTTTAAATGTTCAATTGCCTGTTTTTCAAATGTCTAATTTCATGATTTCAATATTCTCAAATGTTTCCTTTGTTTTATATCACAAATTCACAAACATTATTTTCTTTTCGCACATTTTCTTTCACTGTTTTTCACAATACTCACGACTCCTAAAAAATATATTTTCCCTTGTCCAATATATTTATTTCATATACTTCTAATCTCCATCCAGTCCATCCTGTCCCCTGAGATTTGATGTTTGGTTCGAAAACCGGCTGCGCCAAATGTTGTAATTAAAATGGCCGTTGCTTAGGCGTGAGGCCAAATGTCGCAACGTTCCATTTATAATTACCCATGATGTCCTACCAGAGAATATCCAACGTTGAAGTTCCATTTTTATTAACCGAAATAATTCAAACAAGTCTTTTCTTCCAAGACATACTTTTATTTAATTGAAAGTTCTATTTTAATATTAATATTATTGTTTAACTTATAAAAGAAACACGTCTGCACACTAAGGCAGTTAATATCATATCCCACTTAAAATATATTCTTAACCTCTACTCATCACCTCGGTCGCACCAATATTTACAAACACCAGATCTGAGTATCATCATATTGTTAAATAATCAATTCGTATTGGGGTGATCGTGAGAAAAACTTCTATGTGCTTTAGTTCCCTGTACGCCGCATGCAGGTGCTACCTGATGAGGCTCACATTACAACCAATACATTTGTTGTTGTCATCATATGTGTATAAGAGTAAGTGTATCAAATAAGTGTATGAGAAAAATACGAATGCATGCATAACAGTAAGCATTTTTGGTGTTACATTATTATGATAAATATGAATATGCTATTGTGCTTACTGGCGATGTGCAGATTTTTCAAACTAAAAGAAAAAGTATTTCTGATATACAACAGAACAATCCCTGTTTTGTGAGGGTTGACGGAAAGTCAACTGTCAATTCGATTCAACGAGTTTTGTGCTTTAACACAGACCTCATTGAGGGAAAAGCCTGTGGCAAGAATGGCTACATCGTCTGCATAGGCATGGGAATAGACACCTGGTCCATCAAGATCGTTAAGCAAAGAGTCAACCAGCATACACCAGAGCAGGGTGGAGAGAACGCCTCCTTGAGGACAACCTCTATTCACCCCTGCCATAATATACTGACCGCAGTCCGCCTTAGAGGTGATGGTCCTAAACATTAGCATTGACCTTAGCCATTTGACCAATGTTTCATCTATTCCATGCCTTCTAGCTGCGTCACACATTCCATCAAAAGTCGCATTATCAAAAGCACCCTCGCTGTCCACAAATATGCCCATGTCGTACATCTTCCTCTGAAAAGCATGCTCGATCCGGCCAACCAGATGTTGCAATGCTGTTTCACAGGATTTTCCACGTTGGTAGGCATGTTGTCTTGATGATAGTGGGTACCTTGACAACGATGTTTTTCTGATGTGCAACTCAACTAGTCTTTCTTGACACTTTAGTATGAAGGACATCATACTAATGGGTCTGAAGCTCTTGGCTATGGAATAGTTTTCTCTTCCAACTTTAGGAATGAAGGCTACTTTAACTAAACGCCAGGATGTCGAAATGAATGCCCATGCGAGACTTGCTCAAAAGATCTTCTTTATGCATGGTAACAATTGGGTTATACCTTCCTGTAGCATGACTGGGTAGATGCCATCCGGCCCAGGTGACTTGAAGCCATCTATGTGGATTTGATTTCCCGGAAAGTGAGTCTCAACTAGGACACTGAGTGCCTCTGTCTAAGACTCAGTATACCAGCCATCAGGTCTCTGCAGTGAGTCCAATCGGGCAGTTCGGCCTCTTTTAAGAAACTTGACCAATCGGCTAGTCTCACTGCAGGATTCGATGCTACCTCAGAAGTCTTTATAAGAAACACTTTTCGATTTACGAATTAGTTTCTTATACTGTTTCTGCTTAGCTCGATAAAGAAACCAGTCAGAGTCTAAATTACTCCTTAGGGCCCTATTTAGAAGCTTTCTGGAATCCTTGCGCAAGGTTTCAAGGCAAGCGTTCCACCAAGGAACGGGAGGTCTAGATAAAGTTTTTCGTACCAGACGTGTTCGTTTAAAACTAGAATTTATGACATCGTTCATAACTTGAACAGACGTCTCAATACTTTCTTTGGTACGAATTCTGACAGGAATATTGAAGGAGTTCTCAAGTTCATGTCTGAAGCGTGCCCAGTTCGTTTTTCTAGGGTTTCTTACCGTCATAGATGGCAGCAGCTCTCGGTCAGTAAGAAACTCGACATATCTGTGGTCCGATAAAGAATCCTCGTTAAGAACCTTCCAGTTTAAGATTGACTCTCTCAGTCTTCAGTTAGACAAAGTTAGGTCTATCACTTCTAGTCTTCTAGCAGTCACAAACGTGGGTATAAACCCAGTGTTGTGAATGTTCAGATTGGAGATCATGATGAAGTCAAGGAGTCTGGTACCTTGTGCGTTGCATTTACTGCTGCCCCACACAGTGTGTTGAGCATTAGCGTCACAGCAAAGAATAAGACCAGTCTCCTTAAGATCACAGTACTCTATGAGCTCAACAAATGCCTTTGCGGAGGAGGCAGTAGTGAGTCATAGGGGAAGTAGCCTGAGGCGACAATCAAATGTTTCCATCCACTATCGCTTTCATAGCGCACTTTGGCTGCCACCAGGTCTTGTCCACAAAATCGGGTTAACTTGTTGACAGCAAAGTGTTTCGATACTATAAGACAGCTTCTAGGCCTTGCGGCTTGCTCATCGTATAGTATGGTTTCACCACGTAGTTCACTAAGACCACAGATGCGTTTTTTATACACCCATGGTTCTTGAATGGTTGTGATGTGAGGTAATGTATGCAACATGGAGAGTCGCTTACCTAGTAAAGCGGTAGCCGCTTTAGAATGTTGCAGATTGAACTGAGTAAATATCAAGACAGGATAATTACCTCGTTTCTCATCATGTGCCTATTCATTTGGAATTGATTCGGAATTTAATCCGTCCAAAGAATAAGTTTAGATGACTGTCGTACTTAGATAGCATGACATCTAACTACTTCTGGTGTAAGCCAACAACCAGGGTTGAACCCTCCTTATTCTCCGGACCTCGCTCTGGTTTATGGCTATAGATTTTAAGGATTATAGGTGCAAAGGAAGAGGAAAGATGAAGTAGTGTCGGTGGATGTTTGTTTTAAATTTCCTAATATTAAAAATGTCGGGAAAAACAGACGCAGGGAGATTGTTCCACAAACGAATCGTGCGACTGAAGAACGAATTCTCTCTGTTCTGTTGGGAACCGTGTGGACTACGAAGGGGTGGGTTTGGTTCGATGCCCTAGTAGAACGAGAGAACACACGACCTGGTGGAATCAGGCCATGTATTTCCCTCAAACACTTTCCATTATAATACCTATAAAACAGGCTTACACACCCTACGGTCCTTAGGTGCTCAAGAGAACCAATAGAGGATGAAATATGTTCATCCCATATTAAATAAATTGCACGTTGTTGGATTCGATCCAGGAACTCCAAAGAAGATTTTGAAGCCCCTGCCCATATGTGCGAATTGTATTCCATCCTAGGCCGAATATAGGTGGTGTAGACAGTGCGCAAGTCAGCAGGAGTGAAGTATGTTTTACACCGCTTCTTTCGACGCATCAAATATCACTGGAAACTGTCGAGTCCTGGGAGTTACGGGGTTTCGCAGTAGCAGTGAAGGTTTTAAACTTCTTGCCATTGCGCTTCTCAGGTGCATTGGCAGCCACCACACCTGCAGCGGATGGTCCGGCTTCAGTCGGAGTAACCTCCACCGATCTATTGCGTTTTGCTGTGTTAGCCGGGGAAGAGAAAGCTCCAGCGTCGCCTTTAACCTTTTCAGCCTCTTTGCGATCTTTCGCTTTATTCTTCCTTCTCCTACCTTCCTGGGCATCGGACAACCTGACCTCTGTATTCAGAGATCCGGGTCCGGTCTCCAATGGAAGTTAAGCTTCCAATTGGGCGTCGGTCTCTCTAGGATTAGATGATGGTAAGACACCACTTTCCTTCGATCGAACCATGTTTCCAAATACGTGACAGAAAGGAGCCCTGAGATGAAACAACACTGTCAATACAGTGGACGATTAGTCGTAGGTATAGCCGAACCGACACTTTCCTCTACCGGTATGGAAACCACTGCGTGTTCGTTATCCTCCTCTAGATTCTTCATAAATTGGGGAGATGGAGGAGCACGAGCAGAAAGGTTCATCGTACCAGGGTTGGTTGCGTGGATTGAGTCCTCCAGAATCCTTGCCTCAGTCGCCGAAGCGGGTGCATTGCCACTTTTGTGGGTACCACCTGGAGTAGTTATATCTTTATG
This sequence comes from Dryomyza anilis, assembly GCA_951804985.1. Classification (NCBI taxonomy): domain Eukaryota; kingdom Metazoa; phylum Arthropoda; class Insecta; order Diptera; family Dryomyzidae; genus Dryomyza; species Dryomyza anilis. Next base: position 55,275,819 of record OX638131.1, read on the forward strand.
TTGGTGTAAGGTTTCTTTAGAGTCTGCCACCCCATCAATTAAAAAGACTATCGAAGTAATTAATTCATTACTCATCACAAGCCTGTCAGACAAGGGTGACCCTACCAGAAACTTTAAAAAGTTCCCGTCAGCTTAGCCTTATTGAGTCATTGTAACTTAAGCCCCCACATCACGTGAAGGTAACCACCACGTGGGGGTTACCACTTCTAGATTTGCGATCTTGATGATTCCTGCCCAATCCGCATCAGTAAAGCATTCAAGTTTTAAATTTAAATCGTTATTTAAAACTAAATGTTTCTTCATTGATCCTTTTAAATACCGTACGATCTTCTTTATAGCTTCCCAATCAGATTTTCTGGGAGAAATTAACTTTTCTGCATACAAAGGAGACTGCAGCTGCATCTCGTTGTTGTTGCAATATGCAATAATGAACCAACAACACTTCTATAGGATTCAGCATTCTCAAGCGGTGTACTTTCATCAGATAATTTGATGTACTTCGGATTCATTGGAATATTACTGGTTTTTCCTTCTTGCAGCCCTGTTTGTAGCAGCAATTTTTTTGATTTTGTCTTCATGATTCAACTGGAAACCTCCATTTAAATTTCGCTCTATTTGAATTCCCAGAAATGTTGAAATATCACCCAAATTCTTGATTTCAAAATGCTTCTTCAGGGCTTCGTAAAGTGCATTTATGTATGAATTATTTGGAGCACATACCAGAAAATCATCGACATTAACTAAAGCATATGTGATCCCGTCTAACGTTTTCCTTTTGTAGAGAAATGTGTCTGCTATGCACTGCTGATATTCCTCTGCTTTTAATATGCTGCTCAGCTTGTCTTACCATGCTTTGGCTGCCTGTTTTAGCCCATATATCGAACGATGTAATTTACATACCATCTTCTCTGACCCCTTCTGAACGAAACCTTCGGGTTGGTCCATATATATGTCTTCACAGAGATCTCCATTTAAAATTGCGGTTTTAACATCAAGATGTTGGACAGCTAAATTTTTACTTGCCGCGACAGCTAACAACGTTCGTAGTCCTCACCAAATCGCTGAGTATATCCTTTGGCTACCAACCTAGCTTTGTATTTTGGTTTACTCAAGGAACCGTCCTTCAATTGAAACACCCACCTGCAACACACAGTCTTCTTTACATCTGGTAACTTTGTGAGAGACCATATCTTATTCTTAGATAATGACAGCATTTCTTCTTCCGCAGCACTTCGCTAATTCTTAGCTTCCTCCTGATCAAGTGACACCAACTCTTTCCATGAATGTGGAACAAAATGTACTTGCGTATCACTTGTACTTATGTAATAATAATTGACAGGTGCTTTGTTCCGCAGTCTCTCAGATCGACGAATGCCCTGAATATCATCAGTGTGGTCTTCTTCTGCAGATTCGAAACCATCAACTTTTTCGCCGTCTTAAACTTCCACACCTCTTGGTAAGCTTCCAAAACTTCCATGCATTTGAATTAAATCAACTTGAATCGTTTGATTTGCATCAGTTTGATTTTTGACAGCTGATCCATGCTTTGACGACTCGTTAAATTTAATATTCTTAGATATGACGATTTCAAGACAACCCTTCTTCAGTATTCTGTAGCCTTTTGTATTTTCAGCGTAACCAAAATACCTTCCACGCAACGTCGTCTAACTTTCTTCGTTTGCAGTTTGCGCAAACGTTTGACATCCAAAAACGTGAATCATGCTCAAGTCAGGTTTCTTTCCGTACCAGAGCTCATATGGTGTTTTGGATATCGATTTTGATGGCAACCGATTCCGTATAAAATTCGTTGCTACGACGCATTCAGCCCACATCCTTAGATGAGTCGGATTCTCGTAACATCGCGAGAACCATCTCTAATAATGTTCGATTCTTTCGTTCAGCAACACCGTTTTGTTCTAGACAATAAGGAACAGTTGCCTTCAAAACTATGCCTTTCTTCTTTGAATGTCACAAAGTATCGCTTGCCACCAACCGAATCCACTTAAAGCTGTCCGCATACATCCGAGTGCACAAGTCGGTTTAGACTTCTGACAAGTAGTACAAAAACTATCATCGCTGCATTGATTGATTTTCGTCAGCCATTTTTTTTTAATGTGGGATAAAAAATAGAGCCACTGCACTCAGACAGGGTTATATCCATTGTGCTGTGACCCAGTTCCCTGGTTTTTAATGATACTTCTTAGATTCATTATTGAATCTAAGAAGGCTATTGTGTGATAGAGAGTGAAGCTGATCCTCTCTCATCACGTCTGTGCCAAAGATCTGCCTTCTAATTCTAGAAAATGCTGGACAGTCACAGAGATAGTGCTCTGTGGTGCCAGTTTCTTCGTAGCAGGCAGAACATAAGGCGCTTTCGGCCAGGCCGATTGCGTTCATGTGTTTTTCACATGCGTTGTGTCCCGTTAGAAGTCCCGTCAGTTTTCTGCACTCCTTTCTACTTAAGGAAAGTAGAAACGAGGCCGATCTTTTGGTTATCGTCGGTGTCATGAGCTTGGAGAATCTGCATTTCGTCTTATTCAGCCATCTGCTCTTGTGTGCGGAGGCGACCCAAGAGCTGATGACGAATTTTCCCGTAGATGCAGGTAGTCCAAGCACAGGTTCTGGTCCAAATGGATTATCCTAAGATCCAGCACGTGCTAGTTCGTCAGATGTTTCATTGCCCGAAACTCCTTTATGGCCCGGCACCCAAATCAGTTTCAGTGTATTGTATTTACCAACACAATTGAGACGTGATCTGCATTGACGTACAATTTTGGATGTGATGACCTGGTTGTTCAATGCCATAACAGCAGCCTGACTATCGCTGCAAACTGATATAGCCCTGTTCTGCCATCTATTATCCGCAATGTAGTCCATAGCCATAAGTATAGCATAGACTTCGGCTTGAAATACCGAGGCATTGTCGCCTAAGGCGAAGTAAAGTCTGCGGTCATCCGGTTCCACAAACACTCCAGCACCAGATCCCTGATCGGTTCTGGAGCCGTCTGTGAAAATACGGTGTGACCCTCTACCTGGCTCACAGTCAGACGTTAGCCAGTCTTGAATGTCAGGTTGGCAGACCTCAAAATTTCGTCTTGGTAATATTTCTGTTATCATTGCATCAGAGAGCATCTCCAGTAGACAGGTGTCTAATGGAGTGTCAAGTGCAATGTCAGAGATATTCCAGGGAACATTAAACCAGAAACCACCTCGTTTTAATCTCCCGCAGCCTTTCATGGCTTCGCCTTTGATGAAGATGTCAAGTGGTGGTAGGTTTAAGATTGCATTCAGTGCTGGACCAGGTGTAGTGGGAAAGGCACCCGTAACACCCAGACACACGGTTCTCTGAATCTTGGCAAGACTAGTTGTCACGCATTTTCGCGACAGTTTGTTCCACCAGACTACCGATGCATATGATATCATCGGTCTTATCATTGCCGTGTAAATCCATAAGGTTTTGCTCGGCGATAGTCCCCATGTTTTCCCAAAAATTCCTCTGCATTGCCAGAAGGCATTCAATGCTCGCGAAATTTTATTTTCAACATGTTTTGTCCAAAGTAGTTTACTATCTAGAGTTAAGCCCAGATATTTTACTTCGTTAGACAGAGGAATAGTGACACCCTTAAGTACTGGTAGAGATAATCCTGTCATTATTCTTTTCCTAGTGAAGAGAACAATCCCTGTTTTGTGAGGGTTGACGGATAGTCCGTTTGCAGTACACCAGCTGTCAATTCGGTTCAATGAGTTTTGTGTTTTAACACAGACCTCATTGAGGGAAAAGCCTGTGGCAAGAATGGCAACATCAACTGCATAGGCCTGGGAATAGACCCTGGTCCATCGAGATCGTTGACTAGAGAGTCAACCAGCATACACCAGAGCAGGGGGGAGAGAACGCCTCCTTGAGGACAACCTCTATTCACCCCTGCCATAATATACTGACCGCACTCCGCCTCCGAAGTGATGGTCCTAAACATTAGCATTGACCTTAGCCATTTGACCAATGTTTCATCTATTCCATGCCTTCTAGCTGCGTCACACATTCCATCAAAAGTCGCATTATCAAAAGCACCCTCGATGTCAACAAATATGCCCATCACGTGCATCTTCCTCTGAAAAGCATGCTTGATCCGGCCAACCAGATGTTGCAATGCTGTTTCACAGGATTTTCCACGTTGGTAGGCATGTTGTCTTGATGATAGTGGGTACCTTGACAGCGATGTTTTTCTGATGTGCAGCTCAACTAGTCTTTCTTGACACTTTAGTATGAAGGACATCATACTAATGGGTCTGAAGCTCTTGGCTATGGAATAGTCTTCTCTTCCAACTTTAGGAATGAAGGCTACTTTAACTAAACGCCAGGATGTCGGAATGTATGCCCATGCGAGACTTGCTCTAAAGATCTTCTTTAGGCATGGTAGCAATTGGGTTATACCTTCCTGTAGCATGACTGGGTAGATGCCATCCGGTCCAGGTGACTTGAAGCCATCAAAAGAGGCCACTGCGTATTGGATAGCTTCATCGTATACAACCAATCTGGCAACCTGCCAGTCATGTTTTGTCACATTAGAGTTGTTATTGCAGTCCCCAGTGCTGGGATTACAAAGTGGCCCTATGTGGATTTGATTTCCCGGAAAGTGAGTCTCAACTAGGACACTGAGTGCCTCTGTCTTAGACTCAGTATACGAGCCATCAGGTCTCCGCAGTGAGTCCAGTCGAGCAGTTCGGTCTCTTTTAAGAACTTGACCAATCTGCTAGTCTCACTGCAGGATTCGATGCTACTGCAGAAGTCTTTATAGGAAACACTTTTCGATTTACGAATTCGTTTCTTATACTCTTTCTGCTTAGCTCGATAAAGAAACCAGTCAGAGTCTAAGTTGCTCCTTAGGGCCCTATTTAGAAGCTTTCTGGAATCCTTGCGCAAGGTTTCAAGACAAGCGTTCCACCAAGGAACGGGAGGTCTAGATAAAGTTTTTCGTACCAGACGTGTTCGTTTAAAACTAGAATTTATGACATCGTTCATAACTTGAACAGACGTCTCAATACTTTCTTTGGTACGAATTCTGACAGGAATATTGAGGGAATTCTCAAGTTCATGTCTGAAGCGTGCCCAGTTCGTTTTTCTAGGGTTTCTTACCGTCATAGAGGGCAGCACCTCTCGGTCAGTATGAAACTCGATATACCTGTGGTCCGATAAAGAATCTTCTTTAAGAACCTTCCAGTTTAAGATTGACTCTCTCAGTCTACAGTTAGACAAAGATAGGTCAATCACTTCCTGTCTTCTAGCAGTCACAAAAGTGGGTTTATTACCAGTGTTGTGAATGTTCAGATTGGTGGTCATGATGAAGTCAAGGAGTCTGGTACCTCGCGCGTTGCATTTACTGCTGCCCCACACAGTGTGTTGAGCATTAGCGTCACAGCAAAGAATAAGGCCGGTCTTCTTAAGATCACAGTACTCTATGAGCTCAACAATTGCCTTTGGCGGAGGAGGCAGTAGTGAGTCATAGGGGAAGTAGCCCGTCAGCCATACTTTGCTTCTCAACTTCTGAATGTCGTTCAAATTTCGGTGACAAAATTGTCTATGCCACAAATGAAGACACTCATTGGATAATAATGAAACATTTCCATGATTTTTATCGCACAGATCATATAAATTATCACGAATCTCTCCATCAGCAATTATTACATTTTCGCCGATTCTGATGTAAAATTTATCACCTTCAAAATTAACCTTTATGCCCAGTCTGACCATGCTCTTGACAGACAACAGTCTGCCACCCAACTTTGGGTCATAAAGAACATCCTTCAATAGTATTTTATTTAATTTACCGTTGATATATCCTTGTCCGGTTGCCACTGCCTCCAATGCGTTACCATCGGCTATGTATATATTACTACTTATGTCGTCCATTTTCACAAAGAAATCTCGGTTGCTTGTCATATGACTGGCAAGCAACCGCCAGAATCAATTACCCAACCGTCTCCTCTACCACTTTTAAGACAGACGTGTTGGTCTTTTCTCTCTTGATTGGTTATGTGTGCTTCTCGATGCGGCTCGATGCAGCTTTTTCCAAAGAAAGCAATCTTTATTATTGCAGTGATAACATTTCAGCAATTTCTTATTTCGAGAGCGTGCACCTTTTAAAGCTTCATTTGGTCCTTGCGTTTGTCCATCCAGCGTTGTTTCACAGCGACGCTCAGCAACATCCATTAGCTTTTTCGATATATATTCAATATATATAGAATCTTCAATGGATGTAACCAACGCACCATACGACTTTGGTAAGCTATTGTTGTGTATCATAATCGTAGAGTTCACAGCTTACATATGATCCACTGTTGTGTATCATAATCGTGGAACTTACAGCGTGCTTATGATCCACAACATAACATAACCAGTACATTTTTCTTTATGGCATACTTTTAGGGTTAAGCATTATGCATGTTAAACACAAACAGCATTTAATTGTCTTGGCGCACACAGCTTAACATAGCACAGGTATGCACGCCCACGTTAAATAGGTCACTCAGATAAACGCTGACTTAGTTATTTTAGAATGATGAAAGTACTCAATTTATTGTGAAATTATAAATACGCTGACTAAGTTATTTTAGCATGATGAAATTACTCAATTTATTGTGAAATTATAAGAATACGAGGTGTTAAGTAGAAGTTAAGTATAGACTAAGAATCAATTGTTTTCGATAAGCTGAACTGTCTACAAATAAGTGTTAAGTATAAGTGTAACCAACTTTTAAAGCGAAATAAAGTGTCTTGAAGTAAAAAAGACTCGGTTGTTTTAAATAATATAACGAAAGTAAAAAGGACTCAGTAAGTATAAATAGGATCAAGTTAAAGTCCTAGTAGAAGGACATTTTAACATACAACATTTTGGCGCAGCCGGTTTTCGGACCATACATCAACTCCCAAGGGACGAGAAGGACTGGATGGAGATTAATATTGGAAGAAATAACTATTTTGGATCATGGAAAATATTTTTTGTATTTGTAAGTATTGTGAAAAATAGTGGATACAAAAAAAATGTGCGGTAAAAAAAAAAAAAAATGTGAATTTGTGATATAAAACAAAAGAAATATTTGAGAATTTTAATAAGCAAAAAATAATGGAATTATGAAAATTGACATTTGTAAAAATAAAATAAGGAACAATTGAAAAATTTCAAATAAATTGTGGAATAAAATAAACTTTTAATAAAACTGTGAAATAAAATTGTGAAATGAATTACATAAATGATAAAATTTTATAAATCAGGAAATTAAATAAGTAAACTAAATGTTTTATAAAATTGATTAATTGATATATTGAAGAACATTTTTAAAGTAATTGTGAAACATTATAAAATAATTTGAGACATTTAATGATAATGATTAATAAAATTGTAAATTTAATTAAATTGAATAAAAAAGGAATTTTGCTACAGCAATGTTTTTATAATGTCGCGAAATTAATTAAAGAACAATACTGGAAAATTAAAAAAAAAAATAAATTGAACAAAAAAGTTAATTTAGGATTCATAAATAATATGTTGATATGATTTTGAAATATAGATTAAAAAGTTTAAATAATGAAACATAAAAATGTGATAAATAAGGTAGTGAAAAATTTAATAGATAATTTAAATAATGGTTAAAAGTTGATTTAATATGAAACTAGTAAAAACAAAATAAATAATTTAATTAAGAAAGGCATAGTTAATTATATGATTAAGTAAATGGAAAAATAAGAAACACTAATAATGGGTACTGAAAATGTATTGAAACGCGTTCATTACGTTGTTCCTTACTTTTCTGGGGCAGAATCTCCATTATTAGAAACAGAATTATATAAATTTAATGAATGTTGTGAAACATTCATTAAATTAAGGAATCAGATAATGAGGAATTTATTAAATGCGTTAAGATACGTTTGGAGGGAGATGCCTATAAATTAGTAAGGACAAAACAGTTTCAAAAAATAGATGAATTATACGAGTTGTTAAAAAATACGTACTTAAATGAAATTTCTTTAGAATTAGTACTAGAAGAGATTAAAAAGGCTTATCAAAATAGTAACGAGAGTTTGAGAATGTTTGGTAGACGATTAGATGAGTTGCAATCCATGGCTTTGGAAATTGCAAGTAAAAAATACAGTAAAAAGATAAGTGAGGATGAAGTATTCAGATTAGAATTACAGAGCTCAGTGTTGATCTCTTTTAAAGTAGGGGTGAAGGATCCAACTATAAAGGTTGTATTGTTGGGTAGTAAGTCAGAAACATTAGATGCATTGTTAGAAGAAGCTTTAAATGTACAGGCTGTTATGCAGCGAAGTCCAAGATCGGAAGAGGATGAATATAATTAAATGAAAAAACACAGTCAAGCGTTATATCGGAAAATAAATTGCAACAAATAAATAATGAAAGCAACTATAAAAGAAGTGTTCCAACATGTTCATTTTGTAGTAAATTGGGGCATACTAGGGATGAATGTATTATTAGAAAAAATACGCCTTTCTGCTACGAATGTGGAACTTATGGTCACGAATCTAATTGGATATGTGCGAATAATAATAGTAATATAAGACAGAAAGAGTTAGGAATTGTAGATAAGACGTCGGAGGAGACTGTGATCAAATTTACTACTCCATTGCATTTCCATAGAACAGAGGAGACCAATGAATTAAAATATGAGGAAGAAGAAGGTGATCGCATAATATGCAGTGGGCATGGAGATAGCTTGGGTTTATCTAATGTAAGTGACGTTTTCATTGAAGTACCTTGCGAGGCAGCTAAAAATGGAAGACTTATTTTACTGGTAGACTCAGGAGCTGATGCCAGTATAGTAAAAGAAAATGCAATGACAAATTTGCCAGACTTTAACGAAAATATACAAAAGGATTTAAAAGGAGCTTTTGGTGGGTGTGTTAGAACATTAGGTTCCACCAAAGTCCAACATAGGAACATAGGGCGCTTAAGTTTATTGCTACATGTAGTGTCACTTAAACAAGGTGTACCAGCTGATGGAATAATAGGACGTGACAATTTATGGAATCGATCTGTAATAAATGCGATAGACAAAACAATAATATTCTTTGATAAACATAAAAACCATATTATAAAAGTACCAATGAAATCGCAGACAGAAATACAAAATATTTTTTACAATCAACAAATTAAAATTCAAGCGAGAACCGCAAAGATAGTATCATTACGTTTAAAAACAAAAATTCCAATAGTGTTAATACATAAACAAGAAATTTTTCCAGGAGTATATTTGGGCGAAAGCATATCGAATGTTAGCAAAAATAGAGTTTATGTTTCAGTTTTAAATGCTACGGAAACAGAAATTATAATAGACAGTACTTTTAAACCAAAATTTTCGAATTTTAATCAGTATAAAGAATCGAATACCAATAATTCTACAATAAATAGCATAAATTCAGTAAACATTACAAACAGAATTAATAAATTATTAGAAGAAATGAAAATTGATGAGACTTTAAATAAAGACGAAATCACATCTTTACAAAATATGTGTATTTCGTATAATGATGTTTTTCATTTAGACGGCGATGAATTAACATACACGCCAGCGCTTAAACATGAAATAGCAACACAGTGGAACCAGCCACCGATAAACCAAAAGCAATACAAATTGCCACACACTCATAGAGATGAAATCAACAGACAGGTTAATAAAATGTTGGATGACGGCATTATATCGCCGAGCATATCACCCTGGAATTCACCGATGTTGTTGGTTCCTAAAAAGAGCGGCAAGGACGGTAACAAAAAGTGGAGGCTAGTAATAGATTTCCGTGAATTGAACGACGTGACAATAAAACAAGTATTTCCGATTCCTCGAATCGACGAAATATTAGACCAATTAGGTCACAGTCGCTATTTTTCAACTTTAGACTTGGCAAGTGGTTATCATCAGGTACTAGTTGAAGAAGGAAAAAACAGCTTTTAGTACAGGACTTGGTCATTTCGAATTTAACAGAATGCCATTTGGCTTAACAGGTGCACCAGCTACCTTCCAAAGAATAATGAACCACATATTAACAGGTTTACAGGGTATAGATTGCTTTGTTTATCTTGATGATATAGTGGTGTATGGAAAAAATTTAGCTGAACATGAGCTTAGGCTGAGTAGAGTATTGCAATAATTAAGGGAACACAATCTAAAATTAAATACAGAAAAATGTCAGTTTTTGCGTCGCGAAGTTGTCTATTTAGGACATAAATGTACGGAGCTAGGTGCCCTGCCAGGTCCCTCTAAGGTTGAATGCGTAAAAAATATTCCGGTGCCGAGAAATAAAAAAGAAGTGCAAGCGTTTTTGGGATTAATTAATTATTACAGAAAATTTATAAGCAATATGGCAAAATTATCATTACCAATAAATAAATTACTTAGAAAAGATGTTAAATTCACTTGGACAGACGATTGTCAAAGTTCATTTATTAAATTAAAAGAATCAATAATTTCACCACCCATTCTCGCATATCCAGATTTTGCAAAACCTTTTTTACTTACAACAGATGCAAGTAACGAAGCAATAGGTGCGGTACTGTCACAAGGCAAAGTAGGGAGCGACCGACCAATAGCATTTGCTAGTAGGGCATTAAATGGAGCAGAAAAAAATTACTCCACCATTGAAAAGGAATTTTTAGCTATAGTCTGGGCAACGAAAAATTTTAGAGCTTATCTTCTAGGCCGACATTTTCAAATTTATACAGATCATCAACCATTACGTAGCACAGCAAATCTTAAAGATCAGACATCAAGGTTAGCCCGTTTCAGGCATAAATTATCAGAATATGATTACGAAATATCTTACAAACCAGGTAAACAGAATTTGAACGCAGATGCTATAAGTAGAATTTCACATCCAGAACCAGATATTACTGCGGTCCAAACACGGTCTAAGACCACACAGAATAAATTAGATAATCAAATTTCAAAAACCAAAAAACAAGTGAACACGCCAGTACTGGATGAAATAACAACAGACATCAAGAACGAATTAAACTCAAGTCTACTATTAACTGACCCAGAGGAAATTAAAACTGTTATAAAAGACTTTCATGACTCAGCATTAGGAGGTCACCAGGGCGCAGTGAAAACATATTTTAGAATCAGAAAACAATTTAAGTGGAAAGGTATGCAGAAACAAATAAAAGATTACGTTAAGAATTGTCAAAAATGCCAAGTAAATAAAAGTTCTAGGCTTACTAAAATGCCACTGGTTTTAACTGATACGCCTGTACGACCATTCGATAAAGTATACATGGATCTTGTAGGTATTTTACCGGAAACTATATCTGGAAATAAATATATATTAACTTTTCAAGATGATTTTTCAAAATATATGTGCTGCGTAGCTATCCCAGACGCAGAAGCAAGCACTGTAGCAAAAGCATTTTACGACGAAATTATTACAAGACATAACATACCAAAAGTATTGATAACCGACAATGGTTCGAATTTTGTTTCAAAATTATTTTCGGACACGTGTAAATTGTTAGGAATTAAAAAGTTACATATTCCGCCATATCATCCACAGGCCAACGGCTCTTTGGAACGAAGCCACCGACCATTAGCAGAGTATTTACGAAGTTTTGCGAAAGAGGATGGATCAAACTTTGACCAGTGGTTAAATACAGCAATGCATGTACACAATGTCCACGGGACAAACGCCTTTCCGTACTTTATACGGTTACGATTTTGAAATGCCAACCAATCTAAAACGCAAATGCTCACCAGTATATAATACCGATGATAGCAACAAGCTATTAAAATACCAAATTCAACGCACACACGAAATCGTACGACAAAATCAAGCCAGAGCCAAAGAAAAATCTAAGCAAAGCTATGAAAGCTCATTACACCCAATAACATTCAAAGTAGGCGATAAAATTTTACTAAAAAATCAAAATAGGAAAAATAAATTTTCACTAGTTTGGGTGGGACCCTATGAGGTTCTTTCAATAAAAAGCCCTGTAACGACTGAGATTTGTATCAAGGGTAAAGCGAAAAAATTTCATAATAATTTGTTAAAAGCATACAACAGTATAGTTTAAATAAACACTGTAGAATTAAATAAACACTGTCTGCAACAAGAACCAATAATTTTTAACATCATTGAAATAACGTCAAATAGTTAGTGCAGGACAGAATAGCTAAGTATTACATATTGAGAATGACTGGTATTGCTTCGTGTACTAACGAATTTGAAACTACAAAAGAAAAGAATAGAGAAAAACTATAATTTTTTTTAAATATAGATATTAAATAAATTAATTTTAAATAATTTATAAAATCCAAAAAATTTAATGTAATATTGCCAAAATACAAATCGCAGAGATAATAGCTATGTATTAATTGAAGATGACTAGCATTGAATATAAACAAATAACAAAATCAAGTTATTATTTGAGGTACGAATTTGCAAGGTATAAAAATTACGTTGTCATTAAAATTGCGATAGGTCAGTACCTACCTCAATGGCATTTTAAACATACATGTTCATTGTGCATAGAGCGCAATGCTCCCAGCTCATATTAATATAGAAGGCTTGAACATATTCACATGCCAACCGATTAAATGCACTTCAGCACTTTACAGGCAGAAGCCAATAACGTACTGGAACTGAAACGAGATACGGTAGTGCAGCGACAAAACTGTCTAATATTTTTTATCATTAACAGAATTTTCATTCATGAAACTAAATATATTAATGCAGATATGCATTAATATAGCAAACTAACAAACTAACAAACGTTTTACATTCATCATTACACGGTAATGAAAATAAATAAGTACAATTGAGATGTACAAAACTAAATATTTAACAACTTAATATAGCAAATACATTTATGTACTGCTAAGAGGTCGCGCGTGCTTATTTCTAAAATATTAGTTAGTGCATGAGTAAATAGCTAAGTATTGTTGAATATGACTAGCATTTAACCATGTACTACTGGGATTGTATATACAACATTTTGTATTACAACAATACAGAAACGTATTTAAATGTATGTTTCTAAACTAAATCATTTAGTACATGTTAACACATATATTAACTACTATAAATATTTAAAGTATAATTATGGCCAACGCCTTAACAATATGTATTAAGGGGTAAAATGAGAAAGAAAACTACATAAAATTATTAAGGATTCCATTTATATATGTAAAAAAAATGGAATTTCGTTTTTTTACAATATGAAATAAAGAGCAAAACTTTAGAATTGTCACACTGGTCCTGATGTTGGCAGCCAAGGAAGCAGTCAACATCACACAGACATCAATTAATGATACAAGATTATTCATTGAGAAGACAACTGATGCTTTGTTCTACAATGATGAATGGACGATAGTAGCCAAGTTTAAACCGCTACAACTGAACGATTTCCTGGAGCTGACAAACAAATACATAATCACGGCAAACACAATGTGCGAACAAATGAGCACCGGACCCAGCATAAAAAGATCATGTATAGCAGCAACACGGGAAACCACGGCAATAATAGCCACACTACAGAAAAATGAAGAAATAATTAAGCGCACAATAAAGAGTAACCGACAAAAGAGATCACTCAATTTCATTGGCGAAGGACTCAACTGGGCTTTTGGACTGAAAGAAAGAGAGACTATCTATAAACATCTCAATGACATTGAAGATAATGAACATAAAACATACGAAATTATGAAAAGACAAATTACGGTGATTTCATCAAATTGAAACAAGATAGCAGAACACTTACTGAATTCCTTGAAGGAAGTCGAAAATCTGCAAAATGTGTTAAACATAACAATAAGAACACAAAAATACATAAATGAAAAAATAAACCAACAAGTTAGTCATTTACTATTCATGATGGATACCTTGGAAATTCAATCTACAATTAATGCAAACCTAATCGAAATTCAAGGACAACAGCTGATGGAAATGGCAATCATAGATGATCTATACAAGGGACGATTACACCCGACAATTATAGACCAGAGCGAGTTAGATGAAATGCTGACTAGCCTCACGTTAAGAGGAAAGACGAAGTGGTTCATACAAAAATCATTCGAAATGCACCGTGCATCAACAGTACGAGTTTTCCCAGACACAGACGGCCTAATAATAGTCATCAAGATGATTTGTTGTTCACATTATATAGAATTTACCCAATACCCACAAATATTAATGAAGAATGGGATGCATTGGTTAAAACAACATATGACTACATATCAGAAGCAGAAGACCGGAGCAAATACATAGGTCTAACGAATAAAGATCACAGCAAATGCATTTTGGTTAGCCAACATACGGACAAAGAAATTACACTATGCAAACGTCCAGGAACCATACTAACAACTAGCAACGCACTATGTGAAGTCGCGCTGATTCAACACATAACAGATATTAAAGATACCTGTGAACATGTTGCAATCACAAGGAGTTCTGGCATAGTAGTTAAACTATAGTTAAACTATAGACACATGGTTGTATAAATTCAATACACCAGCCTTTTTCGAAGCAGTTTGTGGGTCAAATATAGCCACATTGACACTATCCGGCCTGGGTTGGATGTCCATAAAAGAAGCTTGCAACTTACACAACAAAGAAATGATACTGCCATACGAGTTTACACATCAAAGCATTAGGAATATAACATACAAAAAGGAAGAACATACGGTTATAATAGAAAATTTACAAGGCAATTGGTCATCATTACCATATTCAAATATATTACAAACATCGTTACCGATCTTGGTGTCAGATCACAACAAAATAAGATCAGCATTAAGAGATGGGCATCGTGATTTCGACGAAATATTACTACAATTAACTGATAACCAGGAACGCAAAGAATTACTTAATCGTCAAAATGAAATAACGAAAACCGCAACAATAGATGTAGAAACGGCTGAGGAAAATCTTGAAATGGTGTCAAATACATTTCCCAGCAAGAAATCGCCACTCGAAAAAATCGGGTCATTGCGGAAATCAACAACGCAGAAACCAAACACCACAACACCCATAGCAAGTCAACGAACAAAGTCACATGAAATAGAAGCCAATACGTTAGAAACAACAACAACGCATCGAACTACTACCGCAGAACAGCAGCAGTCAACAACGAAAACATGGGGACCAGGTTTTTATTATATATAACTGGAAATTACAACCCTTAATTTACTAATATCCATTAAATATTATATAAGTAAAGATCATAACTTCATAACTAATAGAACTTAACGTAATTTATACCACATAAAACAATGTAAAAAGAAAAAACTATTATTCTTTTTAATAATAATTTTCTCTTCAAAAATAATTAAAATAATACAAAAGAAAAAAAACTATTATTCTTCTTAATAATAATAATTTTTTTTCTTTCAATAAGGGGGAGGTATGTTGTGTATCATAATCGTAGAGTTCACAGCTTACATATGATCCACTGTTGTGTATCATAATCGTGGAACTTACAGCGTGCTTATGATCCACAACATAACATAACCAGTACATTTTTCTTTATGGCATACTTTTAGGGTTAAGCATTATGCATGTTAAACACAAACAGCATTTAATTGTCTTGGCGCACACAGCTTAACATAGCACAGGTATACACGCCCACGTTAAATAGGTCACTCAGATAAACGCTGACTTAGTTATTTTAGAATGATGAAAGTACTCAATTTATTGTGAAATTATAAATACGCTGACTAAGTTATTTTAGCATGATGAAATTACTCAATTTATTGTGAAATTATAAGAATACGAGGTGTTAAGTAGAAGTTAAGTATAGACTAAGAATCAATTGTTTTCGATAAGCTGAACTGTCTACAAATAAGTGTTAAGTATAAGTGTAACCAACTTTTAAAGCGAAATAAAGTGTCTTGAAGTAAAAAAGACTCGGTTGTTTTAAATAATATAACGAAAGTAAAAAGGACTCAGTAAGTATAAATAGGATCAAGTTAAAGTCCTAGTAGAAGGACATTTTAACATACAACACTATTCATGATAATTGCAACCATTGAATTATCGCGTATCTCCTCCTTCCATGTGAACTAGTTTTTCAACAAGGAAAACGATGCCCATTTATTTTGTAAGTCCATTGTACGCTACGTTATATTATTCGAACCGTTCTTCTGGGCCCATAACCTGAAGGAACACGAGTACACAAAGAAAGAAATTTATTTTTCAGAAAATTTCTAAATTAATAAAACAAATTCAATGAATAAAAGATTCTTAATACTAAGTATTTATCAAGTACACAGTGCGACACTAAATTTAGTGACGGAGATTTGACAATTTTTTTAGAATCCTTGAGTAACCTGACGAAATTTCAGTAAACAAACTTATGTCCTATCACGTCAGGTTTACGAGATATATGACCATAAATGTCCTATAGTGTCCTATACCGTTGGTTTATTGAGAAAACTGTAGTAGTTATGGATTCGTTGTCTGAGAACCAAATGTAGACACTATCCAAGACTTCATATCTGTAGTACATAATAAATTTCTATCTCGTCCTTTTAATACCAATATTAATGATCTACATAAACGACTAATTTCATATTAAGGAGTTCCAAATGTATCATATTGTCCATGGAAAAAATATTCAGCATCAAAAAAACTTAAAAAGTGGCTCAAAATGTCAAACACGTACGAGCTATAGTTTATCTAATACTGAGCACTGCAAAGTATATTTTTATTTTATATGAAACTGCAAAATACTAAAGTTTTTCGTAGCTTAAAATCGAATGATCCTTTATCGGTGCCAAGGATTTGGCTTTATTTTTAATATCTGAATCATACTATAAAATTATGTTCTATCACGTCAGGATTTCGAGTTATTGACCCCTAAATATCTGGTAAATCCTTAATTTTAATAGTAAAATTTCTTGAAAATGGTATTAGATATGGATTTCTTGATTAGAAATGCTGACGTGATGGGTCACAAGTTTACAGTACATTAATTTACTTGACACATTAATGATATTTAAAACAAGGATTGAAACCGTAAACGAAACCGATATCCGTTTAAAACCGTTTCATTTTTAAAACTGAAACCGTAACCGTTTTATGAAAATCAGAAATGAAACGATATCCAAAACCGAAATAAACGGTTTGGATTTTATACCGGTTTAAAACGGTTTTTAAAAAAGTATAAAAAAAACAGAAAAACATATTTTATTTTATATAGATTATCTTAAGTACAAGGCAAGTTTAAATTTCATTTGATAGAA
The DNA here is from genome assembly GCA_951804985.1 of Dryomyza anilis. Classification (NCBI taxonomy): domain Eukaryota; kingdom Metazoa; phylum Arthropoda; class Insecta; order Diptera; family Dryomyzidae; genus Dryomyza; species Dryomyza anilis. The sequence continues at coordinate 55,293,063 of OX638131.1, forward strand.
TTTGGAGTTCTCAAAATAAAAAATTCCCAAACAACGGTCTTTGGTCTAAAATTGTTTTTTTTTCATTAATGTGTGTAGCGGTAAGTCGAATTAACAATAAACCACCAGCAACACCAAGCACAATTTTTATACCCTCACCTATGAGGTACAGGGTATATTAACTTTGTGCATATTTTGTAACGCCCCTTAGGAGGCGTGTCCGGTATGGACAAGTATATATATTATTGATCACTACACTATACAGAATATACAGAATAACTTGAAAAATACTAGTCAGAATGCAATGAAATTTTGTTTCAATATGTTTTAGCCAAAAATGGTTCGGAGTTTGAAATGAACCAAATCGGTACACGGACACGCCCACCTCCCATACAAGTCACTTATATATAACTTTTTGGGAACCAATAACTCTAAAAGTATTCAAGATATAGTTATAAAATTTAAAAAATATTGTTAGAATTTACTTAAATATATGTATTCCAAAAATGGTCGTAATCCGCCACATTTTTTTTTCGTACTTTAAATTCCATTTTTTCATATCCCACAAAATTATACCAGCAATATATGCACCAAGAGTGTAGGTTCGTTCCATGTTACCAAACTTTCCCATGTGACCTAACTTTCCTGAAATCAAAACCGAAACCGTAACATGGAACCGGTATACCGAATCCGTTTCGTTATAAAAACTTAAAACCGAAACCGTATCCGAAACGCGGAAAAAACCGAAATCGAAACCGTTATTCGTTTAGGTTTCAATCCCTTATTTAAAATAAAGCCAAATCTCTGGAACCATTAAACAGATATTTATTCTAATATAACTAATCGTTTAAGTTTTTGTACCTTTGAAAATTTGAAAAATATACATTCAGTACATAATATAATAGAAACCATAACTCGCATGGCTTTGACTTCTATGACAATTTCTACTGTTTGGATGTGCTTAATATTTTTCCCAAAGACATAATGATACATTTATTAATTCTTCATATAAATAATAATAGTTTGGCGCTACAGTTCTGTATAGAACTTCGGCCGAGCTCTCTCACCATGTTGAGCTGTGCGTGTTATATTTGTACTCAAAGTGGTGGGACCTACAGTTTATTGCCGAATCCGAACGGCGGGTAAGAGCTTTTCATAGGCAATGTTTTACTCTCGTAGGTTTGCCATTTACTGCCGAGAGGTAGCGCGGTATAGAAAAATGTTTCTATGAAAAGATGTTGTTAGCCCCAGTCCAGGCTTGAACCGGGGACCTTTCGGCTCGCAGTCCAACGCACTAACCACTGAGCTACCGCGGCTTCATATAACTTTGGCCAATTAACTGCAGATATTTTTTGAAATTCTTCGATATTGATGGTTTAAGGACGAGATAGAAAATTGAAATGTACTACAGAAAAGATCCTTAGCTGAATGACTACATTTGGTTTTCAGTCAAGAAATCCATATCTAATACCATTTTCCATGTTACTATGCAAATTATTTACCAGATATTTGAGGGTCAATACCTCGAAATCCTGACGTGATAGAACATAATTTTATAGTATGATAAAATTTTTCACATATTCAGAATATTAAAAATAAAACCAAATTCTTGGCACCGATAAAGGATCATTCGATTTAAGCTACGAAAAACTTTTGTATTTTGTAGTTTCATATTAGAGAAACTATAGCTCGTACGGCTTTGATATATTTGCAAATTTCAAAAACAAAGCCCCAAGCCAGTACACCGGTCGTAGATGAAACGATAACAGATGCTCAATGCTCAATTATTAACTGACCCAGAAGAGATTAAAATGGTAATAAATGATTTTCATGACTCAGCATTAGAAGGCCACCAGGGCGCAGTAAAAACATACTTTAGAATCAGAAAACAATTTAAATGGAAAGGGATGCAGAAACAAATAAAAGATTACGTTAAAAATTGTTTAAAATGTCAAGTAAATAAAAGTTCTAGACTTACAAAAATGCCAATGGTTCTAACTGATACGCCAGTGAGACCATTCGATAAAGTATATATGGATCTGGTAGGAATTTTACCGGAAACTTTATCAGGAAATAAATTTATTCTAACTTTTTAATATGATTTTTAAAAGTATATGTGTTGCGTAGCCATGCCAGATGCAGAAGAAAACACAGTAGCAAAAGCATTTTATGACAAATCATTACACGTCATAATCTGAAAGTATTAGTAACAGATAATGGTTCAAATATCGTCTCAAAATTGTTTTCAGATACATGTAGATTGTTAGGAATTAAAAAATTGCATATTACGCCATATCATCCACAAGCTAATGGGTCTTTGGAAAGAAGCCATCGACCATTAGCGGAATATTAACGGAGTTTTGCAAAAGAAGATGGGTCGAACGGGACCAATGGTTAAATTCCGCAATGCATGTGCACAATAAAACATTGCATATGTCCGTTGGTCAAACGCCATTGCGTACTTTATACGGATACGACTTCGATATGCCAACAAATTTTAAGCGAAAATGCTCACCCGTATATAATACCGATGATTACAAAAAATTATTAAAATATCAAATTCAACGCACACACGAAATCGTGAACAGAATCAGGAAAAAGCAAAACAAAAATCTAAACAAATCTATGATACACCCAAAAATATTTGGCGTAGGCGATAAAGTTAAAGAATCAGAATAAATTTTCACCCAAATGGGTGAAAATTTATTTACCGTACGAGTTACTTTCTATAGTAAGTCCTGCAACGACACTGATTTCTATCAAAGGAAAAGGGAAAAAATTCCATAACTTATGAAAAGCATATAATTTTGAAGTAAACATAATGAAATAAATAACGTAACAAACAGTTCATAATGATCATAACACATAATGTAGATCAGCTAATAGCATGAAATTGCAAATAAAGTTGAAGAAATTACGAGTAAATATGAGTATATTTTTTTTGGAATAGGTTTACGAATAGATTAATGAAATAAATTAGTGCATGAAAAATAGCTAAGTATCAATTTCAAAGGTGACTAGCATTAAATCATGTACTAACAAATGCTGAATAGGAAAAATAGATAAAGGAGTAAATCATTTTAAAAGATTATGAGTAAGAAAATATCAAAGGTTAATAACAGCTAATGATGAAATAGGTAATAAACATGATTATATTAGATGAGATATAAAATAGCAAAAATAAAATTTAAATTATCACTTAAATTGAGGTCAGCACCTCAATGGCATTGAACCAAACGATAGGAACCACTGCATTGAAATGAGATACGTTAATACATTGAAGAAAAAGAAAATAAATAAAAAAAGACGAAAATGAATATGGGAAGGTTCGATCACATGGTAAATTTTAAAGTAGGTGTTATTATGATAGTTAGGATTATCAAAATTATAGTCGGTCTAAACCGACTATAAAAACCCTAAACATATGTGTGGTTACCATTAAAAGTGGTACATAGGTAACCAGGATATACGAATCCCGAAAATAACTACAAACTTTCAATCGCTGAAGTATTTTCATTCATTTGATACCCATATTTACAAATGGGTAGGTGTACCGAATTTCGATTTTTTTTTGTTGAACCACAAGGCGTTTCGCCGGAAACCATTATTTTCATGTATTTGAGCATGAGTCAATATATATTTTACCAAAAAAAGTTTAAGCACGTATACAGTAAAATTCTCTGTAGGTATACATTTTATATGAGGTATTTGAACATAAGTGGTCGGTTCTCAGGTCACAATAGACCGATCATGCCAATTTTGTTCAAACAGCTTAGATATATGAGTAATATAAATCTAAAGTTTCATGGCTCTAGCTCTTCTACTTTTTCTGTAATCGTGATTTCAACAGACAGACAGGGGAACAGACGAACGAACAGACGGACATCGCTAACTCAGGAGATCATGCTGATCAAGAATATATATATTTTTCCATACCGGAGATGGTTCCTTCTGGGTGTTACAAACGGCGTACCAAACTGAATATACCCTTTCACTCTTATACCCGTAACTTCAACGAATAGATATCTACTGGTGCCTTATCTATCGTGTAAACAAAATTTCGTAATTTTAACGCATAGTTAAGGAGCAAAAACACCGGATATGTAAGAGATATCTGTTCGGTACGAACACCAGTAGATATCTACTAGTTAAAGTTACGAGCATTAGTGTAGGGTATAAAAATAATAATAAATTGATAGCATGTGCGAGAAGGTGTGGAGAGGAGTCAAGGGAAAGAGCATGGTAGCCAAAATGTGTGGTATGTGTGGTATGCGGAGTATGGAGTAAAAATTGAATTATATGAATATAAACATGATTAAATTCGGAAATTATTGCATGAATAAATAGCTAAGTATTACTTATTGAAAATGACTAGCATTGATTTCTGTGCTAATGAATTTCTATATAGAATAATTGGTTTAATATAATAGTAAGAAACTTAAGCTTTTAGAAGTACAATAAAACATGTAGTAAAATTTTTGATATACTTTGCCTAAAAATGCCTTTTTTACACTCTGGCAAACCTTTTTAAATATTATTTTCGATTTTCTGGTTGTATTAAAAAAATATTTGACGTCATTGTCTTGTGTACTTATTTTTGTATGTTCTTAATTTTGTGAATGAAATTAACGAAATAAATATTAGACCATGTAAAAGAGAAATCTATGATTGTCAAAAAAAATAGTTCATTGAAAAATTTTATTAAGATTTTTTTTTGCCATTTTTTGCCTTTTTTTACATTTTTGACTATTTTTGTGCCATTTTTTGACTATTTTTGTTCCATTTTTTGCCTTTTTGCCTATTTTTACTGTTTTTTTGTGCCATTTTGCTTGCCATTTTTAACTAATCTTGCCCTGGTAACGAAGTACGAAACAAAATGTCAATCAGATGATTTATTAAGAGAAAAAAGGAGCTACACTACAAATATGGATGTAGAAATTTGACATATATGCAAAATTGCGACTATTGTGCCATAATGAGACAATAACGTTTTACATCTTTACATACATATAATTAAAAAATGTCAATATTCACGCTCAAATAACATGCTAGTATTATAAGTTGAGGTAGCTATTCCATATACACTTAATTAGCTGTGAATGCGAACCTGTATGAAAACAACAACGTTAAATGAAAACGACAACATCTATGCATAATTAAAAGATGGTAATTCCTGATCGATAGAAAAACTCGCTAGAGGAAGACAAGTTATAATCAGATCCATAAATATACGATTACAAAATTATTCATTTTAGTATCCGCTCTCTACAAATACAAAGCAACATCGAAGTCGAGGAAAAACCGAAATTAGTTAACATAGGCGACGAACATTTTTCAAGCAGTTAACATCAAGACGAAGAACCTCAGCTATTGTCCATTCTATACAGGGAAGGGGAGAAGAAATCAAGAGTTGAAATGCAGCCAACATAATATACACGAGTAACAGAGCCAGCGATCGCAGAAGTTTATGTCATATTAATGTTATTAAAATATTATAACTATGTAAAAATAAAAGTTAATGTAAATTGAACTTGAAATATAGTAAAATTAAAGTAAAACGAAGATAAATTAAACTTACAATAAAAAAATCGTTGCAAAAAATTTAGCATAATTTCTGATATGTATAATTAAAAATAACAACAGAACAACGCAAAACGCAGCAAGTGCGAGGTAACCTGATCAACTACTGTTTTGTCAACAACAACGTTCTGTGCATTGTAACTGTTGTTTAGTAATTAGGTTATTAACCTTCACATACATTATAATTTCAAATAATAGAGTATGTCGAGTATGCCCATTTAAATAATATTGATGAAATAGTAAAAACTATTATTAAGTTTATTTATATATTTTTTATAGTAGAAAAAACTATTATTCATTTTAATCATATTTTTTTTCTTAAAATAAGGGTGGAGGTATGTTGTAAGTTAACATAGGGTGTTTGGGTAAATCACTATACGTTGTTATGATAAACGTATTGTGATCTACTTCCGCGATGACTACCTCATGCAGTTATCGTGAAATTGCAGTATAGTGCAATGTAGGGCATTGTCAGCCAAGAGCATTGGGAAGCTGGGTCAAACCAGCTGTAGCGCGATTGGCTGGCGGCGTCTTTACGGAAGTAAATGCGTTGAGTTGAATTGGCACTCTGCCCGAACATGTTGATTTGAAACATGCCTTAATATAATACTTTTATTTATATTTTAAGTTAGTTGTAAGTCAGTTGTAAATCGGTAGTTAATCGGTTGTGAGTTGTTAGTTGTAGCGAGTCAATAATGTTAATATTAAAATATAACTTTCGTTTAAATAAAAGTATGTTTTAGAAGAAAAGACTTGTGTAAATTATTTCGGTTAATAAAAATGGAAATTCAACGTTGGACATTCTCTGGTAGGATACCATGGGTAATTATAAAAGGAACGTTGCGACATTTGGCTACACCGAAAGAAACGAACTTTTTAATTACAACACTGCTTCATTACTTCGTTTTTCTTTTCTTTATTCGAATCTGCTGGGCCTCTACTTCACTACTTCTTCTTGTTAGTCACAAGAATTAACGTGCTGTGTGTTAAAAGATTGATTTTAAACTATTTAAATTACTTGAAATATAGTGTGGTACATTATTTGAACTATTACTATTTAGTGTGGTACTAGTTTATCTAAACTTAGTGTAATTTTAGTGTATTTATGTAGTTAGCCTTTACATCGGATCTTATCTTGCAATCTAATCGGATCTAATCTTGCAATTGATGATGATTATAACTCTGGGCCAGACGGTAGTGCGTCGTTATGTATGCCCCTTAGTATCATATTTAATAAATCAATTAATGAAGGTAATTTTCCAAAATTTTGGAAAAACTCATTTATAAGTCCAATTTTTAAAAAATAACGATATTACGAATTATAGACCAATTTCTAAACTCTCTTCTATCACTAAATTATTTGAAAGCATTGTGTATGATCATGCTAAAATTCAAGGTCTGTTTGTTGATCCCACTTTATCGATTTTAAATATACGAACGGATTTCCCCTACCCCTTCTTTATTTTTTTTTGTGGGATAAAAATAGAGCCACAGCACTCAGACAGGGTTATATCCATTGTGCTGTGACCCAGTTCCCTGGTTTTTAATGATACTTCTTTGGTTTAATATTGAATCTAAGAAGGCTATTGTGTGATAAAGAGTGAAGCTGATCCTCTCTCATCACGTCTGTGTCAAAGATCTGCCTTCTAATTCTAGAAAGTGCCAGTTTCTTCGTAGCAGGCAGAACATAAGGCGCTTTCGGCCAGGCCGATTGCGTTCATGTGTTTTTCACATGCGTTGTGTCCCGTTAGAGGTCCCGATAGTTTTCTGCACTCCTTTCTACTTAAGGAAAGTAGAAACGAGGCCGATCTTTTGGTTATCGTCGGTGTGATGAGCTTGGAGAATCTGCATTTCGTCTCGTTCAGCCATCTGCTCTTGTGTGCGGAGGTGACCCAAGAGCTGATGGCGAATTTTCCCGTAGATGCAGGTAGTCCTAGCACAGGTTCTGGTCCAAATGGATTATCCTCAGATCCAGCACGTGCTAGTTCGTCAGATGTTTCATTGCCCGAAACTCCTTTATGGCCAGGCACCCAAATCGCTTTCAGTGTATTGTATTTACCAGCCTAATCGAGACGTGATCTGCATTGACGTACAGTTTTTAATGTGATGACTATCGCTGCAAACAGATATAGCTCTGTTCAGCCATCTATTATCCGCAATGTAATCCATAGCCATAATATAAGAATAGTTTTGCCCTACAGTCCTTTAAGAACTTATGCCGAGCTCTCTCACCATTTTGAGCTGTGCGTGTTATATTTGTACTCAAAGTGGTGGGACCTACTGTTTATTGCCGAATCCGAACGGCGGGTGAGAGCTTGCAATGGTTTTACTCTCGTAGGTTTGTCATTTACTGACGAGAGGTAGCTCGGTGTAGAAAAATGTTTCTATGAAAAGTTGTTTTTAGCCCCAGTCCAGGCTTGAACCGGGGACCTTTCGGCTCGCAGTCAAACGCACTAACCACTGAGCTACCGCATATTCATAGCCATAAGTATAGCATAAACTTCGGCTTGAAATATCGAGGCATTGTCGTCTAAGGCGAAGTGAAGTCTGCGGACATCCGGTTCCACAAACACTCCAGCAACAGGACCCTGATCGGTTCAGGAGCCGTCGGTGAAAATGCGGTGTGACTCTCTACCTGGCTCACAGTGAGGCGTTAGCCAGTCTTGAATATCAAGTTGGCAAACCTCAAAATTTTGTCTGCGTAATATTTCTGTTATCATTGCATCGGAGGGCATCTCCAGTAGACAGGTGTCTAATGGAGTGTCAAGTGCAATGTCAGATATATACCAAGGAACATTAAACCAGAAAAAAACTCGTTTTAGTCTCCAGCAGCCTTTCATGGCTTCGCCTCTGATGAAGATGTCAAGTGGTGGTAGGTTAAAGATTGCATTCAGTGCTGGACCAGGTGTAGTGTGAAAGGCACAAAAAAAACACTGTTGTGAATTAGCGCACACATTTTTCTTTTCTTTACTTTCTTCACTATTCATTCAGTTTTGGATGTTGAGCGCATCATATTTTTCATATCATGTTGAATTCATGTTGTACAGCAACATGTTCATAGCATTGTCCCAACGCTTCACATTGGCATTGGACGAGAAAAAATAGTAACCAAAATGGTAAGTGATTAAATATTTTAATTATTTGTTTTTTTAATTTAAAAAAAGGGAGTTTTGAAAACTAGATTTAATTATATTTTGGTTTTTTTTTGGTATAGAGATAGGGAGAGTTTTTTAAAGTTAAAAATAAAATATGTTTAACATTCTAAATAATATAAAAAATATATAAAATCAAATATATAAAAGAAAATACACACTGCGAATCCGAACTCCGGACCCTCTAGTGTATAATAAAATAATTCATACTATTAGTATACAAATTATAATTTTCATTAAATATAAAACGATAACACTATAAAATCAAACAAATATTTATTTTCAAAACGTATCAGTTTTTCGCAGCATGGATGGCTGTTGATAAAGAGAATTAATTTTTATATCAAATTAAATGAAAAATAAAATGCGATAAAAAAAAATCAAAATATTTTTCCGAATGTGTAGTCAGGAGTAACATTTAGAAATATTCAAAAATTTAATATTTTATAAACATTCTAAATAATAAGTTTACACTTGACATTTCTCGTAAACGACTTCTGTACTATGAAAATAATTACATAGTAACAGCGATTACATAAATTTTAATTTAATCATATTTTATTAAAAAATCGAAATTTTACAAATTGCCTGAAAAGAAAAAGGACAATATAATAATTGAAATAACACTGAGATTCCAAACTACGGACCCTCCAGTGTATAACAAATAAAAACTAAATTATTTGATTACATTTTAAAGCGTGTGAACACAGCACTGATTGATGTTATGATTTTAAAAATAACAAAAATTTATATTAAAAAATCATTGTATGTTAATTTTTTTTTACGATCTTGAATAACCGAATATACACATAATTTTTTTATATTTTTTTTTATTTGGAAAAATAAAATTATTTTTATTTTTCCAATGTTAAAGAAAACAGATTTGAAAAAAAAATACTTCAATAAAATTTGGAAAAAAATATATAGTTATACTTCATGAATGCCAAAATTGATTTCGTTGTTGTTTGGGTAATATTTTTGTTTCATTGAAATTTTCAATTACAACGAAATGAAATTTATTTTTTTTAATTAAAAGATAAAGATAACGTTTTAAATTGATTGAAAATATTTAATGGCAGATGCTAATGAATTAAATGCGTATATTCAAAAGCAATCTTGCGAAATGGACAGATTTGTTGAAAATTATGGTCGCAATTTGTACCAACAATACTAAATAAAGATAGTACTGCATTATTATTATAAGATAATATATCTAGAATTCTGCATTTATCTAGATTATAGGAGGCAGATAAAATAGTAGAAGAGTTACTAAATTTCCAGAATTTAAAAATTAAATTTGTTTTAGCAGAAAATGTTGAATTAGAAAGATTAGTTGACGGGTTGAGAAAACGTTTAAACGATTATTGTTTAAAACGTACAGCAGAGTTAGAAGAAACAGCTAAAATAGATGAGGAAAACATAAAATTAAGAAATTTATTGAAAGAAAAGAATATTTCTGAGGAATCAATAAATAATTCTATCAGACGCCTGGCAAGGGAGGAGTACGCGATGTTGGAGGAAGCGAACAACAAAATACAGGAGTTGAACGCGCGTATTAGATATTTGAACGAGGAGGGTAAGACAGCGCACGAGACATCCTTATACCACAAGGATACCATAGAAAGTGACGACATCACAACACAGGGCAACATGGCATTAGGCGAAATGCGGTGCCAGGTGCACTCATCATCGCTGAGGACGGATCTTCATCGTTTTATTGAAGGATGTGAAGTGGTGAGGGCAGAACTGAAGCCTGAACAAATGAAGGAGTTTATTAAAGGCGTTAGGGTTCGTTTACAGGGAGATGCTTTTGACTTAGCAAGTTCAAAGAACTTTGACACAATAGACGATTTATACAATCTGTTAAGGAATACGTACTTGGAATGTAGGTCAGTAGATGCCATTCAATATGACATTAGAAAGGCATCTCAGTATCCGGGGGAAAGTATTAGATCTTTCTCGAGGCGTTTGGTTAACCTGCAGTCGGCAGCATTAAGCACGATGAAATGTAAATATAATGATACGAAAGACGACGTGTTCGTTAATGAATTGAATAATTTAGTTAAAAGCTCATTTAAGTTAGGACTTCGGGATTACACTTTGCGAATGCTCATGTTGAGCAGTAAGCAAACAACACTGGAGAAATTGGTGGAAGAGGCATTGGACCATGCGACGATACAAAGGGAGTCAGCAGAGTTAACGGGCATAGACAAGTTTGGAGTCCATTTCAATGAGCCCTCATCGGCCTTAATGTCAAATAATCGTAATACATCAGGTGGCCAAGGCAATAACAAAAAGGAGACGGAAGTAAAAACACAAAATGTAGGTATGAAGCAGCCTATACCTACATGTTCTTTTTGCAAGAAGTAGGGACATCTGAGGGATGAATGTCATACACGGAGAAACACTCCGTATTGCAGTGACTGTCGTACTTATGGACATGAACAGTGTGCAGATCGTTCTTTTCGGAATGTTGTTCCAGGACATACTGCTCCCCAAGGAAGTCAGCCACCCGTACCTCAGGTAAATGGTCAAGGTGGTATCCAGAACCTAGGCGGGGGTGCACCAGGATTGAGATGCGATTGGTGCCATAGAGGGGGACACGTCGAGGGGGATTGTCGTGTTAAACGCGATACACAAGTTTTTCAAGGAAATAATGGTAATGGGAATTTTGCAAACAGGCCTGCTAAATATTGCACTTGGTGCAGAAAGGACGGACATGTTATTATGAATTGTTATGCCAAACGCAAATATGATGCATGGAACAATAATAGCCGTCCACAGGGAATCTAACAAAATAAAACAGCGAATATTATTAACGCAGAAAATGAAGAACAAAAAGTAAAAATACATATTAATGAAGATATAAATCTTCCAACAAAAACATATAATGAACTAAATAATAATACACAACTTGACGCGAATAATGAACAGAATATAGGAATTAAGGAAATTAAAAATTAACAAATTATAAAGAAAGCAAATAAAGTTAAGAAAGTAAAACCAATTGAATCGGAAGTTAAAAATAATAAAATTAAGAATAATAAAATCAAAAGTAAATAAAATAAAAAGAAAGTTGGAATTAACAGCCCTGAAAATTTGGGACTTGTAGATAAAACGTCTGGCAAGACTGTAGCTGAGGCCAACCTGATTAAAGAAAATATGATGGCACATTTGCCGAATTTTAATAAAAATATTCAGAAGGATCTGAGTGGTGCTTTTGGTGGATGCGTTAGAACGTTAGGCTCCACTAAGCACACACTTCAGCACACAAACATAGAAATCCTGAGTTTAACGCTACACGTTGTGTCACTTGAACAAGGGGTACCAGCAGATGGAATAGTCGGGCGTGACAATCACTGGAACAGATCTATAATAAATGCGTTAAATAAAAAAATTACATTTTTTAATGAAGACAAAAATCACCTTGTTAAATTTCCATTAAAATCATTGCAAGACATAGAAAATATTAATTTTAATCAACAAATCAGTGTACAGCCCAGAACAGAAATAGAGACTGGTTATAGATTTCTGAAAATTAAATGCGGTATTTTTCAACACTAGATTTAGCAAGTGGTTACCATCAGGTTCTAGTTGAAGATGGTGACAATGAAAAAACTGCTTTCAGTGCTTTCGAATTTAACAGAATGCCATTCGGTTTAACTGGAGCACCTGCCACTTTTCAAAGGATAATGAACCACATACTAACAGGTTTACAGGGTATTGACTGTTTCGTTTATTTAGATGACATAGTGGCGTTATTGAAACTTAAAGATGCAATTATGTCACCACCCATACTAGCGTATCCGGATTTTAACGAACCCTTTTTGCTCACGACAGACGCCAGTAACGAAGCAATTGGCGCGGTTCTCTCGTTTGCCAGTAGGTCTCTTAACGATGCGGAAACACGCTACTGTACTATAGAGAAAGAATTTTTGACAATTGTATGGGCAACAAAAAATTTTAAGGCATATCTTTTGGGAAGACCATTTAAAATTTATACAGATCATCAGCCCCTAAAGGGTATAGCAAACTTAAAAGATCAGACATCACGTCTTACGCGTTTCCGACACAAATTATCGGAATATGATTTCGAAATTCATTACAAACCGGTAATTTAAACGCGGATGCGCTTAGCCGCATACCGAATAATACTGAAAAAGTAGTTGTAGTACAAACACGTTCGAAAACCACGACAAGAGACAAGGAAGACGATAAGAAAGAGTCAGAATGCGACCCTGACGATTCGACAACAAAGGAAAATGATAATGTAATAATGTGCCTCGGGACATAGAGACGGTAATTAAAGATTTTCACGATTCACCGTTAGGTGGTCACCAAGGGGGCGTAAAAACATTTTTAAGAATTCGGCAACAGTACCGATGAAAGGGTATGCAGAAGCAAATAAAGGATTATGTGAAAAATTGTTCAAAATGTCAGGTAAACAAGAGTTCAAGACTGACGAAAATGCCAATGGTTCTAACTGATACGCCAGTCAGACCCTTTGACAAAGTGTACATGGACCTTGTGGGTATTCTGCCTGAAACCATTTCAGGAAATAAATATATCTTAACGTTCCAGGATGATTTTTCTAAATTTATGTGCCGTGTGGCTATACCCGATGCGGAAGCCAACACCGAAATAGTTACACGCCACAATATACCCAAAGTATTGGTAACAGACAATGGATCGAATTCGTTTCCAAACTATTTTCGGATACATGTAAATTGTTAGGAATTAATTATATTACATATATATTACATATTACATAAAACACATATAACACCCTACCATCCACAGGCTAATGGGTCATTGGAACGAAGTCATCGTCCACTAGCTGAATATTTACGTAGTTTTGCTAAAGATGAGGGTCAAACTGGGACCAATGGTTAAATTCTGCAATGCATGTTCATATTAACACGGTGCATACGTCGACGGGTCAAACACCATTCCGTACGTTGTACGGGTTTGACTTCGACATGCCTACGAATTTAAAGCGTAAATGTTCATTATATAATGCAGAAGACTACAATAAGGTACTAAAATACCAAATACAGCGATCACACGAGATCGTCAGGCAAAATCAATGTAGGGCCAAAGAGGTGTCGAAAAAACAATACGACAAGAACCTCAATTCTATACAATTCAAACCACACGACATGGTTTTAATGAAAAGCCAAACTACGAAGAATAAGTTCTCTCTAATTTGGAAGGGACCCTACGTGGTCGTAGAGGGAAGTGGGCCAGTGACCACGACGATATTGTTCAAAATAAAGCTAAGAAAATTCATAATAATTTGTTAAAGGCATATCCCAAATAGTGTATGTCGTTAAAACTAAAAATATTATAATATTACCCTAGGTTAGAACCCATAAAAGTAACAATATAAAACCAATTAGCTTAGCATTGACAACTGAACTCGTAGATTGCAACGTTATGAAAACATTATGCAACATATAGAAAAAATAAATCTTACCATAAGATATAGAGTAATCATTAAATAATACATTAAATAACTCGTCATTTAGAGGAAGAAATAAATATAAATAGTTTAGGAAAACAGTAAGTAACAAACAAAAGAAAAAAATATAATAATAAAAAACATAGGACATATTAAAAACAATAATTTAGTAATAAAAAATATATATAACTATTTTGGGAACTTATAATTTTAAAGTTACAAAAAATTAGAAAAAAAAAATAAATTAAGCAAAGGCAACAAATTGCCTTCATATAAAATTAAATCAAAATTCGTCATAAAATTGTCGTATTCAATGCAGATAACGCAAGCTAACAAACCTTGAAAAGGGTCATTACACCCAAGTGTTTCATGCTAAAGCACATATGCAATGTGTACGAACGTATGAATATCATACGTGAAGCGAGCGTTCATAGCTGGCATATAAATGCAGATCTTGCAGTTTGTTTTGATACCATAAACAATGCAAATAAATACCATATAACTTATATAAGAACACGAAAATAATATAATAACATATTAAACATGTTTAAAAAATAAATCGCAACTCCAATTATATTTAATTACATGCAGAGAAATCATAGGTACTTTGTACATTAATATAATTCAATTTGAATAAGCTTAAATATAACAAATACATTTTAAATGAATTTGAAGAACTTACTTATAATAATTTAAATTACTTAAAGAAGAAGAAAAATATCAGTTAGTATTCAAATTTAAAAAAAAACAGAGATATTAATATTTAGTACAGGGGGGTTACTATGTAATGCGATTCGAAAGTGATATTACTCGCATTCTAATAAATGGTAGTGTGGCTTTCGAATCAAATTTGGAACTTTCGTATTCAAATTCACAAAGTGACAACACGGCTACCTTTTCAATTCCGTCAGATTGTATGTATTTGTCTTCTTAACGCTTTGTTCTTCGAATTAAATTGACTTTCGTATCGCATTGACTTTCGAATCGCGATACATAGTAACCCCCCAGTTAAAATTAAAAAAAAGGGAACATGAAAATATAATAGTAGAATAAATAAAATAAAAAAAACAGGTATTAAATATTAAATTTATAACAGATATAAAAACCAACAAAAACAAAGAATTTATAAGTAAAAAAAATGGGGATTTATGCATTAAAATATTTAGTGCAGTTAAAATTTAAAAAAAAAGTTTTAATAATTGAATCGAAAAAAAAGAGGAAACATATTAGTAAAATAAATAAAATTGAGAAAATATATATATAGGTATTAAATATATTTTTTTTTTTAAAGAATTTTTAAATTTTAAAGAAAAAAAAGTTTAAAAAATATAATAAGAAGAGATGAAAAAAAAAGAAAAATATGAAAAAAAAATAATAAACATGAAAAAAAATGGGTCATTAAAATTTAAAAAAGAAGGATACAAATTTTTATTAAAAAGAAAAAAAGAGAAGAAAAAAAAGACAACAAAAAAATAATAATATTAACTATTAAATAAAGAACAAAAATTTTAATTAAAGAGAAGAAAAAAGAAGTAAAAAATATAGAGAACAAAATATATAAATAACAGATATTTACTATAAATTAAAAAAAAAAAAAATATATATATATATATATATATATATATATATATATATATATATATATATATATATATATATATATAAAAAAAGGGGTATTAAAATTAAAAAAAAAATGTTTAACTAATTTATTTTAATTTTTATCTAACATTTTATTTTATATTAAACTTTTAAAAAGAGATGTTTATAAAAAAAAATTATATGAAATAAAATAAAATTTATATGAAATTTTTTTTTATTTTTACCCATTGAAGGGGGATTGAGTCCGCTGCATTGAGTCCCTCCGCATATAAGACGACGATCTTAGCCATTGGTCTAAGGACATAATACACTAAAATTACACTAAAGCTAGTGCTACACTAAATAAGTGTGTTTCAAATAAGTTAAACACTTACAAACAACATTTAATTTCAATGTTATTGCATACATAAACAACTATACATTGCATGACACTAAGTTTAGATAAACTAATACCACACTAAATAGTAAAAGTTCAAATAATGTACCATACTTTAATTCAAGTAATTTAAATATCTTAAAATCAATCTTTTTCTTGCGACGAATGTACATAAACCAGTATATAATTTACGAAAATTATATTAAGTTTATATAAGTTAGTACCATACATTTGGAAGATTTAAAAACGAAATTAAATTATTTGTTTGTAAAATATTCATGTAAATGTAAAATATCCGAGTGCACAAAAATTATTATTTAGAGTGACCAACAGCGCTGGATACTGACTCAGAAGACGCATAGATAATCGTTGGGGGTCTTGGGACTTTAATGGGGACATGTCGAAGGAGCTCTTGGTGTTATCAACAAGCAGAAGTAGTGAAGCAGAGACCCAGCAGATTCGAATTGGGAAAAATGAAGAAACAAAGCAGAGTGGCAGCATATTGGAAAACGAAGCAGTACACACTAAATGCAAACTTGTTGTTATTCCAAATACAAGTAAGTTGCAATGATTGAATTTTTACAACTGCCACAATTGCCATATACAAGATACAAATAACAAGATTCAAAATTTAAAATTGTATAATAAAAAAAAGGAGAAATCGCATTATTATGTCTTCAATCTTACATAAATAAGAAACAATGCATTATCGAACCACGAAGTTTTCTGATATCAACAATTCGGAAATCTAAAATATCTTATATAACGCAACATGAGCACCAAGATGATTCAACAATTTGTTTGACAAGATCGCAGAGAAAAAAAAAAACTCATCTCGTACATATCGACAACCAAGTTAACGGGACAACACTCTCCAGAACGATTTAGAGTCCAGAGTTATCTCCATTGGTGTCGTCATGGTAATACTGTTTGCAAATTCCACAAGAACCATCGAGGCCCAACAGACCTAACGCAAGTCCGTCCCAGCACACAGAAGAACAAGAGGAGAAGTCTGGTCCAACAGAAGGGCATATAAAAGTCAATCATGTAATTTTTTACATCTCTCCTAACCAAATATAAAATCAATATAGTCATTTTAAAATACCAACAGACACACTCAATACACATGCAAAACACATATAAGTAAAATAATTTGAACAAGTTTATCTATATACATATATATTAATTATTATCCAACCACATTATCCATTAATTCGGTTAAATTATCATTATAAATATTAAAAAACAAACAAAAGATATTACAAGTATAAACAAACGATATTAAAAATTTATAAAAAAAAATACACAAAAATATTAAGAAATCATTAAAAAAAAACATCTTTCAAAATAGCTTCCACAGTTAACAAAAGCTTGCAATAATTCGGCAAAGCGCTAAAGCTTTACTTAGAACACACCTCTTGCAATAGAATTTATCATTGCATGATTAGGGGGCTACGTTAAAATAAGCAGAGCAGCGTTTGCCAACAATTTTGATATTTCGCAATTGGTGTTAGCCAATAACAGCAAGTCGGACTTTCTTCAAAAGTCACGTACACCAAAATTGAGTGAAAGTGAAAACTCACTAGAACATGGTGAAAATAGAATTTAAGAAAAGCTTGCAACGAAGGTATTGTTAATACCTTTCGTTGCAATTTAAAAAATTGCAGTTTAGTTAGCCTCAAGTGGAGGTATTAAATAAAGTAAAGTTAATAAAAGTGTTAAAACAATGAAAAGTGTATAAATATAAATACAAATATAAATATAAATATAAATATAAATATAAATATAAATATAAATATAAATATAAATATAAATATAAATATAAATATAAATATAAATATAAATATAAATATAAATATAAATATAAATATAAATATAAATATAAATATAAATATAAATATAAATATAAATATAAATATAAATATAAATATAAATATAAATATAAATATAAATATAAATATAAATATAAATATAAATATAAATATAAATATAAATATAAATATAAATATAAATATAAATATAAATATAAATATAAATATAAATATAAATATAAATATAAATATAAATATAAATATAAATATAAATATAAATATAAATATAAATATAAATATAAATATAAATATAAATATAAATATAAATATAAATATAAATATAAATATAAATATAAATATAAATATAAATATAAATATAAATATAAATATAAATATAAATATAAATATAAATATAAATATAAATATAAATATAAATATAAATATAAATATAAATATAAATATAAATATAAATATAAATATAAATATAAATATAAATATAAATATAAATATAAATATAAATATAAATATAAATATAAATATAAATATAAATATAAATATAAATATAAATATAAATATAAATATAAATATAAATATAAATATAAATATAAATATAAATATAAATATAAATATAAATATAAATATAAATATAAATATAAATATAAATATAAATATAAATATAAATATAAATATAAATATAAATATAAATATAAATATAAATATAAATATAAATATAAATATAAATATAAATATAAATATAAATATAAATATAAATATAAATATAAATATAAATATAAATATAAATATAAATATAAATATAAATATAAATATAAATATAAATATAAATATAAATATAAATATAAATATAAATATAAATATAAATATAAATATAAATATAAATATAAATATAAATATAAATATAAATATAAATATAAATATAAATATAAATATAAATATAAATATAAATATAAATATAAATATAAATATAAATATAAATATAAATATAAATATAAATATAAATATAAATATAAATATAAATATAAATATAAATATAAATATAAATATAAATATAAATATAAATATAAATATAAATATAAATATAAATATAAATATAAATATAAATATAAATATAAATATAAATATAAATATAAATATAAATATAAATATAAATATAAATATAAATATAAATATAAATATAAATATAAATATAAATATAAATATAAATATAAATATAAATATAAATATAAATATAAATATAAATATAAATATAAATATAAATATAAATATAAATATAAATATAAATATAAATATAAATATAAATATAAATATAAATATAAATATAAATATAAATATAAATATAAATATAAATATAAATATAAATATAAATATAAATATAAATATAAATATAAATATAAATATAAATATAAATATAAATATAAATATAAATATAAATATAAATATAAATATAAATATAAATATAAATATAAATATAAATATAAATATAAATATAAATATAAATATAAATATAAATATAAATATAAATATAAATATAAATATAAATATAAATATAAATATAAATATAAATATAAATATAAATATAAATATAAATATAAATATAAATATAAATATAAATATAAATATAAATATAAATATAAATATAAATATAAATATAAATATAAATATAAATATAAATATAAATATAAATATAAATATAAATATAAATATAAATATAAATATAAATATAAATATAAATATAAATATAAATATAAATATAAATATAAATATAAATATAAATATAAATATAAATATAAATATAAATATAAATATAAATATAAATATAAATATAAATATAAATATAAATATAAATATAAATATAAATATAAATATAAATATAAATATAAATATAAATATAAATATAAATATAAATATAAATATAAATATAAATATAAATATAAATATAAATATAAATATAAATATAAATATAAATATAAATATAAATATAAATATAAATATAAATATAAATATAAATATAAATATAAATATAAATATAAATATAAATATAAATATAAATATAAATATAAATATAAATATAAATATAAATATAAATATAAATATAAATATAAATATAAATATAAATATAAATATAAATATAAATATAAATATAAATATAAATATAAATATAAATATAAATATAAATATAAATATAAATATAAATATAAATATAAATATAAATATAAATATAAATATAAATATAAATATAAATATAAATATAAATATAAATATAAATATAAATATAAATATAAATATAAATATAAATATAAATATAAATATAAATATAAATATAAATATAAATATAAATATAAATATAAATATAAATATAAATATAAATATAAATATAAATATAAATATAAATATAAATATAAATATAAATATAAATATAAATATAAATATAAATATAAATATAAATATAAATATAAATATAAATATAAATATAAATATAAATATAAATATAAATATAAATATAAATATAAATATAAATATAAATATAAATATAAATATAAATATAAATATAAATATAAATATAAATATAAATATAAATATAAATATAAATATAAATATAAATATAAATATAAATATAAATATAAATATAAATATAAATATAAATATAAATATAAATATAAATATAAATATAAATATAAATATAAATATAAATATAAATATAAATATAAATATAAATATAAATATAAATATAAATATAAATATAAATATAAATATAAATATAAATATAAATATAAATATAAATATAAATATAAATATAAATATAAATATAAATATAAATATAAATATAAATATAAATATAAATATAAATATAAATATAAATATAAATATAAATATAAATATAAATATAAATATAAATATAAATATAAATATAAATATAAATATAAATATAAATATAAATATAAATATAAATATAAATATAAATATAAATATAAATATAAATATAAATATAAATATAAATATAAATATAAATATAAATATAAATATAAATATAAATATAAATATAAATATAAATATAAATATAAATATAAATATAAATATAAATATAAATATAAATATAAATATAAATATAAATATAAATATAAATATAAATATAAATATAAATATAAATATAAATATAAATATAAATATAAATATAAATATAAATATAAATATAAATATAAATATAAATATAAATATAAATATAAATATAAATATAAATATAAATATAAATATAAATATAAATATAAATATAAATATAAATATAAATATAAATATAAATATAAATATAAATATAAATATAAATATAAATATAAATATAAATATAAATATAAATATAAATATAAATATAAATATAAATATAAATATAAATATAAATATAAATATAAATATAAATATAAATATAAATATAAATATAAATATAAATATAAATATAAATATAAATATAAATATAAATATAAATATAAATATAAATATAAATATAAATATAAATATAAATATAAATATAAATATAAATATAAATATAAATATAAATATAAATATAAATATAAATATAAATATAAATATAAATATAAATATAAATATAAATATAAATATAAATATAAATATAAATATAAATATAAATATAAATATAAATATAAATATAAATATAAATATAAATATAAATATAAATATAAATATAAATATAAATATAAATATAAATATAAATATAAATATAAATATAAATATAAATATAAATATAAATATAAATATAAATATAAATATAAATATAAATATAAATATAAATATAAATATAAATATAAATATAAATATAAATATAAATATAAATATAAATATAAATATAAATATAAATATAAATATAAATATAAATATAAATATAAATATAAATATAAATATAAATATAAATATAAATATAAATATAAATATAAATATAAATATAAATATAAATATAAATATAAATATAAATATAAATATAAATATAAATATAAATATAAATATAAATATAAATATAAATATAAATATAAATATAAATATAAATATAAATATAAATATAAATATAAATATAAATATAAATATAAATATAAATATAAATATAAATATAAATATAAATATAAATATAAATATAAATATAAATATAAATATAAATATAAATATAAATATAAATATAAATATAAATATAAATATAAATATAAATATAAATATAAATATAAATATAAATATAAATATAAATATAAATATAAATATAAATATAAATATAAATATAAATATAAATATAAATATAAATATAAATATAAATATAAATATAAATATAAATATAAATATAAATATAAATATAAATATAAATATAAATATAAATATAAATATAAATATAAATATAAATATAAATATAAATATAAATATAAATATAAATATAAATATAAATATAAATATAAATATAAATATAAATATAAATATAAATATAAATATAAATATAAATATAAATATAAATATAAATATAAATATAAATATAAATATAAATATAAATATAAATATAAATATAAATATAAATATAAATATAAATATAAATATAAATATAAATATAAATATAAATATAAATATAAATATAAATATAAATATAAATATAAATATAAATATAAATATAAATATAAATATAAATATAAATATAAATATAAATATAAATATAAATATAAATATAAATATAAATATAAATATAAATATAAATATAAATATAAATATAAATATAAATATAAATATAAATATAAATATAAATATAAATATAAATATAAATATAAATATAAATATAAATATAAATATAAATATAAATATAAATATAAATATAAATATAAATATAAATATAAATATAAATATAAATATAAATATAAATATAAATATAAATATAAATATAAATATAAATATAAATATAAATATAAATATAAATATAAATATAAATATAAATATAAATATAAATATAAATATAAATATAAATATAAATATAAATATAAATATAAATAATATATATAAATCGGCTACAATTCTTTTGAATATAGTTTGAATATCGTGTGACTACAATTTTTGATTCATGTAGCAAACGAAACGTTGAGTACGCTCGTTTTGAGAGTTTTTTTGTTGCCAGCCTATAAATTATACGACAAAGTAAAAAAAAAAAAAAAAAAAATAAATTTTGATTATGAAAAATAGTTGGCAAAACTAAAATTTTGAACAACCGTTCAATTCAATGAGCGAAACGAACGAAACGTGTGAAATTCATTATACAAGTTTTAGACGAAGGGAACTGGAAATGAAGTCACACGAAAATAAAAAGATACATGATTTGGGGGTTAGTTTTGAAAAATAGGTTAGGTTTCTATGTCTCCTTTAGTCTGAATTTGCTCCTCTTTTGATACTTAAATCTGAACCAATGGCGTACCTTTTTGTCAGGGATGTCGTACGTTTGAGTACGAAAGAGTTCGGAATTACGAACGAACGCAACACTGGGATACCGCCCCCGAAAACCTTTATTAAGTTCTAGAATG
This sequence comes from Dryomyza anilis, assembly GCA_951804985.1. Classification (NCBI taxonomy): domain Eukaryota; kingdom Metazoa; phylum Arthropoda; class Insecta; order Diptera; family Dryomyzidae; genus Dryomyza; species Dryomyza anilis. The sequence goes on from OX638131.1 coordinate 55,316,588, forward strand.
ACATTCGAGAAACATACAAGCTTAAAAAAAACACGTCTACCACATTTTAGCTGCTGGCTTCGATTTCCTGCAGCTGTCTTGGCCATTGATGAGAACCCTCAGGCATTATATTATTGTATTAGCTGTCAAAAATTATTCTATTTGGGAAAAATTATTGTATCTTTGGTTTAAAAAAAAATGCCTGATCTTTCATTTGCTTAATGTGAGAGATTTGTGGAAGTGAATAGGCAAAAGTGGGTGGAAGGTAAAATACTAAAAAATTAGTTATTGAGGTAGCATACATCGCAGGAAATCGAATGGTACCCTTTGGAGAGGTCCATGACCTCAAAAATGGGTCAAAAACTATTTATTTTCCAACAAAAATTTATTTTAAATAACGGTAGATCATTTGGGGTTTACAAAATAAATGGAGTTTTAATCCCTTTAATAGTTCATGGAGCAAAAAATAGCGTTACGTATCCCACGATCAATCCACGAAAATTGTAATTTTTAGTAAAAATTCTAATAAAATGTTAATTAAAAATTCTAAAATTTACTAAAAATTCAAAGAATTTTTAGCAAATATTAAAATTTTTATAAAAATTAGAATTATTAGTAAAAATTAGAATTATTAGTAATAATTCAAATTTTTAGTAAAAATTGGAATTTTTAGCAATATTTTTGATTTGTAGAAAAAACATTGGCGCAGAATCATAGACAATTTAAAGTCGACTTTAAAATAAATTCGACTTTTTTGACCAATTTTGTATAGAATAAATTGTTAAAAAGCTAATTTTAAATTTAAAGTTGACTTTAAATTGTTATGCGCTATTTTATATTTATTCCAATATATTTTATATCTAAATAAATTTTTTTGATTATTTTTTAAATAATATTTTTGTATTTTGGATCTTATGATGTATAAGAAAATGTATTAATAAAGAATATATATTAGAGAAAAGATAATCCAGACTAAATATTATTTTTTTTATTATTTTAGACTATTTTTTAAATAATATTTTAGTATTTAGGATCTAATGATTTATAAGAAAATGTATTAATAAAGAAAATATATTAAAGAAAATATAATCCAGACTAACTATTATACAGTGGCCAGTGATAACACCAACCATTGTGCTAATATCCTTCCTATTTGTCATAAGGAGTTGTTTAGATCGCTTCAAGTCTAACTTGGGCCATACTTGTTTAGTGGTGGAGCCGGTTGTACCACCCGCCCACCTCTTGTTTGTTTTCGTTAATTTGTCTTGCTTCAGAATTAGTTTAAAAGTTGATATGGGAATACCCAGATTACTCATCTCAGACTGAATGTTCAGTGTGGTCCCCTTCCTAGCTAGTTCGTCTTCCTTCTCATTTCCTTCGATGTCCCTGTGTCCTGGCACCCAATACAGGTGTATATTGAACAGGTTTGCCATCACCATTTCAGGAAATAAATATATCTTAACGTTCCAGGATGATTTTTCTAAATTTATGTGCCGTGTGGCTATACCCGATGCGGAAGCCAACACCGTAGCAAAAGCATTCTTCAACGAAATAGTTACACGCCACAATATACCCAAAGTATTGGTAACAGACAATGGATCGAATTCGTTTCCAAACTATTTTCGGATACATGTAAATTGTTAGGAATTAATTATATTACATATATATTACATATTACATAAAACACATATAACACCCTACCATCCACAGGCTAATGGGTCATTTGAACGAAGTCATCGTCCACTAGCTGAATATTTACGTAGTTTTGCTAAAGAGGATGGGTCAAACTGGGACCAATGGTTAAATTCTGCAATGCATGTTCATAATAACACGGTGCATACGTCGACGGGTCAAACACCATTCCGTACGTTGTACGGGTTTGACTTCGACATGCCTACGAATTTAAAGCGTAAATGTTCATTATATAATGCAGAAGACTACAATAAGGTACTAAAATACCAAATACAGCGATCACACGAGATCGTCAGGCAAAATCAATGTAGGGCCAAAGAGGTGTCGAAAAAACAATACGACAAGAACCTCAATTCTATACAATTCAAACCACACGACATGGTTTTAATGAAAAGCCAAACTACGAAGAATAAGTTCTCTCTAATTTGGAAGGGACCCTACGTGGTCGTAGAGGGAAGTGGGCCAGTGACCACGACGATATTGTTCAAAATAAAGCTAAGAAAATTCATAATAATTTGTTAAAGGCATATCCCAAATAGTGTATGTCGTTAAAACTAAAAATATTATAATATTACCCTAGGTTAGAACCCATAAAAGTAACAATATAAAACCAATTAGCTTAGCATTGACAACTGAACTCGTAGATTGCAACGTTATGAAAACATTATGCAACATATAGAAAAAATAAATCTAACCATAAGATATAGAGTAATCATTAAATAAAACATTAAATAACTCGTCATTTAGAGGAAGAAATAAATATAAATAGTTTAGGAAAACAGTAAGTAACAAACAAAAGAAAAAAATATAATAATAAAAAACATAGGACATATTAAAAACAATAATTTAGTAATAAAAAATATATATAACTATTTTGGGAACTTATAATTTTAAAGTTACAAAAAATTAGAAAAAAAAAATAAATTAAGCAAAGGCAACAAATTGCCTTCATATAAAATTAAATCAAAATTCGTCATAAAATTGTCGTATTCAATGCAGATAACGCAAGCTAACAAACCTTGAAAAGGGTCATTACACCCAAGTGTTTAATGCTGAAGCACATATGCAATGTGTACGAACGTATGAATATCATACGTGAATCGAGCGTTCATAGCTGGCATATAAATGCAGATCTTGCAGTTTGTTTTGATACCATAAACAATGCAAATAAATACCATATAACTTATATAAGAACACGAAAATAATATAATAACATATTAAACATGTTTAAAAAATAAATCGCAACTCCAATTATATTTAATTACATGCAGAGAAATCATAGGTACTTTGTACATTAATATAATTCAATTTGAATAAGCTTAAATATAACAAATACATTTTAAATGAATTTGAAGAACTTACTTATAATAATTTAAATTACTTAAAGAAGAAGAAAAATATCAGTTAGTATTCAAATTTAAAAAAAAACAGAGATATTAATATTTAGTACAGGGGGGTTACTATGTAATGCGATTCGAAAGTGATATTACTCGCATTCTAATAAATGGTAGTGTGGCTTTCGAATCAAATTTGGAACTTTCGTATTCAAATTCACAAAGTGACAACACGGCTACCTTTTCAATTCCGTCAGATTGTATGTATTTGTCTTCTTAACGCTTTGTTCTTCGAATTAAATTGACTTTCGTATCGCATTGACTTTCGAATCGCGATACATAGTAACCCCCCAGTTAAAATTAAAAAAAAGGGAACATGAAAATATAATAGTAGAATAAATAAAATAAAAAAAACAGGTATTAAATATTAAATTTATAACAGATATAAAAAACAACAAAAACAAAGAATTTATAAGTAAAAAAAATGGGGATTTATGCATTAAAATATTTAGTGCAGTTAAAATTTAAAAAAAAAGTTTTAATAATTGAATCGAAAAAAAAGAGGAAACATATTAGTAAAATAAATAAAATTGAGAAAATATATATATATATAGGTTATAAATATATTTTTTTTTTAAAGAATTTTTAAATTTTAAAGAAAAAAAAGTTTAAAAAATATAATAAGAAGAGATGAAAAAAAAAGAAAAATATGAAAAAAAAATAATAAACATGAAAAAAAATGGGTCATTAAAATTTAAAAAAGAAGGATACAAATTTTTATTAAAAAGAAAAAAAGAGAAGAAAAAAAAGACAACAAAAAAAATAATAATATTAACTATTAAATAAAGAACAAAAATTTTAATTAAAGAGAAGAAAAAAGAAGTAAAAAATATAGAGAAAAAAATATATAAATAACAGATATTTACTATAAATTAAAAAAAAAAAAAAAAAAAAAAAATATATATATATATATATATATATATATATATATATATATATATATATATATATATATATATATATATATATATATATATATATATATATAAAAAAGGGGTATTAAAATTAAAAAAAAAATGTTTAACTAATTTATTTTAATTTTTATCTAACATTTTATTTTATATTAAACTTTTAAAAAGAGATGTTTATAAAAAAAAATTATATGAAATAAAATAAAATTTATATGAAATTTTTTTTTTATTTTTACCCATTGAAGGGGGATTGAGTCCGCTGCATTGAGTCCCTCCGCATATAAGACGACGATCTTAGCCATTGGTCTAAGGACATAATACACTAAAATTACACTAAAGCTAGTGCTACACTAAATAAGTGTGTTTCAAATAAGTTAAACACTTACAAACAACATTTAATTTCAATGTTATTGCATACATAAACAACTATACATTGCATGACACTAAGTTTAGATAAACTAATACCACACTAAATAGTAAAAGTTCAAATAATGTACCATACTTTAATTCAAGTAATTTAAATATCTTAAAATCAATCTTTTTCTTGCGACGAATGTACATAAACCAGTATATAATTTACGAAAATTATATTAAGTTTATATAAGTTAGTACCATACATTTGGAAGATTTAAAAACGAAATTAAATTATTTGTTTGTAAAATATTCATGTAAATGTAAAATATCCGAGTGCACAAAAATTATTATTTAGAGTGACCAACAGCGCTGGATACTGACTCAGAAGACGCATAGATAATCGTTGGGGGTCTTGGGACTTTAATGGGGACATGTCGAAGGAGCTCTTGGTGTTATCAACAAGCAGAAGTAGTGAAGCAGAGACCCAGCAGATTCGAATTGGGAAAAATGAAGAAACAAAGCAGAGTGGCAGCATATTGGAAAACGAAGCAGTACACACTAAATGCAAACTTGTTGTTATTCCAAATACAAGTAAGTTGCAATGATTGAATTTTTACAATTGCCACAATTGCCATATACAAGATACAAATAACAAGATTCAAAATTTAAAATTGTATAATAAAAAAAAGGAGAAATCGCATTATTATGTCTTCAATCTTACATAAATAAGAAACAATGCATTATCGAACCACGAAGTTTTCTGATATCAACAATTCGGAAATCTAAAATATCTTATATAACGCAACATGAGCACCAAGATGATTCAACAATTTGTTTGACAAGATCGCAGAGAAAAAAAAAACTCATCTCGTACATATCGACAACCAAGTTAACGGGACAACACTCTCCAGAACGATTTAGAGTCCAGAGTTATCTCCATTGGTGTCGTCATGGTAATACTGTTTGCAAATTCCACAAGAACCATCGAGGCCCAACAGACCTAACGCAAGTCCGTCCCAGCACACAGAAGAACAAGAGGAGAAGTCTGGTCCAACAGAAGGGCATATAAAAGTCAATCATGTAATTTTTTACATCTCTCCTAACCAAATATAAAATCAATATAGTCATTTTAAAATACCAACAGACACACTCAATACACATGCAAAACACATATAAGTAAAATAATTTGAACAAGTTTATCTATATACATATATATTAATTATTATCCAACCACATTATCCATTAATTCGGTTAAATTATCATTATAAATATTAAAAAACAAACAAAAGATATTACAAGTATAAACAAACGATATTAAAAATTTATAAAAAAAATACACAAAAATATTAAGAAATCATTAAAAAAAAACATCTTTCAAAATAGCTTCCACAGTTAACAAAAGCTTGCAATAATTCGGCAAAGCGCTAAAGCTTTACTTAGAACACACCTCTTGCAATAGAATTTATCATTGCATGATTAGGGGGCTACGTTAAAATAAGCAGAGCAGCGTTTGCCAACAATTTTGATATTTCGCAATTGGTGTTAGCCAATAACAGCAAGTCGGACTTTCTTCAAAAGTCACGTACACCAAAATTGAGTGAAAGTGAAAACTCACTAGAACATGGTGAAAATAGAATTTACAAATATAAATATAAATATAAATATAAATATAAATATAAATATAAATACAAATATAAATATAAATATAAATATAAATATAAATATAAATATAAATATAAATATAAATATAAATATAAATATAAATATAAATATAAATATAAATATAAATATAAATATAAATATAAATATAAATATAAATATAAATATAAATATAAATATAAATATAAATATAAATATAAATATAAATATAAATATAAATATAAATATAAATATAAATATAAATATAAATATAAATATAAATATAAATATAAATATAAATATAAATATAAATATAAATATAAATATAAATATAAATATAAATATAAATATAAATATAAATATAAATATAAATATAAATATAAATATAAATATAAATATAAATATAAATATAAATATAAATATAAATATAAATATAAATATAAATATAAATATAAATATAAATATAAATATAAATATAAATATAAATATAAATATAAATATAAATATAAATATAAATATAAATATAAATATAAATATAAATATAAATATAAATATAAATATAAATATAAATATAAATATAAATATAAATATAAATATAAATATAAATATAAATATAAATATAAATATAAATATAAATATAAATATAAATATAAATATAAATATAAATATAAATATAAATATAAATATAAATATAAATATAAATATAAATATAAATATAAATATAAATATAAATATAAATATAAATATAAATATAAATATAAATATAAATATAAATATAAATATAAATATAAATATAAATATAAATATAAATATAAATATAAATATAAATATAAATATAAATATAAATATAAATATAAATATAAATATAAATATAAATATAAATATAAATATAAATATAAATATAAATATAAATATAAATATAAATATAAATATAAATATAAATATAAATATAAATATAAATATAAATATAAATATAAATATAAATATAAATATAAATATAAATATAAATATAAATATAAATATAAATATAAATATAAATATAAATATAAATATAAATATAAATATAAATATAAATATAAATATAAATATAAATATAAATATAAATATAAATATAAATATAAATATAAATATAAATATAAATATAAATATAAATATAAATATAAATATAAATATAAATATAAATATAAATATAAATATAAATATAAATATAAATATAAATATAAATATAAATATAAATATAAATATAAATATAAATATAAATATAAATATAAATATAAATATAAATATAAATATAAATATAAATATAAATATAAATATAAATATAAATATAAATATAAATATAAATATAAATATAAATATAAATATAAATATAAATATAAATATAAATATAAATATAAATATAAATATAAATATAAATATAAATATAAATATAAATATAAATATAAATATAAATATAAATATAAATATAAATATAAATATAAATATAAATATAAATATAAATATAAATATAAATATAAATATAAATATAAATATAAATATAAATATAAATATAAATATAAATATAAATATAAATATAAATATAAATATAAATATAAATATAAATATAAATATAAATATAAATATAAATATAAATATAAATATAAATATAAATATAAATATAAATATAAATATAAATATAAATATAAATATAAATATAAATATAAATATAAATATAAATATAAATATAAATATAAATATAAATATAAATATAAATATAAATATAAATATAAATATAAATATAAATATAAATATAAATATAAATATAAATATAAATATAAATATAAATATAAATATAAATATAAATATAAATATAAATATAAATATAAATATAAATATAAATATAAATATAAATATAAATATAAATATAAATATAAATATAAATATAAATATAAATATAAATATAAATATAAATATAAATATAAATATAAATATAAATATAAATATAAATATAAATATAAATATAAATATAAATATAAATATAAATATAAATATAAATATAAATATAAATATAAATATAAATATAAATATAAATATAAATATAAATATAAATATAAATATAAATATAAATATAAATATAAATATAAATATAAATATAAATATAAATATAAATATAAATATAAATATAAATATAAATATAAATATAAATATAAATATAAATATAAATATAAATATAAATATAAATATAAATATAAATATAAATATAAATATAAATAAATATAAATATAAATATAAATATAAATATAAATATAAATATAAATATAAATATAAATATAAATATAAATATAAATATAAATATAAATATAAATATAAATATAAATATAAATATAAATATAAATATAAATATAAATATAAATATAAATATAAATATAAATATAAATATAAATATAAATATAAATATAAATATAAATATAAATATAAATATAAATATAAATATAAATATAAATATAAATATAAATATAAATATAAATATAAATATAAATATAAATATAAATATAAATATAAATATAAATATAAATATAAATATAAATATAAATATAAATATAAATATAAATATAAATATAAATATAAATATAAATATAAATATAAATATAAATATAAATATAAATATAAATATAAATATAAATATAAATATAAATATAAATATAAATATAAATATAAATATAAATATAAATATAAATATAAATATAAATATAAATATAAATATAAATATAAATATAAATATAAATATAAATATAAATATAAATATAAATATAAATATAAATATAAATATAAATATAAATATAAATATAAATATAAATATAAATATAAATATAAATATAAATATAAATATAAATATAAATATAAATATAAATATAAATATAAATATAAATATAAATATAAATATAAATATAAATATAAATATAAATATAAATATAAATATAAATATAAATATAAATATAAATATAAATATAAATATAAATATAAATATAAATATAAATATAAATATAAATATAAATATAAATATAAATATAAATATAAATATAAATATAAATATAAATATAAATATAAATATAAATATAAATATAAATATAAATATAAATATAAATATAAATATAAATATAAATATAAATATAAATATAAATATAAATATAAATATAAATATAAATATAAATATAAATATAAATATAAATATAAATATAAATATAAATATAAATATAAATATAAATATAAATATAAATATAAATATAAATATAAATATAAATATAAATATAAATATAAATATAAATATAAATATAAATATAAATATAAATATAAATATAAATATAAATATAAATATAAATATAAATATAAATATAAATATAAATATAAATATAAATATAAATATAAATATAAATATAAATATAAATATAAATATAAATATAAATATAAATATAAATATAAATATAAATATAAATATAAATATAAATATAAATATAAATATAAATATAAATATAAATATAAATATAAATATAAATATAAATATAAATATAAATATAAATATAAATATAAAATATAAATATAAATATAAATATAAATATAAATATAAATATAAATATAAATATAAATATAAATATAAATATAAATATAAATATAAATATAAATATAAATATAAATATAAATATAAATATAAATATAAATATAAATATAAATATAAATATAAATATAAATATAAATATAAATATAAATATAAATATAAATATAAATATAAATATAAATATAAATATAAATATAAATATAAATATAAATATAAATATAAATATAAATATAAATATAAATATAAATATAAATATAAATATAAATATAAATATAAATATAAATATAAATATAAATATAAATATAAATATAAATATAAATATAAATATAAATATAAATATAAATATAAATATAAATATAAATATAAATATAAATATAAATATAAATATAAATATAAATATAAATATAAATATAAATATAAATATAAATATAAATATAAATATAAATATAAATATAAATATAAATATAAATATAAATATAAATATAAATATAAATATAAATATAAATATAAATATAAATATAAATATAAATATAAATATAAATATAAATATAAATATAAATATAAATATAAATATAAATATAAATATAAATATAAATATAAATATAAATATAAATATAAATATAAATATAAATATAAATATAAATATAAATATAAATATAAATATAAATATAAATATAAATATAAATATAAATATAAATATAAATATAAATATAAATATAAATATAAATATAAATATAAATATAAATATAAATATAAATATAAATATAAATATAAATATAAATATAAATATAAATATAAATATAAATATAAATATAAATATAAATATAAATATAAATATAAATATAAATATAAATATAAATATAAATATAAATATAAATATAAATATAAATATAAATATAAATATAAATATAAATATAAATATAAATATAAATATAAATATAAATATAAATATAAATATAAATATAAATATAAATATAAATATAAATATAAATATAAATATAAATATAAATATAAATATAAATATAAATATAAATATAAATATAAATATAAATATAAATATAAATATAAATATAAATATAAATATAAATATAAATATAAATATAAATATAAATATAAATATAAATATAAATATAAATATAAATATAAATATAAATATAAATATAAATATAAATATAAATATAAATATAAATATAAATATAAATATAAATATAAATATAAATATAAATATAAATATAAATATAAATATAAATATAAATATAAATATAAATATAAATATAAATATAAATATAAATATAAATATAAATATAAATATAAATATAAATATAAATATAAATATAAATATAAATATAAATATAAATATAAATATAAATATAAATATAAATATAAATATAAATATAAATATAAATATAAATATAAATATAAATATAAATATAAATATAAATATAAATATAAATATAAATATAAATATAAATATAAATATAAATATAAATATAAATATAAATATAAATATAAATATAAATATAAATATAAATATAAATATAAATATAAATATAAATATAAATATAAATATAAATATAAATATAAATATAAATATAAATATAAATATAAATATAAATATAAATATAAATATAAATATAAATATAAATATAAATATAAATATAAATATAAATATAAATATAAATATAAATATAAATATAAATATAAATATAAATATAAATATAAATATAAATATAAATATAAATATAAATATAAATATAAATATAAATATAAATATAAATATAAATATAAATATAAATATAAATATAAATATAAATATAAATATAAATATAAATATAAATATAAATATAAATATAAATATAAATATAAATATAAATATAAATATAAATATAAATATAAATATAAATATAAATATAAATATAAATATAAATATAAATATAAATATAAATATAAATATAAATATAAAATATAAATATAAATATAAATATAAATATAAATATAAATATAAATATAAATATAAATATAAATATAAATATAAATATAAATATAAATATAAATATAAATATAAATATAAATATAAATATAAATATAAATATAAATATAAATATAAATATAAATATAAATATAAATATAAATATAAATATAAATATAAATATAAATATAAATATAAATATAAATATAAATATAAATATAAATATAAATATAAATATAAATATAAATATAAATATAAATATAAATATAAATATAAATATAAATATAAATATAAATATAAATATAAATATAAATATAAATATAAATATAAATATAAATATAAATATAAATATAAATATAAATATAAATATAAATATAAATATAAATATAAATATAAATATAAATATAAATATAAATATAAATATAAATATAAATATAAATATAAATATAAATATAAATATAAATATAAATATAAATATAAATATAAATATAAATATAAATATAAATATAAATATAAATATAAATATAAATATAAATATAAATATAAATATAAATATAAATATAAATATAAATATAAATATAAATATAAATATAAATATAATATAATATAAATATAAATATAAATATAAATATAAATATAAATATAAATATAATATAAATAAAATATAAATATAATATAAATATAAATATAATATAAATATAAATATAAATATAAATATAAATATAAATATAAATATAAATATAATATAAATATAAATATAAATATAAATATAATATAAATATAAATATAAATATAAATATAAATATAAATATAAATATAAATATAAATATAAATATAAATATAAATATAAATATAAATATAAATATAAATATAATATAAATATAAATATAAATATAAATATAAATATAAATATAATATAAATATAAATATAAATATAAATATAAATATAAATATAAATATAAATATAAATATAAATATAAATATAAATATAATATAATATAAATATAAATATAAATATAAATATAATATAAATATAAATATAAATATAAATATAAATATAAATATAAATATAAATATAAATATAAATATAAATATAAAATATAAATATAAATATAAATATAAATATAAATATAAATATAAATATAAATATAAATATAAATATAAATATAAATATAAATATAAATATAAATTAATAAATATAAATATAAATATAAATATAAATATAAATATAAAATATAAAATATAAATATAAATATAAATATAAATATAAATATAAATATAAATATAAATATAAATATAAATATAAATATAAATATAAATATAAATATAAATATAAATATAAATATAAATATAAATATAAATATAAATATAAATATAAATATAAATATAAATATAAATATAAATATAAATATAAATATAAATATAAATATAAATATAAATATAAATATAAATATAAATATAAATATAAATATAATATAAATATAAATATAAATATAAATATAAATATAAATATAAATATAAATATAAATATAAATATAAATATAAATATAAATATAAATATAAATATAAATATAAATATAAATATAAATATAAATATAAATATAAATATAAATATAAATATAAATATAATATAAATATAAATATAAATATAAATATAAATATAAATATAAATATAAATATAAATATAAATATAAATATAAATATAAATATAAATATAAATATAAATATAAATATAAATATAAATATAAATATAAATATAAATATAAATATAAATATAAATAAAATATAATATAAATATAAATATAAATTATAATAATAAATATAAATATAAATATAAATATAAATATAAATATAAATATAAATATAAATATAAATATAAATATAAATATAAATATAAATATAAATATAAATATAAATATAAATATAAATATAAATATAAATATAAATATAAATATAAATATAAATATAAATATAAATATAAATATAAATATAAATATAAATATAAATATAAATATAAATATAAATATAAATATAAATATAAATATAAATATAAATATAAATATAAATATAAATATAATATAAATATAAATATAAATATAAAATATAAATATAAATATAAATATAAATATAAATATAAATATAAATATAATATAAATATAAATATAAATATAAATATAAATATAAATATAAATATAAATATAATAAATATAAATATAAATATAATATAAATTAAATATAAAATATAAATATAAATATAAATATAATATAAATATAAATATAAATATAAATATAAATATAAATATAAATATAAATATAAATATAAATATAAATATAAATATAAATATAAATATAAATATAAATATAAATATAAATATAAATATAAATATAAATTATAAATATAAATATAAATATAAATATAAATATAATTATAAATTATAAATATAAATATAAATATAAATATAAATATAAATATAAATATAAATATAATATAAATATAAATATAAATATAAATATAAATATAAATATAAATATAAATATAAATATAAATATAAATATAAATATAAATATAATATATAAATATAAATATAAATATAAATATAAATATAAATATAAATATAAATATAAATATAAATATAAATATAAATATAAATATAAATATAAATATAAATATAAATATAAATATAAATAATATATATAAATCGGCTACAATTCTTTTGCATATAGTTTGAATATCGTGTGACTACAATTTGTAGCAAACGAAACGTTGAGTACGCTCGTTTTGAGAGTTTTTTTGTTGCCAGCCTATAAATTATACGACAAAGTAAAAAAAAAATAAAAAAAAATAAATTTTGATTATGAAAAATAGTTGGCAAAACTAAAATTTTGAACAACCGTTCAATTCAATGAGCGAAACGTGTGAAATTCATTATACAAGTTTTAGACGAAGGGAACTGGAAATGAAGTCACACGAAAATAAAAAGATACATGATTTGGGGGTTAGTTTTGAAAAATAGGTTAGGTCTCTATGTCTCCTTTAGTCTGAATTTGCTCCTCTTTTGATACTTAAATCTGAACCAATGGCGTACCTTTTTGTCAGGGATGTCGTACGTTTGAGTACGAAAGAGTTCGGAATTACGAACGAACGCAACACTGGGATACCGCCCCCGAAAACCTTTATTAAGTTCTAGAATGACATTCGAGAAACATACAAGCTTAAAAAAAAGCTGCTGGCTTCGATTTCCTGCAGCTATCTTGGCCATTGATGAGAACCCTCAGGCATTATATTATTGTATTAGCTGTCAAAAATTATTCTATTTGGGAAAAATTATTGTATCTTTGGTTTAAAAAAAAATGCCTGATCTTTCATTTGCTTAATGTGAGAGATTTGTGGAAGTGAATAGGCAAAAGTGGGTGAAGGTAAATACTAAAAAATTAGTTATTGAGGTAGCATACATCACAGGAAATCGAATGGTACCCTTTGGAGAGGTCCATGACCTCAAATATGGGTCAAAAACTATTTATTTTCCAACAAAAATTTATTTTAAATAACGGTAGATCATTTGGGGTTTACAAAATAAATGGAGTTTTAATCCCTTTAATAGTTCATGGAGCAAAAATAGCGTTACGTATCCACGATCAATCCACGAAAATTGTAATTTTTAGTAAAAATTCTAATAAAATGTTAATTAAAAATTCTAATATTTACTAAAATTCAAAGAATTTTTAGTAAATTAAAATTTTTATAAAAATTA
>OX638131.1:55332068-55604419 GCA_951804985.1 Dryomyza anilis
CTCGTACATATCGACAACCAAGTTAACGGGACAACATTCTCCAGAACGATTTAGAGTCCAGAGTTATCTCCATTGGTGTCGTCATGGTAATACTGTTTGCAAATTCCACGAGAACCATCGAGGCCCAACAGACCCAACGCAAGTCCGTCCCAGCACACAGAAGAACAAGAGGAGAAGTCTGGTCCAACAGAAGGGCATATAAAAGTCAATCATGTAATTTTTTCTCTCCTAACCAAATATAAAATCAATATAGTCATTTTAAAATACCAACAGACACACTCAATACACATGCAAAACACATATAAGTAAAATAATTTGAACAAGTTTATCTATATACATATATATTAATTATTATCCAACCACATTATCCATTAATTCGGTTAAATTATCATTATAAATATTAAAAAACAAACAAAAGATATTACAAGTATAAAAAAACGATAATAAAAATTTATAAAAAAAATACACAAAAATATTAAGAAATAATTAAAAAAAAACATCTTTCAAAATAGCTTCCACAGTTAACAAAAGCTTGCAATAATTCGGCAAAGCGCTAAAGCTTTACTTAGAACACACCTCTTGCAATAGAATTTATCATTGCATGATTAGGGGGCTACGTTAAAATAAGCAGAGCAGCGTTTGCCAACAATTTTGATATTTCGCAATTGGTGTTAGCCAATAACAGCAAGTCGGACTTTCTTCAAAAGTCACGTACACCAAAATTGAGTGAAAGTGAAAACTCACTAGAACATGGTGAAAATAGAATTTAAGAAAAGCTTGCAACGAAGGTATTGTTAATACCTTTCGTTGCAATTTAAAAGATTGCAGTTTAGTTAGCCTCAAGTGGAGGTATTAAATAAAGTAAAGTTAATAAAAGTGTTAATACAATGAAAAGTGTATAAATATAAATATAAATATAAATATAAATATAAATATAAATATAAATATAAATATAAATATAAATATAAATATAAATATAAATATAAATATAAATATAAATATAAATATAAATATAAATATAAATATAAATATAAATATAAATATAAATATAAATATAAATATAAATATAAATATAAATATAAATATAAATATAAATATAAATATAAATATAAATATAAATATAAATATAAATATAAATATAAATATAAATATAAATATAAATATAAATATAAATATAAATATAAATATAAATATAAATATAAATATAAATATAAATATAAATATAAATATAAATATAAATATAAATATAAATATAAATATAAATATAAATATAAATATAAATATAAATATAAATATAAATATAAATATAAATATAAATATAAATATAAATATAAATATAAATATAAATATAAATATAAATATAAATATAAATATAAATATAAATATAAATATAAATATAAATATAAATATAAATATAAATATAAATATAAATATAAATATAAATATAAATATAAATATAAATATAAATATAAATATAAATATAAATATAAATATAAATATAAATATAAATATAAATATAAATATAAATATAAATATAAATATAAATATAAATATAAATATAAATATAAATATAAATATAAATATAAATATAAATATAAATATAAATATAAATATAAATATAAATATAAATATAAATATAAATATAAATATAAATATAAATATAAATATAAATATAAATATAAATATAAATATAAATATAAATATAAATATAAATATAAATATAAATATAAATATAAATATAAATATAAATATAAATATAAATATAAATATAAATATAAATATAAATATAAATATAAATATAAATATAAATATAAATATAAATATAAATATAAATATAAATATAAATATAAATATAAATATAAATATAAATATAAATATAAATATAAATATAAATATAAATATAAATATAAATATAAATATAAATATAAATATAAATATAAATATAAATATAAATATAAATATAAATATAAATATAAATATAAATATAAATATAAATATAAATATAAATATAAATATAAATATAAATATAAATATAAATATAAATATAAATATAAATATAAATATAAATATAAATATAAATATAAATATAAATATAAATATAAATATAAATATAAATATAAATATAAATATAAATATAAATATAAATATAAATATAAATATAAATATAAATATAAATATAAATATAAATATAAATATAAATATAAATATAAATATAAATATAAATATAAATATAAATATAAATATAAATATAAATATAAATATAAATATAAATATAAATATAAATATAAATATAAATATAAATATAAATATAAATATAAATATAAATATAAATATAAATATAAATATAAATATAAATATAAATATAAATATAAATATAAATATAAATATAAATATAAATATAAATATAAATATAAATATAAATATAAATATAAATATAAATATAAATATAAATATAAATATAAATATAAATATAAATATAAATATAAATATAAATATAAATATAAATATAAATATAAATATAAATATAAATATAAATATAAATATAAATATAAATATAAATATAAATATAAATATAAATATAAATATAAATATAAATATAAATATAAATATAAATATAAATATAAATATAAATATAAATATAAATATAAATATAAATATAAATATAAATATAAATATAAATATAAATATAAATATAAATATAAATATAAATATAAATATAAATATAAATATAAATATAAATATAAATATAAATATAAATATAAATATAAATATAAATATAAATATAAATATAAATATAAATATAAATATAAATATAAATATAAATATAAATATAAATATAAATATAAATATAAATATAAATATAAATATAAATATAAATATAAATATAAATATAAATATAAATATAAATATAAATATAAATATAAATATAAATATAAATATAAATATAAATATAAATATAAATATAAATATAAATATAAATATAAATATAAATATAAATATAAATATAAATATAAATATAAATATAAATATAAATATAAATATAAATATAAATATAAATATAAATATAAATATAAATATAAATATAAATATAAATATAAATATAAATATAAATATAAATATAAATATAAATATAAATATAAATATAAATATAAATATAAATATAAATATAAATATAAATATAAATATAAATATAAATATAAATATAAATATAAATATAAATATAAATATAAATATAAATATAAATATAAATATAAATATAAATATAAATATAAATATAAATATAAATATAAATATAAATATAAATATAAATATAAATATAAATATAAATATAAATATAAATATAAATATAAATATAAATATAAATATAAATATAAATATAAATATAAATATAAATATAAATATAAATATAAATATAAATATAAATATAAATATAAATATAAATATAAATATAAATATAAATATAAATATAAATATAAATATAAATATAAATATAAATATAAATATAAATATAAATATAAATATAAATATAAATATAAATATAAATATAAATATAAATATAAATATAAATATAAATATAAATATAAATATAAATATAAATATAAATATAAATATAAATATAAATATAAATATAAATATAAATATAAATATAAATATAAATATAAATATAAATATAAATATAAATATAAATATAAATATAAATATAAATATAAATATAAATATAAATATAAATATAAATATAAATATAAATATAAATATAAATATAAATATAAATATAAATATAAATATAAATATAAATATAAATATAAATATAAATATAAATATAAATATAAATATAAATATAAATATAAATATAAATATAAATATAAATATAAATATAAATATAAATATAAATATAAATATAAATATAAATATAAATATAAATATAAATATAAATATAAATATAAATATAAATATAAATATAAATATAAATATAAATATAAATATAAATATAAATATAAATATAAATATAAATATAAATATAAATATAAATATAAATATAAATATAAATATAAATATAAATATAAATATAAATATAAATATAAATATAAATATAAATATAAATATAAATATAAATATAAATATAAATATAAATATAAATATAAATATAAATATAAATATAAATATAAATATAAATATAAATATAAATATAAATATAAATATAAATATAAATATAAATATAAATATAAATATAAATATAAATATAAATATAAATATAAATATAAATATAAATATAAATATAAATATAAATATAAATATAAATATAAATATAAATATAAATATAAATATAAATATAAATATAAATATAAATATAAATATAAATATAAATATAAATATAAATATAAATATAAATATAAATATAAATATAAATATAAATATAAATATAAATATAAATATAAATATAAATATAAATATAAATATAAATATAAATATAAATATAAATATAAATATAAATATAAATATAAATATAAATATAAATATAAATATAAATATAAATATAAATATAAATATAAATATAAATATAAATATAAATATAAATATAAATATAAATATAAATATAAATATAAATATAAATATAAATATAAATATAAATATAAATATAAATATAAATATAAATATAAATATAAATATAAATATAAATATAAATATAAATATAAATATAAATATAAATATAAATATAAATATAAATATAAATATAAATATAAATATAAATATAAATATAAATATAAATATAAATATAAATATAAATATAAATATAAATATAAATATAAATATAAATATAAATATAAATATAAATATAAATATAAATATAAATATAAATATAAATATAAATATAAATATAAATATAA
Organism: Dryomyza anilis; assembly: GCA_951804985.1. Classification (NCBI taxonomy): domain Eukaryota; kingdom Metazoa; phylum Arthropoda; class Insecta; order Diptera; family Dryomyzidae; genus Dryomyza; species Dryomyza anilis. The sequence continues at coordinate 55,336,955 of OX638131.1, forward strand.
ATATAAATATAAATATAAATATAAATATAAATATAAATATAAATATAAATATAAATATAAATATAAATATAAATATAAATATAAATATAAATATAAATATAAATATAAATATAAATATAAATATAAATATAAATATAAATATAAATATAAATATAAATATAAATATAAATATAAATATAAATATAAATATAAATATAAATATAAATATAAATATAAATATAAATATAAATATAAATATAAATATAAATATAAATATAAATATAAATATAAATATAAATATAAATATAAATATAAATATAAATATAAATATAAATATAAATATAAATATAAATATAAATATAAATATAAATATAAATATAAATATAAATATAAATATAAATATAAATATAAATATAAATATAAATATAAATATAAATATAAATATAAATATAAATATAAATATAAATATAAATATAAATATAAATATAAATATAAATATAAATATAAATATAAATATAAATATAAATATAAATATAAATATAAATATAAATATAAATATAAATATAAATATAAATATAAATATAAATATAAATATAAATATAAATATAAATATAAATATAAATATAAATATAAATATAAATATAAATATAAATATAAATATAAATATAAATATAAATATAAATATAAATATAAATATAAATATAAATATAAATATAAATATAAATATAAATATAAATATAAATATAAATATAAATATAAATATAAATATAAATATAAATATAAATATAAATATAAATATAAATATAAATATAAATATAAATATAAATATAAATATAAATATAAATATAAATATAAATATAAATATAAATATAAATATAAATATAAATATAAATATAAATATAAATATAAATATAAATATAAATATAAATATAAATATAAATATAAATATAAATATAAATATAAATATAAATATAAATATAAATATAAATATAAATATAAATATAAATATAAATATAAATATAAATATAAATATAAATATAAATATAAATATAAATATAAATATAAATATAAATATAAATATAAATATAAATATAAATATAAATATAAATATAAATATAAATATAAATATAAATATAAATATAAATATAAATATAAATATAAATATAAATATAAATATAAATATAAATATAAATATAAATATAAATATAAATATAAATATAAATATAAATATAAATATAAATATAAATATAAATATAAATATAAATATAAATATAAATATAAATATAAATATAAATATAAATATAAATATAAATATAAATATAAATATAAATATAAATATAAATATAAATATAAATATAAATATAAATATAAATATAAATATAAATATAAATATAAATATAAATATAAATATAAATATAAATATAAATATAAATATAAATATAAATATAAATATAAATATAAATATAAATATAAATATAAATATAAATATAAATATAAATATAAATATAAATATAAATATAAATATAAATATAAATATAAATATAAATATAAATATAAATATAAATATAAATATAAATATAAATATAAATATAAATATAAATATAAATATAAATATAAATATAAATATAAATATAAATATAAATATAAATATAAATATAAATATAAATATAAATATAAATATAAATATAAATATAAATATAAATATAAATATAAATATAAATATAAATATAAATATAAATATAAATATAAATATAAATATAAATATAAATATAAATATAAATATAAATATAAATATAAATATAAATATAAATATAAATATAAATATAAATATAAATATAAATATAAATATAAATATAAATATAAATATAAATATAAATATAAATATAAATATAAATATAAATATAAATATAAATATAAATATAAATATAAATATAAATATAAATATAAATATAAATATAAATATAAATATAAATATAAATATAAATATAAATATAAATATAAATATAAATATAAATATAAATATAAATATAAATATAAATATAAATATAAATATAAATATAAATATAAATATAAATATAAATATAAATATAAATATAAATATAAATATAAATATAAATATAAATATAAATATAAATATAAATATAAATATAAATATAAATATAAATATAAATATAAATATAAATATAAATATAAATATAAATATAAATATAAATATAAATATAAATATAAATATAAATATAAATATAAATATAAATATAAATATAAATATAAATATAAATATAAATATAAATATAAATATAAATATAAATATAAATATAAATATAAATATAAATATAAATATAAATATAAATATAAATATAAATATAAATATAAATATAAATATAAATATAAATATAAATATAAATATAAATATAAATATAAATATAAATATAAATATAAATATAAATATAAATATAAATATAAATATAAATATAAATATAAATATAAATATAAATATAAATATAAATATAAATATAAATATAAATATAAATATAAATATAAATATAAATATAAATATAAATATAAATATAAATATAAATATAAATATAAATATAAATATAAATATAAATATAAATATAAATATAAATATAAATATAAATATAAATATAAATATAAATATAAATATAAATATAAATATAAATATAAATATAAATATAAATATAAATATAAATATAAATATAAATATAAATATAAATATAAATATAAATATAAATATAAATATAAATATAAATATAAATATAAATATAAATATAAATATAAATATAAATATAAATATAAATATAAATATAAATATAAATATAAATATAAATATAAATATAAATATAAATATAAATATAAATATAAATATAAATATAAATATAAATATAAATATAAATATAAATATAAATATAAATATAAATATAAATATAAATATAAATATAAATATAAATATAAATATAAATATAAATATAAATATAAATATAAATATAAATATAAATATAAATATAAATATAAATATAAATATAAATATAAATATAAATATAAATATAAATATAAATATAAATATAAATATAAATATAAATATAAATATAAATATAAATATAAATATAAATATAAATATAAATATAAATATAAATATAAATATAAATATAAATATAAATATAAATATAAATATAAATATAAATATAAATATAAATATAAATATAAATATAAATATAAATATAAATATAAATATAAATATAAATATAAATATAAATATAAATATAAATATAAATATAAATATAAATATAAATATAAATATAAATATAAATATAAATATAAATATAAATATAAATATAAATATAAATATAAATATAAATATAAATATAAATATAAATATAAATATAAATATAAATATAAATATAAATATAAATATAAATATAAATATAAATATAAATATAAATATAAATATAAATATAAATATAAATATAAATATAAATATAAATATAAATATAAATATAAATATAAATATAAATATAAATATAAATATAAATATAAATATAAATATAAATATAAATATAAATATAAATATAAATATAAATATAAATATAAATATAAATATAAATATAAATATAAATATAAATATAAATATAAATATAAATATAAATATAAATATAAATATAAATATAAATATAAATATAAATATAAATATAAATATAAATATAAATATAAATATAAATATAAATATAAATATAAATATAAATATAAATATAAATATAAATATAAATATAAATATAAATATAAATATAAATATAAATATAAATATAAATATAAATATAAATATAAATATAAATATAAATATAAATATAAATATAAATATAAATATAAATATAAATATAAATATAAATATAAATATAAATATAAATATAAATATAAATATAAATATAAATATAAATATAAATATAAATATAAATATAAATATAAATATAAATATAAATATAAATATAAATATAAATATAAATATAAATATAAATATAAATATAAATATAAATATAAATATAAATATAAATATAAATATAAATATAAATATAAATATAAATATAAATATAAATATAAATATAAATATAAATATAAATATAAATATAAATATAAATATAAATATAAATATAAATATAAATATAAATATAAATATAAATATAAATATAAATATAAATATAAATATAAATATAAATATAAATATAAATATAAATATAAATATAAATATAAATATAAATATAAATATAAATATAAATATAAATATAAATATAAATATAAATATAAATATAAATATAAATATAAATATAAATATAAATATAAATATAAATATAAATATAAATATAAATATAAATATAAATATAAATATAAATATAAATATAAATATAAATATAAATATAAATATAAATATAAATATAAATATAAATATAAATATAAATATAAATATAAATATAAATATAAATATAAATATAAATATAAATATAAATATAAATATAAATATAAATATAAATATAAATATAAATATAAATATAAATATAAATATAAATATAAATATAAATATAAATATAATATAAATATAAATATAAATATAAATATAAATATAAATATAAATATAAATATAAATATAAATATAAATATAAATATAAATATAAATATAAATATAAATATAAATATAAATATAAATATAAATATAAATATAAATATAAATATAAATATAAATATAAATATAAATATAAATATAAATATAAATATAAATATAAATATAAATATAAATATAAATATAAATATAAATATAAATATAAATATAAATATAAATATAAATATAAATATAAATATAAATATAAATATAAATATAAATATAAATATAAATATAAATATAAATATAAATATAAATATAAATATAAATATAAATATAAATATAAATATAAATATAAATATAAATATAAATATAAATATAAATATAAATATAAATATAAATATAAATATAAATATAAATATAAATATAAATATAAATATAAATATAAATATAAATATAAATATAAATATAAATATAAATATAAATATAAATATAAATATAAATATAAATATAAATATAAATATAAATATAAATATAAATATAAATATAAATATAAATATAAATATAAATATAAATATAAATATAAATATAAATATAAATATAAATATAAATAAAATATAAATATAAATATAAATATAAATATAAATATAATATAAATATAAATATAAATATAAATATAAATATAAATATAAATATAAATATAAATATAAATATAAATATAAATATAAATATAAATATAAATATAAATATAAATATAAATATAAATATAAATATAAATATAAATATAAATATAAATATAAATATAAATATAAATATAAATATAAATATAAATATAAATATAAATATAAATATAAATATAAATATAAATATAAATATAAATATAAATATAAATATAAATATAAATATAAATATAAATATAAATATAAATATAAATATAAATATAAATATAAATATAAATATAAATATAAATATAAATATAAATATAAATATAAATATAAATATAAATATAAATATAAATATAAATATAAATATAAATATAAATATAAATATAAATATAAATATAAATATAAATATAAATATAAATATAAATATAAATATAAATATAAATATAAATATAAATATAAATATAAATATAAATATAAATATAAATATAAATATAAATATAAATATAATATAAATATAAATATAAATATAAATATAAATATAAATATAAATATAAATATAAATATAAATATAAATATAAATATAAATATAAATATAAATATAAATATAAATATAAATATAAATATAAATATAAATATAAATATAAATATAAATATAAATATAAATATAAATATAAATATAAATATAAATATAAATATAAATATAAATATAAATATAAATATAAATATAAATATAAATATAAATATAAATATAAATATAAATATAAATATAAATATAAATATAAATATAAATATAAATATAAATATAAATATAAATATAAATATAAATATAAATATAAATATAAATATAAATATAAATATAAATATAAATATAAATATAAATATAAATATAAATATAAATATAAATATAAATATAAATATAAATATAAATATAAATATAAATATAAATATAAATATAAATATAAATATAAATATAAATATAAATATAAATATAAATATAAATATAAATATAAATATAAATATAAATATAAATATAAATATAAATATAAATATAAATATAAATATAAATATAAATATAAATATAAATATAAATATAAATATAAATATAAATATAAATATAAATATAAATATAAATATAAATATAAATATAAATATAAATATAAATATAAATATAAATATAAATATAAATATAAATATAAATATAAATATAAATATAAATATAAATATAAATATAAATATAAATATAAATATAAATATAAATATAAATATAAATATAAATATAAATATAAATATAAATATAAATATAAATATAAATATAAATATAAATATAAATATAAATATAAATATAAATATAAATATAAATATAAATATAAATATAAATATAAATATAAATATAAATATAAATATAAATATAAATATAAATATAAATATAAATATAAATATAAATATAAATATAAATATAAATATAAATATAAATATAAATATAAATATAAATATAAATATAAATATAAATATAAATATAAATATAAATATAAATATAAATATAAATATAAATATAAATATAAATATAAATATAAATATAAATATAAATATAAATATAAATATAAATATAAATATAAATATAAATATAAATATAAATATAAATATAAATATAAATATAAATATAAATATAAATATAAATATAAATATAAATATAAATATAAATATAAATATAAATATAAATATAAATATAAATATAAATATAAATATAAATATAAATATAAATATAAATATAAATATAAATATAAATATAAATATAAATATAAATATAAATATAAATATAAATATAAATATAAATATAAATATAAATATAAATATAAATATAAATATAAATATAAATATAAATATAAATATAAATATAAATATAAATATAAATATAAATATAAATATAAATATAAATATAAATATAAATATAAATATAAATATAAATATAAATATAAATATAAATATAAATATAAATATAAATATAAATATAAATATAAATATAAATATAAATATAAATATAAATATAAATATAAATATAAATATAAATATAAATATAAATATAAATATAAATATAAATATAAATATAAATATAAATATAAATATAAATATAAATATAAATATAAATATAAATATAAATATAAATATAAATATAAATATAAATATAAATATAAATATAAATATAAATATAAATATAAATATAAATATAAATATAAATATAAATATAAATATAAATATAAATATAAATATAAATATAAATATAAATATAAATATAAATATAAATATAAATATAAATATAAATATAAATATAAATATAAATATAAATATAAATATAAATATAAATATAAATATAAATATAAATATAAATATAAATATAAATATAAATATAAATATAAATATAAATATAAATATAAATATAAATATAAATATAAATATAAATATAAATATAAATATAAATATAAATATAAATATAAATATAAATATAAATATAAATATAAATATAAATATAAATATAAATATAAATATAAATATAAATATAAATATAAATATAAATATAAATATAAATATAAATATAAATATAAATATAAATATAAATATAAATATAAATATAAATATAAATATAAATATAAATATAAATATAAATATAAATATAAATATAAATATAAATATAAATATAAATATAAATATAAATATAAATATAAATATAAATATAAATATAAATATAAATATAAATATAAATATAAATATAAATATAAATATAAATATAAATATAAATATAAATATAAATATAAATATAAATATAAATATAAATATAAATATAAATATAAATATAAATATAAATATAAATATAAATATAAATATAAATATAAATATAAATATAAATATAAATATAAATATAAATATAAATATAAATATAAATATAAATATAAATATAAATATAAATATAAATATAAATATAAATATAAATATAAATATAAATATAAATATAAATATAAATATAAATATAAATATAAATATAAATATAAATATAAATATAAATATAAATATAAATATAAATATAAATATAAATATAAATATAAATATAAATATAAATATAAATATAAATATAAATATAAATATAAATATAAATATAAATATAAATATAAATATAAATATAAATATAAATATAAATATAAATATAAATATAAATATAAATATAAATATAAATATAAATATAAATATAAATATAAATATAAATATAAATATAAATATAAATATAAATATAAATATAAATATAAATATAAATATAAATATAAATATAAATATAAATATAAATATAAATATAAATATAAATATAAATATAAATATAAATATAAATATAAATATAAATATAAATATAAATATAAATATAAATATAAATATAAATATAAATATAAATATAAATATAAATATAAATATAAATATAAATATAAATATAAATATAAATATAAATATAAATATAAATATAAATATAAATATAAATATAAATATAAATATAAATATAAATATAAATATAAATATAAATATAAATATAAATATAAATATAAATATAAATATAAATATAAATATAAATATAAATATAAATATAAATATAAATATAAATATAAATATAAATATAAATATAAATATAAATATAAATATAAATATAAATATAAATATAAATATAAATATAAATATAAATATAAATATAAATATAAATATAAATATAAATATAAATATAAATATAAATATAAATATAAATATAAATATAAATATAAATATAAATATAAATATAAATATAAATATAAATATAAATATAAATATAAATATAAATATAAATATAAATATAAATATAAATATAAATATAAATATAAATATAAATATAAATATAAATATAAATATAAATATAAATATAAATATAAATATAAATATAAATATAAATATAAATATAAATATAAATATAAATATAAATATAAATATAAATATAAATATAAATATAAATATAAATATAAATATAAATATAAATATAAATATAAATATAAATATAAATATAAATATAAATATAAATATAAATATAAATATAAATATAAATATAAATATAAATATAAATATAAATATAAATATAAATATAAATATAAATATAAATATAAATATAAATATAAATATAAATATAAATATAAATATAAATATAAATATAAATATAAATATAAATATAAATATAAATATAAATATAAATATAAATATAAATATAAATATAAATATAAATATAAATATAAATATAAATATAAATATAAATATAAATATAAATATAAATATAAATATAAATATAAATATAAATATAAATATAAATATAAATATAAATATAAATATAAATATAAATATAAATATAAATATAAATATAAATATAAATATAAATATAAATATAAATATAAATATAAATATAAATATAAATATAAATATAAATATAAATATAAATATAAATATAAATATAAATATAAATATAAATATAAATATAAATATAAATATAAATATAAATATAAATATAAATATAAATATAAATATAAATATAAATATAAATATAAATATAAATATAAATATAAATATAAATATAAATATAAATATAAATATAAATATAAATATAAATATAAATATAAATATAAATATAAATATAAATATAAATATAAATATAAATATAAATATAAATATAAATATAAATATAAATATAAATATAAATATAAATATAAATATAAATATAAATATAAATATAAATATAAATATAAATATAAATATAAATATAAATATAAATATAAATATAAATATAAATATAAATATAAATATAAATATAAATATAAATATAAATATAAATATAAATATAAATATAAATATAAATATAAATATAAATATAAATATAAATATAAATATAAATATAAATATAAATATAAATATAAATATAAATATAAATATAAATATAAATATAAATATAAATATAAATATAAATATAAATATAAATATAAATATAAATATAAATATAAATATAAATATAAATATAAATATAAATATAAATATAAATATAAATATAAATATAAATATAAATATAAATATAAATATAAATATAAATATAAATATAAATATAAATATAAATATAAATATAAATATAAATATAAATATAAATATAAATATAAATATAAATATAAATATAAATATAAATATAAATATAAATATAAATATAAATATAAATATAAATATAAATATAAATATAAATATAAATATAAATATAAATATAAATATAAATATAAATATAAATATAAATATAAATATAAATATAAATATAAATATAAATATAAATATAAATATAAATATAAATATAAATATAAATATAAATATAAATATAAATATAAATATAAATATAAATATAAATATAAATATAAATATAAATATAAATATAAATATAAATATAAATATAAATATAAATATAAATATAAATATAAATATAAATATAAATATAAATATAAATATAAATATAAATATAAATATAAATATAAATATAAATATAAATATAAATATAAATATAAATATAAATATAAATATAAATATAAATATAAATATAAATATAAATATAAATATAAATATAAATATAAATATAAATATAAATATAAATATAAATATAAATATAAATATAAATATAAATATAAATATAAATATAAATATAAATATAAATATAAATATAAATATAAATATAAATATAAATATAAATATAAATATAAATATAAATATAAATATAAATATAAATATAAATATAAATATAAATATAAATATAAATATAAATATAAATATAAATATAAATATAAATATAAATATAAATATAAATATAAATATAAATATAAATATAAATATAAATATAAATATAAATATAAATATAAATATAAATATAAATATAAATATAAATATAAATATAAATATAAATATAAATATAAATATAAATATAAATATAAATATAAATATAAATATAAATATAAATATAAATATAAATATAAATATAAATATAAATATAAATATAAATATAAATATAAATATAAATATAAATATAAATATAAATATAAATATAAATATAAATATAAATATAAATATAAATATAAATATAAATATAAATATAAATATAAATATAAATATAAATATAAATATAAATATAAATATAAATATAAATATAAATATAAATATAAATATAAATATAAATATAAATATAAATATAAATATAAATATAAATATAAATATAAATATAAATATAAATATAAATATAAATATAAATATAAATATAAATATAAATATAAATATAAATATAAATATAAATATAAATATAAATATAAATATAAATATAAATATAAATATAAATATAAATATAAATATAAATATAAATATAAATATAAATATAAATATAAATATAAATATAAATATAAATATAAATATAAATATAAATATAAATATAAATATAAATATAAATATAAATATAAATATAAATATAAATATAAATATAAATATAAATATAAATATAAATATAAATATAAATATAAATATAAATATAAATATAAATATAAATATAAATATAAATATAAATATAAATATAAATATAAATATAAATATAAATATAAATATAAATATAAATATAAATATAAATATAAATATAAATATAAATATAAATATAAATATAAATATAAATATAAATATAAATATAAATATAAATATAAATATAAATATAAATATAAATATAAATATAAATATAAATATAAATATAAATATAAATATAAATATAAATATAAATATAAATATAAATATAAATATAAATATAAATATAAATATAAATATAAATATAAATATAAATATAAATATAAATATAAATATAAATATAAATATAAATATAAATATAAATATAAATATAAATATAAATATAAATATAAATATAAATATAAATATAAATATAAATATAAATATAAATATAAATATAAATATAAATATAAATATAAATATAAATATAAATATAAATATAAATATAAATATAAATATAAATATAAATATAAATATAAATATAAATATAAATATAAATATAAATATAAATATAAATATAAATATAAATATAAATATAAATATAAATATAAATATAAATATAAATATAAATATAAATATAAATATAAATATAAATATAAATATAAATATAAATATAAATATAAATATAAATATAAATATAAATATAAATATAAATATAAATATAAATATAAATATAAATATAAATATAAATATAAATATAAATATAAATATAAATATAAATATAAATATAAATATAAATATAAATATAAATATAAATATAAATATAAATATAAATATAAATATAAATATAAATATAAATATAAATATAAATATAAATATAAATATAAATATAAATATAAATATAAATATAAATATAAATATAAATATAAATATAAATATAAATATAAATATAAATATAAATATAAATATAAATATAAATATAAATATAAATATAAATATAAATATAAATATAAATATAAATATAAATATAAATATAAATATAAATATAAATATAAATATAAATATAAATATAAATATAAATATAAATATAAATATAAATATAAATATAAATATAAATATAAATATAAATATAAATATAAATATAAATATAAATATAAATATAAATATAAATATAAATATAAATATAAATATAAATATAAATATAAATATAAATATAAATATAAATATAAATATAAATATAAATATAAATATAAATATAAATATAAATATAAATATAAATATAAATATAAATATAAATATAAATATAAATATAAATATAAATATAAATATAAATATAAATATAAATATAAATATAAATATAAATATAAATATAAATATAAATATAAATATAAATATAAATATAAATATAAATATAAATATAAATATAAATATAAATATAAATATAAATATAAATATAAATATAAATATAAATATAAATATAAATATAAATATAAATATAAATATAAATATAAATATAAATATAAATATAAATATAAATATAAATATAAATATAAATATAAATATAAATATAAATATAAATATAAATATAAATATAAATATAAATATAAATATAAATATAAATATAAATATAAATATAAATATAAATATAAATATAAATATAAATATAAATATAAATATAAATATAAATATAAATATAAATATAAATATAAATATAAATATAAATATAAATATAAATATAAATATAAATATAAATATAAATATAAATATAAATATAAATATAAATATAAATATAAATATAAATATAAATATAAATATAAATATAAATATAAATATAAATATAAATATAAATATAAATATAAATATAAATATAAATATAAATATAAATATAAATATAAATATAAATATAAATATAAATATAAATATAAATATAAATATAAATATAAATATAAATATAAATATAAATATAAATATAAATATAAATATAAATATAAATATAAATATAAATATAAATATAAATATAAATATAAATATAAATATAAATATAAATATAAATATAAATATAAATATAAATATAAATATAAATATAAATATAAATATAAATATAAATATAAATATAAATATAAATATAAATATAAATATAAATATAAATATAAATATAAATATAAATATAAATATAAATATAAATATAAATATAAATATAAATATAAATATAAATATAAATATAAATATAAATATAAATATAAATATAAATATAAATATAAATATAAATATAAATATAAATATAAATATAAATATAAATATAAATATAAATATAAATATAAATATAAATATAAATATAAATATAAATATAAATATAAATATAAATATAAATATAAATATAAATATAAATATAAATATAAATATAAATATAAATATAAATATAAATATAAATATAAATATAAATATAAATATAAATATAAATATAAATATAAATATAAATATAAATATAAATATAAATATAAATATAAATATAAATATAAATATAAATATAAATATAAATATAAATATAAATATAAATATAAATATAAATATAAATATAAATATAAATATAAATATAAATATAAATATAAATATAAATATAAATATAAATATAAATATAAATATAAATATAAATATAAATATAAATATAAATATAAATATAAATATAAATATAAATATAAATATAAATATAAATATAAATATAAATATAAATATAAATATAAATATAAATATAAATATAAATATAAATATAAATATAAATATAAATATAAATATAAATATAAATATAAATATAAATATAAATATAAATATAAATATAAATATAAATATAAATATAAATATAAATATAAATATAAATATAAATATAAATATAAATATAAATATAAATATAAATATAAATATAAATATAAATAATATATATAAATCGGATACAATTCTTTTGAATATAGTTTGAATATCGTGTGACTACAATTTTTGATTCATGTAGCAAACGAAACGTTGAGTACGCTCGTGTTGAGAGTTTTTTTGTTGCCAGCCTATAAATTATACGACAAAGTAAAAAAAAAAAAAAAAAAAAAAAATTTTGATTATGAAAAATAGTTGGCAAAACTAAAATTTTGAACAACCGTTCAATTCAGTGAGCGAAACGAACGAAACGTGTGAAATTCATTATACAAGTTTTAGACGAAGGGGACTGGAAATGAAGTCACAAGAAAATAAAAAGATACATGATTTGGGGGTTAGTTTTGAAAAATAGGTTAGGTTTCTATGTCTCCTTTAGTCTGAATTTGCTCCTCTTTTGATACTTAAATCTGAACCAATGGCGTACCTTTTTGTCAGGGATGTCGTACGTTTGAGTACGAAAGAGTTCGGAATTACGAACGAACGCAACACTGGGATACCGCCCCCGAAAACCTTTATTAAGTTCTAGAATGACATTCGAGAAACATACAAGCTTAAAAAAAACACGTCTACCACATTTTAGCTGCTGGCATCGATTTCCTGCAGCTGTCTTGGCCATTGATGAGAACCCTCAGGCATTATATTATTGTATTAGCTGTCAAAAATTATTCTATTTGGGAAAAATTATTGTATCTTTGGTTTAAAAAAAAATGCCTGATCTTTCATTTGCTTAATGTGATCCATGACCTCAAAAATGGGTCAAAAACTATTTATTTTCCAACAAAAATTTATTTTAAATAACGGTAGATCATTTGGGGTTTTCAAAATTAATAGAGTTTTAATCCCTTTAATAGTTCATGGAGCAAAAAATAGCGTTACGTATCCCACGATCAATCCACGAAAATTGTAATTTTTAGTAAAAATTCTAATAAAATGTTAATTAAAAATTCTAATATTTACTAAAAATTCAAAGAATTTTTAGTAAATATTAAAATTTTTATAAAAATTAGAATTATTAGTAAAAATTAGAATTATTAGTAATAATTCAAATTTTTAGTAAAAATTGGAATTTTTAGCAATATTTTTGATTTGTAGAAAAAACATTGGCGCAGAATCATAGACAATTTAAAGTCGACTTTAAAATAAATTCGACTTTTTTGACCAATTTTGTATAGAATAAATTGTTAAAAAGCTAATTTTAAATTTAAAGTTGACTTTAAATTGTTATGCGCTATTTTATATTTATTCCAATATATTTTATATCTAAATAAATTTTTTTGATTATTTTAGACTATTTTTTAAATAATATTTTAGTATTTTGGATCTTATGATGTATAAGAAAATGTATTAATAAAGAATATATATTAGAGAAAAGATAATCCAGACTAAATATTATTTTTTTTATTATTTTAGACTATTTTTTAAATAATATTTTAGTATTTAGGATCTAATGATTTATAAGAAAATGTATTAATAAAGAAAATATATTAAAGAAAATATAATCCAGACTAACTATTATACAGTAGCCAGTGATAACACCAACCATTGTGCTAATATCCTTCCTATTTGTCATAAGGAGTTGTTTAGATCGCTTCAAGTCTAACTTGGGCCATACTTGTTTAGTGGTGGAGCCGCTTGTACCACCCGCCCACCTCTTGTTTGTTTTCGTTAATGTGTCTTGCTTCAGAATTAGTTTACAAGTTGATATGGGAATACCCAGATTACTCATCTCAGACTGAATGTTCAGTGTGGTCCCCTTCCTAGCTAGTTCGTCTTCCTTCTCATTTCCTTCGATGTCCCTGTGTCCTGGCACCCAATACAGGTGTATATTGAACAGGTTTGCCATCTCCATCAGAGATGAGCGGCAGTCGTGGGCAACTTTCGACGTGAGAGACTCGGATATAACGGATTTGGTGGCTGCTTGACTATTGATGAAAATACTAATATCATTTACGAATACTATATTCCATCTTAGTCAGGTAAGAACCTCTTTAATAGCCATGACTTCCGCTTGAAATACACTTCAGTAGTCCGACAGGCGGAAGGCTATACCTAAGTTTAGTTGTTCACAGAAAACACCACATCCTACCTTACCGTACAGTTTAGAGCCGTCAGTATTGAATTCATGAGTGTTTCCAGTTGTCAAAGTGCCTTCTTCCCAGTCTTCTCTAGAGGGTATATTTGCTTAACAGCCCCTATCGAAGGCGATGGTTGGAAGCATATAGTCGATATATTTGGGTAACCTTTTTAGTAGATTTGTAATTGTGGTGTGTCTCCTATGTGTCTTCCGCCACTGATTTGTGGCGGTAAGGCGAATCGCTGTATAAGCTGCCATTTGTTTTCCTAAGATGTCTATTGGGATGAGATGTAAAAGCATGTTTAGTGCGTCAGAGGTCGTAGTTCTTAACGCACCACTGATGCATAATGAGGCGTTTCTTTGTACTCTACTGAGATTGGCGACATATGATGTTATCTCCATTGCGTAGTGAGGTAGTGAGTGGTAGACCAGAGAGATGTTTTGTACTTCCAGGGAAGTGAGTGTCCATAAGAAGTTCAATGGATTCGGTACAAGATGTTGTCCAAGTACCATCAGGATATGTAAGATAACTTGGAATGGTGGGACTAGTGGATAGTATTTTCCTCAGTCTCGATGCCTGGGATGTTTCATTTATTTTCCCACAGAATAGTCTCCATAAGTCGCGGTTGGCTTTGCTGATTGCCGATTTATATGTCCGAAGACTGACCTTGTAGCACTCCCAGTCATGTAATAGTCTAGTGTACTTAGCCCTGCTATGTGCCCTACTATTAATATGCAGGGTTCTGATGTTAGGTGACCACCACTGTGGTCTAATTTTCCCAATATGTCTGTTAGTTGGGCATGTTTTTGATTGTGCTGAATTGAGTGTGTCCACACATCACAACCATTCAAGAACCATGGGTGTATAACAAACGCATCTGTGGTCTTAGTGAACTACGTGATGAAACCATACTATACGATGAGCAAGCCACAAGACCTAGAAGCTGTCTTATAGTATCGAAACACTTAGCTGTCACCAAGTTAACCCAATTCTGTGGACAAGACCTGGTGGCAGCCAAAGTGAGCTAGGAAAGCGATAGTGGATGGAACATAGGATTGTCGCCTAAGGCTACTTCCCCTATGATTCACTACTGCCTCCTCCGCCAAAGACAATTGTTGAGCTCATAGAGTACTGTAATCTTAAGGAGACTGGTCTTATTCTTTGCTGTGACGCTAATGCTCAACACACTGTGTGGGGCAGCAGTAAATGCAACGCACGAGGTACCAGACTCCTTGACTTTACATAATAAACCCACGTATGTGACTGCTAGAAGACAGGAAGTGATTGTCCTAACTTTGTTTAACTGAAGACTGAGAGAGTCAATATAAAACTGGAAGGTTCTTAAAGAAGATTCTTTATCGGACCACAGATATATCGAGTTTCATACTGACCGATAGGTGCTGCCCTCTATGACGGTAAGAAACCCTAGAAAAACGAACTGGGCACGCTTCAGACATGAACTTGAAAATTCCTTTCCGGGAAATCAAATCCACATAGGGCCGCTTTGTAATCCCAGCACTGGGGACTGCAATAACAACTCTAATGTGACAAAACATGACTGGCAGGTTGCCAGATTGGTACGATGTGTACGATGAAGCTATCCAATACGCAGTGGCCTCTTTGGATGGCTTCAAGTCACCTTGGCCGGATGGCATCTACCCAGTCATTCAACAGGAAGGTATAACCCAATTGCTACCATGCCTAAAGAAGATCTTTAGAGCAAGTCTCGCATGTGCATTCATTTCGACATCCTGGCATTTAGTTAAAGTAGCCTTCATTCCTAATGTTGGAAGAGAAGACTATTCCATAGCCAAGAGCTTCAGACCCATTAGTATGCTGATTTCCTTCATACGAAAGTGTCTAGAAAGACTAGTTGAGTTGCACATCAGAAAAACGTGGTTTCAAGGTACCCACTATCATCAAGACAACATGCCTACCAACGTGGAAAATCCTGTGAAACACCATTGCAACATCTGGTTGGCTGGATCGAGCATGCTTTTCAGAGGAAGATGTACGACATGGGCATATCTGTTGACTTCGAGGATGCTTTTGATAATGCGACTTTTGATGGAATGTGTGACGCAGCATGGAATAGATGAAACGTTGGTCAAATAGCTAAGGTCAATGCTAATGTATAGGACCATCACCTCTGAGGGGGAGTGCGGTCAGTATATTATGGCAGGGGTGAATAGAGGTTGTCCTCAAGAAGCCGTTCTCTCCCCGCTGCTCTGGTGTATGTTGGTTGACTCTCTGCTCAACGATCTTGATGGACCAGGTGTCTATTCCCAGGCCTATGCAGACGATGTTGCCATTCTTGCCACAGGATTTTCCCTCAATGAGCTCTGTATTAAAACACAAAACTCATTGAACTGAATTGACAGCTGGTGTACTGAAACGGACTTTCCGTCAACCCTCACAAAACAGGGATTGTTCTCTTCACGAGGAAAAGAATAATGACAGGTTTATCTCTACCAGTACTTAAGGGTGTCACTATTCCTCTGTCTAACGCAGTAAAATATCTGGGATTAACTCTAGATAGTAAACTACTTTGGACAAAACATGTTGAAAATAAAATTTCGCGAGCATTGAATGCCTTCTTTCAATGCAGAGGAATTTTTGGGAAGACGATGTTCCTTGGTATATCTCTGACATTGCACTTGACACTCCAATAGACACCTGTCTACTAGAGATGCGCTCCGATGCAATGATAACAGAAATATTACCCAGACGAAAGATCTTTGCAGATCTTTGGCACAGACGTGATGAGAGAGGATCAGCTTCACTCTTTATCATACAATAGCCTTCATAGATTCAATAATGAATCTAAGAAGTATCATTAAAAACCAGGGGACTGGGTCACAGCACAATGGATATAACCCTGTCTGAGTGCTGCGGCTCAATTTTTATCCCACAATAAAAAAAAAAACAGTTGGAAGGTTAGATATCATGGGAAATTTCTAAGTAGGTGTTATTATTATAGTTAGGAATATCGAATTATTATAGTTAGGATTATCGGTCAAAGCCGACAATAAATACCCTACACATATGTGTGGTTACCATTCAAAGTGGTATATAGGTCACCAGGGTATACGAATCCTGAAAATAACTACAAACTTTCCATCGCTGAAGAATTACCATTCATTTGATACCCATATTTACAAATGGGTAGGTGTACCGAATTTCGATTTTTGTTTTGGGAACCACAAGTCGTTTCGCCGGAAAACGTTATTTTCATGTATTTGAGCATGATGTCAATATATTATTGACCAAAAAAAGTTTACGTAAGCACGTATACAGTAAAATTGATCTGTAGATGTAAATTTTATATGAGGTATTTGAACATAAATGGTCAGTTCTCAGGTCCACAATAGACCGATCATGCCAATTTTCTTGTTCAGACAGCGTAGATATATAAGGATGAGCGTCCACCAGGCCATGGATATCTGGAACGCCGATCAGCTGAGATATTTCGAAACCTATCTGACCATCTTCAGAGCGAATTGGTGGGACGACGGAATTGACGCCCGACTGAATCGCCTCATCAAAGCTTACAAAGATGACCCCACCTTCGAGTGTTTCCTGTTAGTTTGCCGCGAGATCGCGCGACTAGATAAGGAAGCCGGCGGGATACTTGTTCTATACTTGTCTGCTTACAGGCCATACTAATGTCGACCCCCGCTCTCTGGACGGCTCATAAAATATGTGGAATTTATTTAAATATTATGTGACAACCAAAATTCAAAGAAAAACCAGTTGGGAAGGTTAGATCACATGGGAAATTTTAAAGTAGGGACATTTTATAGTATGCGTTATTGTGATAGTTAGGATTATCAAAATTATAGTCGCTCAAAGACGACTATAAATACCCTACACTATATGTGGTTACCATTCAAAGTGGTTTATAGGTCACCAGGGTATACGAATCCTAAAAATAAATACAAACTTTCAATCACTGAAGAATTTCTATTCATTTGATACCCATATTTACAAATGGGTAGGTGTACCGAATTTCGATTTTTTTTTTTGAACCAGAAGTCGTTTTGCGGGAAAACATTATTTTCATGCATTTGAGCATGAAGTCAATATAATTATAAATTTAATACGGTAAAAAGTGTGTCCTGGCTACGATCACGTAGTGCGTGAGCACAAAAGCCGAATACACAAGGATAAAGATATCCTCGTCGTAATGAGTTCCTGGACACGGTAAAAATTGTGTCCTGGCTTCGGTCACGTAGTGCGTGAACACCAGAGCCGAATACACAAGGATAAAGATGTCCTCGGCATAATGTTCCAGGACACGGTAAAAAGTGTGTCCTGGCTTCGATCACGTAGTGTTTGACCACAAGAGCCGAATACACAAGAATAAAGATATCCTTGGCGTAAGGAGTCCCAGGACAAGGTAAAAGTGTGTCTTGGCTTCGATCACGTCGTGTTTGACCACCAGAGCCGAATACACAAGGATAAAGATATCCCTTATTGTGTTCATCAATTGTGTTCGCTTCGAAGATCGGCTGCACCTTGCACTTTTGCTTTATTATCCCAATGTTAATATATTATTATTTTCCCGATTTCATATATTTTATCTCATTTTAAAATCTTATATTATTCTATTTTACCATATCACCATTGTATTATCTTTAATTAATATTTTTCGTACTACTTATTAATTATATTTTACTCTCTACTCCGCAACACCTTTGGCATGCAAATATTTTTCAACCCATTTTTGCTACTGTGCACTTTCCTTTTACTTCACTCCATTTCGCGCAAACTATCCATTTACTTTTCCTATTACTTTTTATACTTTATTATATTTTATTTAGTTTCTGTTTTTTTTTCCTTTTTCTTCAATGCATTAACGTATCTCATTTCATTTGAATTTCAGTGAATTAGTGCATTGGTTCCTATCGTTTGGTTCAATGCCATTGAGGTACTGACCTACCACTATTGTAGTGACCACTTAAATTTTATTTTAGCTATTTTTTAGCTCATCTAATAATTATGAACTGTTTGTTACGTTATTCATTCCGTTACAGAATTATATGCTTTTAATAAATTATTATGGAATTGTTTACCTTTTCCTTTGATAGAAATCATTGTCGTTACAGGACTTACTATCGACAGTACCTCACGGTCCTACCCAAATTGGTGAAAATTTATTTTTTCTATTCTGATTCTTTAACAAAATTTTATCGCTTACGCTAAATATTTTAGGGTGTATTATGCTATCATAGTATTTTTTAGATTTCTCTTTTGCTTTTTCCTGATTCTATCTCACGAATTCGTGTGTGCGTTGAATTTGGTATTTTAATAACTTGTTGTAATCATCGGTATTATATACGGGTGATCATTTTCGCTTAAGATTTGTTGGCATATCGAAGTCATATCCGTATAAAGTACGCAATGGCGTTTGACCAGTGGATATATGCAATGTGTTATTGTGCACATAAATTGCGGAATTTAACCATTGGTCCCATTTGGACCCATCTTCTTTTGCAAAACTCCGTAAATATTCCGCTAATGGGCGATGGCTTCTTGTGGATGATATAGCGTAATATGCAATTTTTTAATTCCTAACAATCTACATGTATCTTAAAACAATTTTGAAACGAAATTTGCACCATTATCTGTTACTAATACCTTCGGTATATATTTTGAGAAATCATCTTGAAAATTAGAATATATTTATTTCCTGATATAGTTTCCGGTAAAATTCCTACCAGATCCATGTATACTTTATCAAATGGTCTCACTGGCGTATCAGTTAGAACCATTGGCATTTTTGTAAGCCTAGAACTTTTATTTACTTGACATTTTAAACAATTTTTAACGTAACCTTTTATTCGTTTCCATTAAATTTGTTTTCTGATTCTAAAGTATTTTTTTACTGCGCCCTGGTGGCTTTCTAACGCTGAGTCATGAAAATCCTTTATTACCGTTTTAATCTCTTCTGAGTCAGTTAATAATTGAGCATTATTTGCTTTATTATTTGGTTCTGTTATAATTTCATCTACGACCGGTGTACTGGCTTGAGGTTTTGTTGTTGAAATTTGCCGATCTAATTTATTTTGTGTTGTTTTGGACCTCGTTTGAACTGATATAATTTCAGGATCTGAATATGGAATTCTACTTAAAGCATCTGCGTTTAAATTCTTTTTACCCGGTTTATAGATTATTTCAAAATCATACTCAGACAATTTGTGTCTGAAACGCGCTAACCTAGATGTCTGATCTTTAAGATTTGCTATATTACATAATGGCTGATGATCCGTGAAAATTGTAAATGGTTTTCCTAATAAATATGCTCTAAAATTATTGGTTGCCCAGACTATGGCTAAAAATTCTTTTTCAATGGTGGAGTAATTTTTTTCTGTTCCATTTAATGCCCTACTAGCAAACGCTATTGGTCGGTCGCTTCCTACTTTGCCTTGCGATAGTACCGCGCATATTGCTTCGTTACTTGCATCTGATGTAGGTAAAAATGGTTTTGTAAAATCTATATGCGAGAATGGGTGGTGAAATTATTGATTCTTTTAATTTAATAAATGAACTTTGACAATTTCTGTCCAAGTGAATTTAACATTTTTTCTATGTAATTTATTAATTGGTAATGATAATTTTGCCATATTGCTTATAAATTTTCTGTAATAATTAATTAATCCCAAAAACGCTTGCACTTCTTTTTTATTTCTCGGCACCGGAATATTTTTTACGCGTTCAACCTTAGAGGGATCTAGCTCCGAACATTTATGTCCTAAATAGACAACTTCGCGACGCAAAAACTGACATTTTTCTGTATTTAATTTTAGATTGTGTTCCCTTAATTTCTGCAATACTCTACTCAGCCTAAGCTCATGTCAAATTCTTTCCGTACACCTCTATATCATCAAGATAAACAAAGCAATCGATACCCTGTAAACCTGGTAATATGTGGTTCATTATTCTTTGGAAGGTATTCTGGCATTCTCTATGTCTTTCTTCTACTAGTACCTGATGATAACCACTTGCCAAGTCTACAGTTGAAAAATTGCGACTGTGACCTAATTGGTCTAATATTTCGTCTATTCGAGGAATCGGAAATACTTGTTTTATTGTCACGTCGTTCAATTTACGGAAATATATTACTAGCCTCCACTTTTTGTTACCGTCCTTGCCGCTCTTTTTAGGAACCAGCAACATCGGCGAAATAATGCCGTCATCCAACATTTTATTAACCTGTCTGTTGATTTCATCTCTATGAGTGTATGGCAATTTGTATTGCTTTTGGTTTATCGGTGGCTGGTTCCACTGTGTTGTTATTTCATGTTTAAGCCCTGGCGTGTGTGTCTCAATTCTCGGCCGTCTAAATGAAAAACATCATTATACGAAACACATAGATTTCGTCTTTATTCAATGACCCGTCAATTTTTATTTCCTCTAACAATTTGTTAATTCTGTTTGTAATGTTTACTAAATGTATGCTATTTATTCTAGAATTATTGGTATTCCATTCCTTATACTGATTAAAATTCGGGAGTTTTGGTTTAAAAATACTGTCTATTATAAATTCTTTTTCTGTAGCATTTAATACTGACAAATAAACTCCATATTTGCTAACATTCGATATGCTTTCGCCCAAATATACCCCTGGACAAATTTCTTGTTTTGTAATAAGACGATTGGAATTTCTGTTTTTAAACGTAATGATTCTATCTTTGCGGTTCTAGGTTCTACTTTTAATTCATGATTTTAAAAAATATTTTCCATATCTGCACGTGTCCTCATGGGTAGTTGTATAGTATTGTTTTCATCTTTATCATATTTATGGACCTATTCCATATATTATCTCGTCCTATAATACCATCAGCGGGTATTCCTTGTTCAAGTTCCACTAAATGCATCTTTAAACAGAACCACTCTATACTGAATATTTATCGTCCCTAACGTCCTTACGTAACCCCCAAAAGCACCACTAAAGTCCTTTGGGTATTTTTATCAAAACCTGGAAGTCGTGTCATCGCCTCCTCCTTTGCTATACTAGCATCTGCTCCCGAATCTACCAGTAATATGAGTTTTCCATTTTTAGCAGCCTCACAAGGTACTTCAATGAAAACATCACTTACATTATGTAGTTTGAAACTGTCACCCTGCCTACAGCATATTATACGATTCCTTCTTTTACTAAACCCACTCATATGACATCTAATATTCTTATCATATTCTATTATGAAATTCTCAAAACTTTTTGCAATTCTTGATAATATGTTTTTTACTCTATTCCCTACTTTTACTACTTCCTCTCCAAAGGATCCCTTATACTATTCATATCCTGCTAATTTTCTTATTTTTTTCCCTAGTGTAATCGACACAATACCTATAAAGTGTATTATAAAAACTAAAGTAATGAACAAACTGGCCCCTTTTCATGTCACTCCCTGTATTCCCACCATTTCTATTTTGTAGATTTTTACCCCTGGCGTGAATTTCTAATATCATTTTCTTGATTATGTTTATTAATTGAAGTTCCATTCGGTATCTTTTCAAAACTATACAGTTCTTCCGGAAGTCTCGGCCCCTCAGTATTGTGGCCTCTGCTCGTAACGCTTCGTCTAATAAATCATTTAAATTTCCTGCCTTGCTACTCAACAGCAGTATCTTTACAGTCGGGTCACTCACTCCCACTTTAAATGCTGTTAGCACTGAATTTAATAGTTCCGTGTTAAAAATGTCCGTCGATAGGTTTTTCTTTTTGTACATTGTATCGGCTATGTCGTCTGCGTTCGTCTGCAATATTTCTAATCGCCTTGCAAACGCCCTTAAACTTTTACCACCACCTTGATATGCTTGTCTTATGTTGTATTGAACGGAATCTAATGTAGCCATCTTTAAATATGTGTTTTTCAGTAATTCAAACAATTTTTCTAAATCATTGATTTTCTTGGTCCTCACTAATTCGTATGCATCTCCATCAAGACGCAATTTAACGCATATCATGAATTCCTCCTGATTTTCTTCATTTATGTTTAAGTTCACTGCCTTACAACCGTCTATAAATCTAAGAAGCTCCGTTTTTAGGAACGGTGAATCTTCTCCCGCGAACATCGGAACCAGATTTCGAACGCATTTCGAAATATCGTCTGTAGGCATTTCAATTATTGTTCTATTGTTGTTATGGTTTCTAAATTTTCTTCTATTCTTAAAGCTTCCTTATAGTACAATGAAGTTTAATGTGCTAATTTTACTTCCGCCTCTAAAAAATCTGATCTTTGAGTCTAATTCTTTAACTTTGTTATTTGCTTCTTCGACTGATTCGAATTCTAATCTAGGTTGTTGATGCAGTGCTCTAGCTACTGATTCATTAGAAACATCCCTATCTTTTAACAAGTCTCTTAATTTTTCATTTTCCGACTCTATCCCGCAGGCGTGATCTAACAATTCCTAATTTCGCTCTTGTGTTCCAAGAAATATATTAATTCTTCGAACACGACATCTACTCCTTCTACTTTAGAAAAAAAACTTTGTGCTGTCTACTCTAGTTTTTATACCCTACACTAAGAGTGAAAGGGTATATTCAGTTTGGTACGCCGTTTGTAACACCCAGAAGGAAGCATCTCCGGTATGGAAAAGTATATATATTCTTGATCAGCATGACCTCCTGAGTCGATTTAGCGATGTCCGTCTGTCCGTCTGTCTGTCTGTCCGTCTGTCTGTCCGTCTGTCTGTCTGTCTGTTGAAATCCCTAAGACTTTTGAAGAGCTAGATAAATGAAACTTGAAGAGCTAGATAAATGAAACTTATAACTTAGATTACTAATATACCTACGCTGTATGTGCGAAAAAATTGGCGAGATCGGTCCATTGTGACCTATGATCCGACCACTTATGTTCAAATACCTCATATAAAATGTACATATAAAGATCAATTTTTATGTATACGTGCTTAGGTAAACTTTTTTGGTCAAATATATATTGATATCATGCTCAAATACATGATAATAATGTTTTCCGGCGAAAAGACTTGTGGTTCACAAAAAAAAAATCGAAATTCGGTACACCTACCCATTTGTAAATATGGGTATCAAATGAATGGAAATTCTTCAGCGATTGAATGTTTGTAGTTATTTTCAGGAAACGTATACCCTGGTGACCTATATATCACTTTGAATGGTAACCACACATATGTGTAGGGTATTTATAGTCGGCTTAGACCGACTATAATTTTGATAATCCTAACTATCATAATTACACCTACTTTAAAATTTCCCATGTGATCTAACCTTCCCAACTGGTTATTAATTGTAAATGCTCTTAAATATTTACTTCGAGGCTGATTTGCGCCCACAATTTCTACGTGAACTAACTGTAACTGTTCTAATTCCGCCATATATTTATTAATAACAAAAAAAAATCACAATTTAACCCCTAGAACTCTCTATAATTCCCCTGGCTTCCCAATGTAAAAAAATATATTCTTAATTCCATAACTTTCAAATTTGTTCATTAAAATGTTAGATTTTTAATAAATTTGACCATGTTAGTTAGAAAATAAATGTTTTAAATCACTAAATTATATTTTTATTTAAATTCGCAATTATGTTCTAAACAAGGATTGAAACCGTAACCGAAACCGATATCCGTTTAAAACCGTTTCATTTTTAAAACCGAAACCGTAACCGAAACCGTTATACGAAAATCAGAAATAAACCGATATCCAAAACCGATATAAACGGTTTCGGTTTTATACCGGTTTAAAACGATTTTTAAAAAAGTATACAAAAAACCAGAAAAACATATTTTATTTTATATAGAGATCTCAAGTAAAATTTCGTTAATTAAAATTTGGAGTTCCCAAAATAAACATTTTTGGTTGTACAAAAATTCACATGTTGTTTTTTGAGAAACGATATTTCCAAAACAACGGTATTTGGTCTAAAATTTGTTTTTTGTTTCATTAATCGAATTAACAACAAAACACCAGCAACTCCAAGCAAAATTTTTACGTTAAAAAATGATTAAAATTTTAATAATATTGGTTTTTTATTTATTTTATTAGTAAAATATATAGGGGAGCTTGAGGTAAAGTGAAACAAGTTTTGAATAGTTCATTTGAATATTTTTTAAATTTTTTTAAAGGATCTATTCAATAGAATACCATTTATAAGTCTTCTAATGGATTTTTGACTGATGTTTCAAAACAGCTCAATTTCGGACATAAACAAAACAATGTAATGCAAAAAAAAATGTAAAAAAAGTTTTAAATTATTAACATCTCAGTAACTATTTAAGGAAATACGAAAAATGAAATGCAAGTTAGACAAGTTTAAAAATTTCAAGTATAAGGCAATTATTTGTTTACATTAGTGATGATTAAAATTCTTCTTGTTCTTGCATTTTTTTTTTTTTTGCAAAAACAAAAGCGAAAAGTGACTGAGATTGAGATTTTGCAAGAAAAAGAACAAGTGCAAGACTAAGACTGCAAGAAAAGGAAAACTCTTGCGTTTTTTATGATTTTAATGTATTTATTATGTTTTTAAGGTAATAATAATATACAAAAGAATTCATGATATTACTAATTATTGAACAATAAGTAACAATGGTACATCGATTGTGCATATGCACTGTGCTTATGCACATTATTATTTTTGTTTTACTTTTATATATAGTTTTTTTGTTAATTGTAAAATCATGAAGTAATAAAAAATAATATATTACAGTGTGATATATTTTACTGATATATTGCTTTTTGTGTTTTTCTTTTTTCACAAACCCGATGATTCGTTTGAAAGTGCAACAACAATAAAGCAGCATCCAAACTTTTGATAGAATTTTGGCGGGAAATTTTTTGTACCACAAAGAGAACTCGTTGTTGTTGCCAACTAGAGAGCTGTACTAGATACATACATGTAGTGTGGTGCCGTGCGTCTGTCCGTTGTCATGCGTCTGTTTGTTGCCATGCGATGATACAGGAAAGCAACGAAGAGTTGTCGTTGTGAAAGTGTGTGTATACGAATCGTAATCGTTATTGTTATATTCTCTTCTTTTTGTTAGTATTCGCTTTGTAGCGTTTGTGTTTGTGTTCGCATGGTGTTCGCAAAGAAAAATGTTACTCTGCAAGATATTATTTGAGTTCTCTTGACATACGGTACGTGTAGCATACGGATTTTTTTAATCTGTGACGAAAACAGAAATATGCTTATACGAAATATTCTTTATATTTATTGTATATGTATATCGTATACTGTATATCGTCGTTGTAGATCGAAAAGTCACCAAATACATTTTTATGAAAAACTTAATTTTCGAGTTTGTTGATTAATATTATAAAAAGTAATTGATGCATTTTTAAAGTTGAAATATCAATTGATAGATTTACATTTTCTTATCATGTGGTAAAAAAAATGGAGATCACCGATTAAAAATTGACAGATACATAAAGATGTTTGTAAAAAATATTTAGCATTTTGAAAATGTATTTGGTGACTTTTCGATCATTTTATTATGGCCTTGAGATTTTGAATTGTCTTGTCAACATCACTTGTTTTCAAGGATTGAAACCGTAACCGAAACCGAAACCGATATCCGTTTAAAACCGTTTCATTTTTAAACCCGATACCGTAACCGAAACCGTTATACGAAAATCAGAAATAAACCGATATCCAAAAGCGATATAAACGGTTTCGGTTTTATACCGGTTTAAAACGGTTTTTAAAAAAGTATAAAAAGAAACATAATTCATATTATTTTATTTTATATAGAAGATTTTAAGTAAAATGTCATTAATTAAAATTTGGAGTTCCCAAAATAAACATTTTTGGTTGTACAAAAATTCACATGTTGTTTTTTGAGAAACGATATTTCCAAAACAACGGTATTTGGTCTAAAATTTGTTTTTTGTTTCATTAATCGAATTAACAACAAAGCACCAGCAACTCCAAGCAAAATTTTTACGTTAAAAAATGATTCAAATTTTAATAATATTGGTGTTTTATTTATTTTATTAGTAAAATATATAGGGGAGCTTGGGGTAAAGTGGGACAAGTTTTGAAAAGTTCATTTGAATATTTTAAAAATTCTTTTAAAGGATCTATTCAATAAAATACCATTTATAAGTCTTCTAATGGATTTTTGACTGATGTTTCAAAACAGCTCAATTTCGGACATAAACAAAACAATGGTAATGCAAGAAAAAATGAAAAAAAGTTTCAAATTATTAACAACTCAGTAACTATTGCCGGCCTCAGCAGTCCAGAGGTAGCGCGCTGGACTTGCATTCTGAAGGTCTCGGGTTCGAATCCCAGCTTGGGCATGGGCGCTCGTGGTGATATTAACCACAAAATTGTAGGGAATAGATTTCACAGTACAATGGATATAGTCTGTCTGAGTGCTGTGGATCTTAGTAGATATTCAAAAAAACTATTTAAGGAAATACGAAAAATGAAGTGCAAGTTCGACAAGTTTAGACATTTCAAGTATGAGGAAGATATTTGTTTACATTAGTGATGATTAAAAATTTCTTGTTCTATCTTGTTCTTGCATTTTTTTTTTGCAAGAACAAAAGCGAGAACAAGAACGAGATTTTGCAAGAAAAAGAACAAGTGCAAGACTAAGACTCTTGCGTTTTTTATGATTTTAATCTATTTATTATGCTTTTAAGGTAATAATGATATACAAAAGAATTCATTATATAACTATATATTGAACAACAAGTAACAATGGAAAGCGTGCAAAATATTTATGAACGTGAACATTAATAAAGATGTGAGTTTTTTTTTTTTGTTTTTGTCAATTCCAAAGAATATTTTAAAAATAAGGCCTGTGAAGCACTTTTGAAGCGGTAAATAGCTTTAAAAGTGCTTCAAAAATCGCTTCAAAAAGATAAAAAAGACAAAACAATGTTTTTTCTCTTTTCTTCGCGACGCTACTTCGTACATCGATTGTGCATATGCACTGTATTATGCACATTATTATTTTTGTTTTACTTTATATAGTTTTTTTGTTAATTGTAAAATCATGAAGTAATAAAAAATAATATATGAACATTTTACAGTGTGATAGATTTAGCTGATATATTGCTTTTTGTGTTTTTCTTTTTTCACAAATCCGCTGATTCGTTTGAAAGTGCAACAACAACAAAAATACGAATAAAGCAGCATCCAAGCTTTTCATAGAATTTTTGGCGGGAAAGTTGTTGTTGCCAACTAGAGAGCTGTACTAGATACATACATGTAGTGTGGTGCCATGCGTCTGTCCGTTGTCATGCGTCTGTCTGTGTCATGCGTCTGTCCGTTGTCATGCGTCTGTCTGTTGTCATGCGTCTGTTTGTTGTCATGCGATGATACAGGATAGCTACGAAGAGTTGTCGTTGTGAAAGTGTGTGTATAAGAATCCTAATCGTTATTGTTATATTCTCTTCTTTCTGTTAGTATTCGCTTTGTAGCGTTTGAGTTTGTGTTCGCATGGTGTTCGCAAAGAAAAGTGTTAGATAGATATTATTTGAGTTCTCTTGACATACGGTATGTGTAGCATACTGATTTTTTAATCTGTGACGAAAACAGATATATGCCTATACGAAATATTCCTTATATTCATTGTATTGTAGAACGAAAAGTCACCAAACACATTTTTATGAAAAACTTAATTTTCGAGTTTATTGATTAATATTATAAAAAGTAATTGATGCATTTTTAATGTTGAAATATCAACTAATTGATTTACATTTTCTTATCAATGGACAGATACATAAAGAAGTTTGTAAAAAAATATTTAGCATTTTGAAAATGTATTTGATGACTTTTCGTTCATTTTATTATGGCCTTGAGATTTTGAATTATCTCGTCAACATCACTTGATTTATACTATTATTTTATATTACTTAATTCTTATTAAAATATAATTCAAATTTTTATGTTATTGTATTTTTTTTTAGTAAATTGTGGAAAATAAGTAACTTTAATACAATTAGTGTTCAAATTCTATTCGTTTTCATAATTAATATGCAGTTTAAGTCTTAAGATTACCATTTCTTGCCTTGCTCTTGCAAATGATCATCACTAATTTACATATATTGCAGTTCACAGAATTGTTGAAATTTAATTTCATTGGCATTTATGGATGAAAATTTGTACAAAATTCTTCTTCTTTGCAATTCAGATCATATCTCAGGTGAAGTCAAAATGTTTTTTTTTCAATTAAATAATTCATATAACACAATATTTTTACTAAAATAACAACAAACATTGTTTAAATTACGTTTCCCACTTTACCGCAGTATCATAATTTGAAAAGCACCATATAAAAAATGTAAAATTATTTGAAAAATATGGAAATAAAGAAAATTTATACAAAAACCGAAATCAAACCCGAAACCGTAACATGGAACCGGTATACCGAAACCGTAACCGATACCGAAACGCGGAAAAAAGCGAAACCGAAATCGAAACCGTTATTCGTTTAGGTTTCGATCCTTGCTTGTTTTATACAATTATTATTTATTTGTTAATTCTTGTTAAAATATAATTCAAATTTTTATGTTATTGGAATTTTTTTTTGTTAGTAAAATGTTAAAGAAATTGAAAATATGGAACATAAGTAACTTAAATGCAATTAGTGTTCAAATTCTATTCGTTTTCATAATTAATATGCAGTTTAAGATATTTGTCTTCGATCTTTATTTAAAATTTAAAAGATTAAGATTAACATTTCTTACCTTGCTTTTGCAAATGATCATCACTAGTTTACATATATTGCAGTTCACAGAATTGTTGAAATTTAATTTCTTTGGCTTTTATGGATGAAAATTGTACAAAAATCTTCTTTTCAATTCAGATCATATATGAGTTGAAGTCAAAATGTTGCTTTTCATTGGTTTGTGGTCACGAAATTTTAAATTAAATTTTTTTCTTGACGTAATCAATTAAATAATTCATATAAAACAATATTTTACTAAAATAACAACAAACATTGTTTAAATTACGTTTCCCACTTTACCCCAGTATCATAATTTGATCATAATTTAGCACCATATAAAAAATGTAAAATTATTTGAAAAATATGGAAATAAAGACAATTTATACAAAAACCGAAATCAAAACCGAAACCGTAACATGGAACCGGTATACCGAAACCGTTTCGTTATAAAAACTTAAAACCGTAACCGAAACGCGGAAAAAACCAAAACCGAAATCGAAACCGTTATTCGTTTAGGTTTCAATCCTTGGTTCTAAATATTATAAATTTTATTTTATTTTGATTTAAATTTGCAATTATGTTCTTTTGAATTTGAAATAGTTTAAATTTTCTAAATTCGGTCGATTTCTATCAAATTTGTTCATTAAAAAGTTAGATTTTTAATGTATTTGACCATGTTTATTAGAAAATAAATATTTTAAATTTTCTAAATAGTTCACTGTTATTATATTTTTATTTAAATTTGCAATTATGTTCTAAATATTATAAATTTATTTTATTTTGATTTAAAATTGCAATTATATTCTTTTGAATTTTAAATATTTTAATTTTTCTAAATTCGGTCGATTTCTACCAAATTTCTCAAATTTGTTCATTAAAATGTTAGATTTTTAATGAATTTGACCATGTTAGTTAGAAAATAAATATTTTAAATTTATAATATTTTTATTTAAATTTGCTATTATGTTCTAAATATTATATATTTTATTTTGATTTAAATTTGCAATTATGTTCTTTTGAACTTTAAATATTTTAAATTTTCTAAATTCTGTCGAGTTCTATCAAATTTGTTTATTAAAATGTTAGATTTTTAATGAATTTGACCATGTTAATTAGAAAATAAATATTTTAAATTTTCAAAATTCGATCAATTTCTATCAAATTTGTCAAATTTGTTCATTAAAATGTTAGATTTTTAATGAATTTGACCATGTTAGTTAGAAAATAAATATTTTAAATTTTCTAAATAGTTCACTGTTATTATATTTTTGTTTAAATTTGCAATTATGTTCTAAATATTATAAATTCTATTTTATTTTGATTTAAATTTGCAATTATGTTCTTTCGGTCGATTTCTCACTTAAAATACTTTTATAGCTTCCTGTTCTCAAAAATTTCTCCTTCCTTCCTTCCTTCTTTTTGGTTCCTGGTCTCCGGCTGCTCCAAAATGTTGATGTGTTCCAACGTTGATATTTACTCACTTGTTTTTCTTTATATTAAACTCTATCTGTCCTTTATATTAACACACGTATTAAATTGCTTTTCGTGTATATCGACTTTATCTTCATTTTCCACGTTTTGCTTTTAACACTTCCAAAAAAATTACAATTAATATTAATACAATTATTAACAAGTTATTCACTTCACAACTCATTCACTACTCATTTTTAACTCTCGCTAACAACTAAACTAAAATATAACTTAAACTACTATATTAAGGCATGTTCCAAATCAACATGATCCGGCAGAGTGTAAATTCCACTCAACGCATTTACTTCCGTAAAGAAGCCGCCAGCCAATCACGCTGCCGCTGGTTTGAACCATCTTCGCCAATTCTGTTGGCTGACCATGCCCTACATTGCACTTTACTGCAACTTCACGACCACTGCATGAGGCAGTCATCGCGGAAGTAGATCACGATACGTTTATGATATCAACGTATAGTGATATCGTCAAATGGTTCCAAGTCAAGTTATCCCTACGTCCTTGTTGCAGCGAGTACGCTGTTAATTGCACCTACATTTTCGGAACATGTGCGCTATATGTATCGTGTACGCTTGAGTCGGTGAAGTGTTGTCATGATCGTTGCTGCTGCTGTCTGCATCGCTTGCCATTTGTGTATTGTGTCACACATGTGGCCTACTGCGTTTGCCAGACTAAGTGACTCTCCGAAAGCCTCGCATATGTTGGATTGCTCAGTGTCAAAGCGTGGGCAGTATAGTAGGATATGTCAGACATCTTCTATCTCGCCGAAACAGCAGGGACAGGACGGGTCATCCTCATACTTGAAGCGGTGTAGGTACTGCTTAAAGCAGCCATGTCCATTATTATCCAGCTATTTATGTCTGGGATTAAGGCAAATGTCCACCTGTCTTTAGCCGTAGCTACCCAGTCGTAGTCGATGCTACGCTTTCATTCTTCACCTTTAGATGAGT
This sequence comes from Dryomyza anilis, assembly GCA_951804985.1. NCBI lineage: Eukaryota > Metazoa > Arthropoda > Insecta > Diptera > Dryomyzidae > Dryomyza > Dryomyza anilis. The sequence goes on from OX638131.1 coordinate 55,371,857, forward strand.
TTTCTCCTGTTTCGTATATACGTTGCAGTTCACGAGCCAATTATCAACTGGCGGCATTGCGGCAATCACACCTATTGCATCATCAGATACCGTGCGGAATGCACTGGCAACTCAAGCGATAGGTCGCCCGAATTCCTGCAGTATATGTTTGCATCTTAGTAGCGCCTGCCCATAGGGGTGCCGCGTACAGCATGATAGAGCTTGTTACTTTTGCCAGAAGCTTGCGTCTGCACGAGCGTGGTCCACCGATTTTCGCCATTATTCGAGACAGTGCGCCGTTGACTCTTGAGGCTTTCTCACTTACTGCCAGAGGATAATCCTTAAAGGACATACGCGTTTCGATCAGTATCCCTAGATACCGTATGTGGGGTTGAGAGATGATCTCGTGGCTGCCCGATCTGATTGTGAAGACCTCACGTTTTTTCCTAGAGCTCAAGAGGACCGCTTGTTTTATGCGCTGCCAGTTCCAGATCTGCGCTTTGTAACCACCTCGTTACCCTGGTTATCGTATCGCTGCACGTCGTCTCCAGCGTGTGGATATGTTTCGCTATCACCACCAAAGCGATGTCATCCGCATAATCGACCAGAGTGGTATCCGTGGGTAAATCTACAGTAAATACGCCATTTTACATAGTATTCCACAAATTTCGTCCGAGTATGATCCTTGCGGGACACCTCGTGTGACCTCGGATCGTTTTACACCGTCGTCAGTGTCATACAGTAGCACTCTATCGCAGAGATAATAAGCAATAATTCGCCGGAGGTACTTCGGTACGCCAAACGAGCTTAGTGCCAGCAAGATTCGCGACCTAAGTTAAAGGCATTCTTGATATCAAGCGTTACCACTGCGCAGTATTTCTTGTCGCCACCTTTCCACCTTACCCCGCTTGTGTAGTCGCACGCTATTTTCATCAGTCTGGATGGCATCGAAGGTAGATCTCCCATGCCGATCTCCCATCCGAATTGTTGTGTGGATAAACCGCCAGGTCTCTCCAGCGTCTCTTGCAGTCGGTTGACGATTATACTAACTAATATTTTACCAAGTGAGTCGAGCATACATAGTGGTTTATATGCAGATGGTTGCTCGGGCTGCTTTCCCGGCTTAAGAAGTAGCAGCAATCGTTGGTGCTTCCAAGCGGCTGGAAACACGCCTTCACTGAGACATGCAAAATATATTCTAGCGAACGAATCGGGGTCCGCTCGCATGGCCGTCTTTATCGCAACATTTGGAATGCCGTCCAACGCAGGCTCTTTTTTGTCAGGTAATTTTCGCAGCATCTGTAGCACTTCTGCGGCTGTCATCTCCGGGATGTAGCCCGCTTTCGTTGGCTGGTAGAATTGGCGGTTTCGCTCCACCTGTGTAGGGAATAGTGCTGCTACAACGCTGTTCATGAGCTCAGGGTTAGATGGCTGTGGTGCCTTGGGGCCCCACACTCTGCTCATCACCACCTTTTACGCCTTACCTCATGGATCGATATTCGCACTATCGCGTAGAGCCTAAAAACAGGAGTTCTTACTTGCCCGTATTGCTTTTTTAAGCTGTTGCCGACAGACTTTGAAGTCGGCATGCAGAGAATCCCACGCCGGGAGGTTTCGCGCGCGTTGGTATTTCCTGCGCGCCTGGTTGCAGCGTTTTTTGCATTCAGCAATTTCCTTGTTCCATTCGCATCATTTGCAGGCAGACTGACGTAGGCCGTTTGCGTGCCCTTTCCGCATGCTGCGAACTGTTGCCTCTTCGGGGTGTATTATTTCATACTGTGTGTGCAGTGCGTCGCAAATCACCGATTCTGTTGTTATTTCATCCAGGCCCTTTAGCTGAATTGTAAAAGTAAGAGTTTTAGCTGAATCGCCTTTCTCAACCGCTAGCTGGTACTCTCCGGTGTTGCTCTCGGGTGTCCGTGTCATTATAGCACGCAGAATATCTGCATATGACCGGTTAGCTGTAGCTGAGAATCTGTTGTTATTTCATCCAGGCCCTTTAGCTGAATTGTAAAAGTAAGAGTTTTAGCTGAATCGCCTTTCTCAACCGCTAGCTGGTACTCTCCGGTGTTGCTCTCGGGTGTCCGTTTCATTATAGCACGCAAAATATCTGCATATGACCAGGCCCTTTAGCTGAATTGTAAAAGTAAGAGTTTTAGCTGAATCGCCTTTCTCAACCGCTAGCTGGTACTCTCCGGTGTTGCTGTAGCTGAGATTCTGTTGTTATTTCATCCAGGCCCTTTAGCTGAATTGTAAAAGTAAGAGTTTTAGCTGAATCGCCTTTCTCAACCGCTAGCTGGTACTCTCCGGTGTTGCTCTCGGGTGTCCGTTTCATTATAGCACGCAGAATATTTGCATATGACCAGGCCCTTTAGCTGAATTGTAAAAGTAAGAGTTTTAGCAGAATCGCCTTTCTCAACCGCTAGCTGGTACTCTCCGGTATTGCTCTCGGGTGTCCGTTTCATTATAGCACGCAGAATATCTGCATATGACCGGTTAGCTGTAGCTGAGATTCTGTTGTTATTTCATCCAGGCCCTTTAGCTGAATTGTAAAAGTAAGAGTTTTAGCTGAATCTCCTTTCTCAACCGCTAGCTGGTACTCTCCGGTGTTGCTCTCGGGTGTCCGTTTCATTATAGCACGCGGAATATCTGCATATGACCGGTTAGCTGTAGCTGAGATGATTAGAGCGTCGTGCCTGAAACTGGTGGCTCTGGGCCCGTCCTATTCTTTGGCTGTACTTTTGTCCACTCCTGTTTTTGCTTAAACGCCGTTATTTCACCTGCGGAGACCGTGGTATTTCGCACCTTCTTGGTGTTTGCGACATCCGGAATGGGTTGCGCCAGGGTTGGTATGCCCGGCCTTCCACTTTTCTTCTCAGCTGGCGCACTTTTACGCTTCGTAGGGGGCGTTTCCAGGTTCTGCTCCTGTCTTCTTTTCTGCTCTGCGACTGGTTTCAGCCAAGGCGAAGTTTGTGACGATTGAATTCGTCTAATCACTTCTTTGGCTACATCGTCATACGTTTTAATTGCCGTTAGTTCAAATAGATACTCTCTATTGCGTCTCTCATCTTTTGGTTTATGGATCGCTTTTTGCCTTCTTCGAGCATCTCCACCAGATTCGCTATTTGATCGTCAAGTCTGCAAAATGACGATTGGCCTGTGGCCGGAGGCTTTCCACATGACGGCGCTGGTGACGCCGGTGCTGCTTGTGTCATCGCTTGGGGCAATGATGTCGTCACTATGAGCGCATGTGTTCCAGTTGGGGGCGACGACGTCAATGTAGATGACGCGATGTCCGCATCAACATGTTGCGACAACGTCGTCACATTTTGCGGTGACCTTTGAAGCTTTGAGGACTTCTGAAAGGGATTTTCCATCCCATTATCCCATGGTTACCTTTCCAAGGAGTTGTTGTAAATCAACATAGTGTGTTTTGGTAAGTCACTATACGTTGATATTATAAACACATCGTGACCTACTTCCACGATGACTACCTCATGCAGTTATCGTGAAGTTGGTGTAAGGTGCAATGTAGGGCATACGTATGGGAGTTCAGCAAACAAATATACTGGCAACAGTATTAGCGAAGCTGGGTCAAACCAGCGGTGGCGTGATTGGCTAGAGTGGAATTTGCGCACGGCACTCTGCCGGAACATGTTAGATTTGAAACATACCTCCTTATAATAGTTTAAGTTAGATTTTACGTTAGTTGTGAGTTAGAGTTATAAGTTGGACTTTGAAGACGTGTTACTTAATAATGTTAATATTAAAATAGAACTTTAGTTTAAATAAAAGTATGTCTTAGAAGAAAAGACTTGTTTAAATTATTTTGATTAATAGAAACAGAACTACAACGATGGACATTTGGGTAGGACGTCATGGGTAAGTATAATAGGAACGTTGCGACATTTGGCTACACGTAAAGGCAACCGACTTTTAGCTGCACCATTTGGCGCAGCCGGTTTTCGGACCATACATCAACACCCAAGGGACGAGAAGGACTGAATGGAGATTAATATTGGAAGAAATAACGATTTTGGATCAGGGAAAATATTTTTGTATTTGTGAGTATTGTGAAAAATAGTGGAAAAAATGTGAGCGGTAAAAAGTAAAAATTTGTGAATTTTTGATATAAAACAAAAGAAATATTTAGGAATTTTAAATAAGCAAAACAATCATGGAATTATGAAAATTCACATTTGAAAAAAGACAAAATAATTGAACATTTCGAAATAAATTGTGGAATAAAATAAACTTTTAATAAAACTGTGAAATAAAATTGTGAAATTAATTACATAAATGATAAAATTTGATAAATCAGGAAATTGATTAACTGATATATTGAAGAACATTTTTAAAATAATTATGACACAATATATAATAGTTTAAGACATTAAGTGATAATGATTAATAAAATTGTGAATTTAAATAAATTGAATAACATAAGAATTTTGATACAGCAATGTTTTCATAATGTTGCGAAATTAACTAAATAACAAAACTGTTAAATTTTAACAAAATTAAATGGAATAAATAAATTAATTTAGTATTAATTAATAATATGTTGATATGATTTTGAAATATACATTAAAAAGTTTAAATAATGAAACATAAAAATGAGATAAATAATGTAGCAAAAAATTTGATAGATAAATTTAATAATGGTTAAAAGTTTATTTAATATGAAACTAGTAAAAACAAAATAAATTATTTAAATAAGAAAGGTATAGCTATATGATTAAGTAAACGGAAAAATAAGAAACACTAATAATAGGTACTGAAAATGTATTGAAACGCGTTCATTACGTTGTTCCTTACTTTTCAGGAGCGGAATCTCCATTATTAGAAACAGAATTATATAAATTTATTGAATGTTGTGAAACAGCAAAGCTTAAAATTAAAGAATCAGATAGTGAGGAATTTATTAAATGCGTTAGGTTACGTTTGAAGGGCGATGCCTATAAATTAGTGAGGACAAAACAGTTTCAAAAAATAGAAGAATTATTTTTTTAGATACTGAATCTCTGAACTAGAAGAGATTAAAAAGGCTTATCAAAATAGTGAAGAGAGTTTGAGAGAATTTGGAAGACGATTAGATGAGTTGCAATCGATGGCTATGGAAATTGCAAGTAAAAAATACAGTAAAAAGATTAGTGAGGATGACATATTCAGATTGGAATTACAGAGTTCAGTGTTCATCTCTTTTAAAGTAGGGGTGAAGAATCCAACGATAAAAGTTGTACTGTTGGGTAGTCAGAAGAGGATAAAAATTATTATATGGAAAAAACTAAATTAAGACACACACAGTCAAGCGTAAAATCGGAAAATGAATTGCAACAAATAAATAATGAAAGTAACTATAAAAGGAGTATTCCAACTTGTTCATTTTGTAGTAAATTGGGGCACACTAGGGACGAAATGCCTTGCTGCAACGAATGTGGAACTTATGGTCACGAATCTAATTGGAGATGTGCTAATAATAATATGAGCAATTGTATATTACCTTTTGTACATAATGATATTAAAAGTAATAGAAACACGGGAAATAATATAAGTAATATGGTATACCCATGGAGGGATACACAAGGGCATAAAATAGATAATTGCCACGCGAAAAGAAATTTTGAATCAGCAGGAAATAATAGTTATAATCAGGGAAACCCCCAGTTTAGGCCAGAAATCTGGGGACCCCAGAATAATAATAGTAATATAGGGCCGAAAGAGTTAGGTGTTGTAGATCAGACGTCGGAGGAGACTGTGGTCAAATTTACTACTCCATTAAATTTTCATAGAACAGAGGAGATCAATGAATTAAAATGTGAATTAAAGAAAGAAGAAGGTGATCGCATAACATGCAGTGGGTATGGAGATATCTTGGATTTATCTAATGTAAGTGACGTTTTCATTAAAGTACCTTGCGAGGCAGCTAAAAATGGAAGACTTATTTTACTAGTAGACTCAGGAGCTTTTGCCAGTATAATAAAAGGAAATGCAATGACAAATTTACCAGACTTTAATGAAAATATACAAAAGGATTTAAAGGGAGCTTTTGGTGGGTGCGTTAGAACATTAGGTTCCACCAAAGTCCAACATCCCAATATGTCGCAGGGTAAGCGGTTGAAAAATAATCATTATTGCCTTTAAGGTCTAGTGTGTTGATTTGATAAATACAGTGATTTGATGAATACATTACCAAAAAGGGCAGTGAAAATTAGGAGCAAAAATGTAGTGACTCTAAAAACAGTATGTTTTTTATGATTGCAATAGAAACCCTGACAAAAACTATAACATAACAACGCACGTCCAAATTTAATAGCTCACCGAAATCTATTAGTGTTTGGACTTCTGTGATTATTTAAAACAATATACCGACCGCCTCCGCAAACCTTGAATAGGCTCCAGAATTATATTAGAGAGCTTGAAAAATTCAATCTTAAAAAAACACGTCCACCACATTTTTGAAGCTGGCATTTTTTACTTATTTTGCAGGATTAAGTCAATATTTAAAAGAAAAAAACTAAATCTAGGTTAATTTGATTTAAAGTTGAAAATAAGACTAAATCTTGATTTGAAGTAAACGTTGAAATCAATTTGAGAATTAGTGTAAATATTGATTTAAAAATAAGGGAATTTTCAAGTTTTGAAAAGGCAATGATTCTTAAATTTAGGTTAAAAGTATTTCAAACGTTAACCTGAACTCTACGATTTGAAAGTAATGATTGATTTCAAAGCATTCGCAAGTTAATATTAAGTGCAATGGCATATTGGGATAGGAACATAAGGCGCTTATGTTTAATGCTACACGTAGTGTCACTTAAACAAGGCGCACCATATTTTATAATATGGTTTTTATGTTTATCAAAGAATGTTATAGTTTTGTCTACCATCAGCTGGTACGCCTTGTTTAAGTGACACTACGTGCAGCATTAAACTTAAGCGCCTTATGTTCCTATCCCAATATGCCATTGCACTTAATATTAACTTGCGAATGCTTTGAAATCAACCATTACTTTCAAATCGTAGAGTTGAGGTTAACGTTTGAAATACTTTTAACCTAAATTTAACCTAAAACTACCAATGAAATCGCAACAGAAATACAAAATATTTTTTAAATCAACAAATTACAATTCAAGCGAGAACCGCAAAGATAGTATCATTACGTTTCAAAACAAAAATTCCAATAATATTAACACATAAACAATAAATTTTCCAGGAGTATATTTGTGCGAAAGCATATCGAATGTTGGCAAATATAAAATTTATTTTTCAGTATTAAATGCAACGGAAAAAGAAATTATAATAGACAGTATTTTTAAACCAAAATTTTCGAATTTTAATCAGTATAAAAAATCGGATACCAATAATTCTACAATAAATATCATAAATTCAGTAAACATTACAAACAGAATTAACAAATTATTAGAGGAAATGAAAATTAATGAAACATTAAATAAAGACGAAATTACATCTTTACAAAATCTGTGTATTTCGTATCATGATGTTTTTCATTTAGACGGCGATCAATTAACATGTACGCCAGCGCTTAAACATGAAAAAAAAAAAACAACACAGTGGAACCAGCCACCGATAAACCAAAAGCAATACAAATTGCCACACACTCAGTGAGATGAAATCAACAGACATGTTAATGAAATGTTGGATGACGGCATTATATTGCCAAGTATATCACCCTTTAATTCACCGATGTTGCTGGTTCCTAAAAAGAGCGGCAAGGACGGTAACAAAAAGTGGAGGCTAGTAATAGATTTCCGTAAATTGAACGACGTGACAATAAAAGAAGTATTTCCGATTCCTCGAATATGCGAAATATTAGACCAATTAGGTCACAGTCGCTATTTTTCAACTTTAGACTTGGCAAGTGGTTATCATCAGGTAGAAGAAAGAGATAAAGAAAAAACAGCTTTTAGTACAGAACTGGGTCATTTCGAATTTAACAGAATGGTTTAACAGAATGGCTTAACAGGTGCACTATCTACCTTCCAAAGAATAATGAACCACATATGAACAGGATTACAGGGTATCGATTGCTTTGTTTATCTTGATGATATAGAGGTGTACGGAAAGAATTTAGCTGAACATGAGCATAGGCTGAGTAGAGTATTGCAGAAATTAAGGGAACATAATCTAAAGTTATATACAGAAAAATGTCAGTTTTTGCGTCGCGAAGTTGTCTATTTAGGACATAAATGTTCGGAGCTAGGTGCCCTGCCAGATCCCTCTAAGGTTGAATGCGTAAAAAATATTCCGGTGCCAAGAAATAAAAAAGAAGTGCTAGCGTTTTTGGGATTAATTAATTATTACAGAAAATTTATAAGCAATATGGCAAAATTATTAATAAATTACTTAGAAAAGATGTTAAATTCACTTGGACAGACGATTGTCAAAGTTAAATTAAAAGAATCAATAATTTCACCATTCATTCTCGCATATCCAGATTTTACAAAACCACCTTTACTTACAACAGATGCAAGTAACGAAGCAATAGGCGCGGTACTATCGCAAGGCAAAGTAGCGAACGACCGACCAATAGCGTTTGCTAGTAGTGCATTAAATGGAGCAGAAAAAAATTACCTCACCATTGAAAGGGAATTTTTAGCCATAGTCTGGGCAACAAAAAATTTTAGAGCTTATTTATTAGGAAAACCATTTACAATTTTCACGGATCATCAGCAATTACGTAATATATCAAATCTCAAAGATCAGACATCTAGGTTAGCGCGTTTCAGACACAAATTGTCTGAGTATGATTTTGAAATAATCTATAAACCGGGTAAAAAGAATTTAAACGCAGATGCTTTAAGTAGAATTCCATATTCAGATCCTGAAATTATAGGAGTTCAAACACGGTCCAAAACAACACAATATAAATTAGATCAGCAAATTTCAACAACAAAACCTCAAGCCAGTATACCGGTCGTAGATGAAACGATAACAGAACCAAATAATGAAGCTAATAATGATCAATTATTAACAGACCCAGAAGAGATTAAAACGGTAATAAAGGATTTTCATGACTCAGCATTAGGAGGTCACCAGGGCGCACTAAAAACATACTTTAGAATCATAAAACAATTTAAATGCAAAGGGATGCAGAAATAAATAAAAGATTACGTTAAAAATTGTTTAAAATGTCAAGTAAATAAAAATTCTAGGCTTACAAAAATGCCAATGGTTCTAACTGATACGCCAGTGAGACCATTTGATAAAGTATACATGGATCTGGTAGGAATTTTACCTAGTTTCCGGTAAAATTCAGGAATATCAGGAAATAAATATATTCTAACTTTTCAAGATGATTTTTCAAAGTATATGTGCTGCGTAGCCATACCAGATGCAGAAGCAAACACAGTAACAAAGGCATTTTACGACGAAATCATTACACGTCATTATATACCGAAAGTATTAGTAACAGATATTGGTTCAAATTTCGTAGCAAAATTGTTTTCAGATACATGTAGATTGTTAGGAATTAAAAATTGCATATTACGCCATATCATTCACAAGCTAATGGGTCTTTGGAAAGAAGCCATCGACCATTAGCGGAATATTTACGGAGTTTTTGCAAAGGAAGATGGGTCCAACTTGGACCAATGGTTAAATTCCCCAATGCATGTGCACAATAACACATTGCATATGTCCACTGGTCAAACGCCCTTCTGTACTTTATACGGATACGATTTCGATATGCCAACAAATCTTAAGCGAAAATGATCACCCGTATATAATACCGATGATTACAACAAATTATTAAAATATCAAATTCAACGCACACACGAAACAGTGAGAGAATCAAGAAAAAGCAAAAGAGAAATCTAACCAAATCTATGATTGCACATTACACCCAAAAATATTTAGCGTAGGCAATAAAATTTTGTTAAAGAATCAGAATAGAAAGAATAAATTTTCACCCATTTGGGTAGGACCGTACGAGGTACTTTCGATAGTAACGACAATGATTTCTATCAAAGGAAAAAGGAAAAAATTCCATAACAACTTATTAAAAGCATATAATTTTGAAGTAAATATAACGAAACAAACATACATACAGAAAAAAATTTCCTTAGATTTAGGAAAAATGAAGTAATTTTAAGGAAAATTGAACTTGAAATAGCGTCAAGGAAAATGTTCCTTACTTTTGGGAACATTTTTCTTTAAAATAAGGAAATATTTTTTTAATATTTTAAGGAAATTTTCGTTAAAATAAGTATATATAAACTATTTTTAAGGATGATATTTCTTTAATTTAAGTAATGTTTTTTGCGTTTAAGGAAATTAAACTAAATTTAAAGATGATATTTCCTAAAACTAAGGACATTTTTACTATGTTTTAGGAAATTTGAACAAAATTTAAGAATGATATTTTCTAAAACTAAGGATGATTTATTGATATTAAGGAAATGTGAACAAAATTTAAGAATGATATTTCCTAAAATTAAGGAAATTTTTATTGTGTTAAAGCGAAGGTAAACTACATTGAAGAATGATATTTTTAATATAAATATAAGACATTTTCTTTATTTTATTCTTGAAATTGAATGATATAGTTGTGGTGATTCCTGGGAAACATCATTGCAGTCCTTTGTGTTTATCCATTTGGTAGATTCATCAATGTTTACTTTTATATATAAATGTATTAAAATAAAATATATGACCATGCAATGTTTAATTTTATGAAATGCTTATATATATAAACTAATTTTAAGGAAGTAAAATTTTATTATTAACATATACTAAAGAAATTGTTTTTCATATATGGAACATTTCCTAAAATTAAGGAAGTGTAAACTTAATGAAAAGAAATCTGCCCATACTTTAATTAAGTTCATCACTTCCTTATTTGAAGTATTGACTTTTTTCTGAGTGTAATGATCATAACACATAATGTAGATCATGCTAAAAGCATAATATTGCAAATAAAGTTGAAGAAATTACGCGTAAATAAGAATAATTTTATAGAGGAATGGGTTTTTAAGATTAATGAAATAAATTAGCGCATGTAAATGTTTAATAGGGAAAATAGATAAAGGAGTAAAGCATTTTAAAAGATTATGAGTAAGAAAATATCAAAGGTTAATAACAGTTAATAATGAAATAGGTAATAAACATGATTATATTAGATGAGCTATAAAAGCTATAAAAAAGTAAAGAAGTAAAAAAAAAGTAATGCACGTCAAAGAAGATCGGTTGTTGGGAAAAGGTCTGAAATGGTAATGTTATCTAATGACGTATGAAACAATATGTGAGAGTTATGGCGCGAACGACAACAATTGGACATCAATCAGATGATTTATTAAGAGAAAGAAGGAGCAACACTATAAATATGGATGTAGAAATTTGACATATATGCAAAGTTGCGACTATTGTACCATAATGAGACAACAACGTTTTACATCTTTGTCAATATACACGCTCAAATAACACGCTAATATTAAAAGTAGACGGAGCTATTCCATTTACACTTAATTATCTGTGAATGCGAACCTGTACGAAAACAACAACGTTAAATGAAAACGAATACATCTATAATAATCGAGTTTTAGATAATACAGCTAGCTTGCACTTTCACAGCATAATGCTGGAAAATATTTACCCACTAAATGAGTTGTGCTCGTAAACAAACACATGCATTTGTTACATTATATTTTTAATCTACATTTGAGTTGATTTTTTGACAGATTTATATTATAGTGTGGACAATTATTAACTAAATTACATATTCAATTGAAATGTGATGCAGCAACATAATTAGTTCTACTATAAGGTAGATAAAAAAGAACATCACGATTTCTGATACTTCTACGATTATAGTTAAAACTAATATAGTTAAGAAGCTCGGGTGAATCAAGTCTACCCGTAATTAATTGATGTACATAAGTGATATCGGCAATCTGTCTGCGCTTTCAAGAGTCTTTAAATTTAGTAGTTTCAGACGATCTACGTATGCAGGAAGATGTAAGTTATCCATCCAATTTAAACCCTTGAGAGCGAAACGTACGAAGTTTTTCTGTATCCTTTCAATCCGATCAACATGTACCTTGTAGAAAGGAGACCATACTTGACTTGCATATTCCAATTGTGAACGAAGTAGAGTGCAATATAGAGTCAAAGTTGTAAGGGGACTATTAAATTCTTTAGCCCATCGTTTGATAAAATCAAGTAATGATGTGGCTTTTTTACAAATATTTTCAATATGTAAGTTAAACGATAAATTTGTATCGACAAACACACCAAGATCTTTCACCACGTGTACCCGATTTAAAATTTGCTCTTTTAGTGAATAGTTGTATTCTAGTTTATTTATTTTGTGAGAAAATAACATGGCTTGATACTTTTCTGGATTAATAATCTAGTTATTCTTACAACACCACGTTTCAAATGATTTTAAATCTGACTGAAGTATATGAAGGTCCATATCGTCATTTATTGATTTATATATTTTCATATCATCGGCAAAAATTAATAAATGTGAGTACTTAATGTGACGAGGTCAGAACAGCCATTGCTCGGCTGAAAAACAACAATGCCGCGGGTGCTGATGGCCTGCCTGCTGAATTGTTTAAGACCGGAGGCGAAGAGCTAATAGAGATCATGCACGAGCTCGTAAGCAGAATATGGTCGGATGAAAGCATGCCAAGTGACTGGAACCTCAGTGTACAGTGTACTCTGCCCAATCCTTAAGAAAGGGGATCCCACTATTTGCGCCAACTACCGTGGGATCAGCCTACTCAATATCGCATACAAGGTTCTATCGAGCGTATTATGTGAAAGACTGAAGCCCATCGTCAACAGACTGATTGGACCTTATCAGTGTGGCTTCAGACCTGGAAAGTCCACCATAGACCAGATTTTCATATTGCGCCTAATCCAGGAAAAGACCCTAGAAAAACAGATCGACACCTACCACCTATTAGTCGACTATAAAGCCGCCTTCGACACTCCGATAAGGGAACGATTATACGCCGCAATGTCTGAGTTCGGTATACCTGCGAAACTTATAAGGCTTTGCAGGATGACCCTGAGCAACACACGTTGCTCAGTGAGAATAGGAAAAGACCTCTCCGAGCCATTTCATACCGAACGAGGTTTCAGACAGGGTGACTCCCAATCGTGCGACTTTTTTAACTTATTGATGGAGCAAATAGTTCGAGCTGCCGAACTCCGTCAAAGCGGCACTATCCTCTACAAAAGTGTCATGCTGCTCGCATATGCCGACGATATTGTTATCATTGGCAGGAGCACACGAGCAGTCAGCGCAGCATTCTCCAGATTGGAGAAAGAATCGCGTCGAATGGGTCTAGCGGTGAACGAGGACAAGACGAAGTTCCTTGTGTCAACAAGCAAAAAAGAGTCTGTGCGTCTTGGACAAAAAGCTGATTTTGACACCCACAAGTTCGACATTGTGAAGAACTTCGTCTATCTGGGATCCAGCGTAAACAGCAACAACGACGTCAGCCTGGAGATCAAACGGAGAATAACTCTTGCCAACAGGTGCTACTTTGGGCTCAGTAGGCAATTGAGAAGCAGAGCCCTCTCTCGCCGGACAAAAATAACGCTCTACAAGTCACTCATCATGCCCGTCCTACTTTATGGTGCAGAAACATGGACGCTGGCCACCACCGATGAGAGAGTACTGGGAGCGTTCGAGAGAAAGATTCTCCGTAAAATCTTTGGCCCTATCTGCTTTGCTAACGAGTATCGAATCAGGATGAACCACGAGCTGTATGGGTTATTCGACGACATTGACATAGTCAAGCGCATCAAGATCCAGCGGCTTCGCTGGCTAGGTCATGTCGAACGAATGGATGAAAACACTCCAGCCAAGAAGGTGCTTGAATCGAAACTCGAAGGTGGACAGCGTAGAAGAGGGCGTCCAAATCTGCGTTGGAAAGACCAAGTTGAGGACAACCTGGCAACGCTTGGTATTTCTAACTGGCGTCAGCGCTCGCAAAGCAGATCCGACTGGCGCGGCTTCATCTCAGCGGCCAAATCCACGGTTGTAAGGGCCATTTAAGTAAGTAAGTAAGAGTACTTAATGTTATATATCACCAAGATGGCTACCCTGGGGTACCCCTTATGTTGCAATAAATTGTGAGGATAAATTATTTCTGAAGCGTATTTGGTATGACCGATCAGATAAATAAGATCCTATCCACTTAACAAAGAATTCATGAAATAGTTTGAATAAAATTAAGTTATGGGGAAGTTTATCGAAAGCTTTACTGAAATCTGTGTAAATGCAGTTAACTTGTTTTCCTGATTCTATTGAACTTATTGCAAATGAAGTGAAGTCTAATAGATAATAGATTAGATACTGTGGATCTTCCGGTTACAAATCCGTGCTGACGTGAGGTAATTACATCTCTACAGTGGATTTTAACTTGATCATATACAATACGTTCAAACAATTTTGGTATTGCTGACAGTTTAGCGATTGGCCTAGAGTTATTTGCATCATTTTTACAACCCTTTTGAAAAATTGGGCTTATAAATGAATTTTTCCAAAATATTGGGAAACTACTTTCGTTAATTGATTTATTAAATATAGAACAAAGTGGTTTACATAACGAAGTACCACATTTCTTTATAACTGTTGCCGAAATATATTGCAAAATCTGCTCCGGAGAAAATGATATAGAGACTAATGAAGTTTTAGGAGCAGAATGCATGTAATCAAAATAATTAACATTGGTTATTAAAGAATCATTACAGGCAGGCTTGCAAATAGGCCACATATAATATTAGGGTCGGTAGAGAATCCATCATTATTTTTAAAAGAAGCTGGAAAACCATCGCTCTTTTTTTTAGTATTGTAACGAACCCCTGGCCTTCAGCCGGAGTGATCTAGTCGCGCCAGGGTTCGTCCCAACAATTTTTAATTCGCAGGGGAGTACCAAAAGGAAATAAAAGACGCTTGTGTCAGATAACGTTATAAAATTCTTTATTTTAACACTATTTAAATTTTTTACACTATTAATACAAATACGCTTATTCGATTATCGCCGCGATTACGCGACCGGTGACTTCGCTTAATGCGTCTTACGACATTCCGACACCATAGACCCGGACTGCTACTAAATAGTTGCCTCGAAGGTTATGGTTCCCCGCGCGTATGTGGACGGACTACCGCGTATGACGGCGTCGCACTACGTCGATGTCGTAAAGCTACTAAAATTCTTTATTTTTCGTGGCAGCGTGTGGCAGCGTACTACTCCTAGCGGGGCGGCGACGCTATGCTCGGCTACGCTCTGTGGCTGTGTCCACGCAATGCTAGCTACAGCAACTGTTGCTGTGTGGCTATGGCTACGCGTTTACGAACCTACACTTCGACTACTGCTACGATGGCGCAATATTTCATAGTCGGGCGCCCTGTGTCACCGCGCCGTTTTCCTCAAAACTGTCGGACGGCTACGTCGCCCAGCGGAGCACCACGAATAGCGGTACTGCGCTGCTACGCTTCGCTATGGCCCTGCACTGACTTTCCCAGCGGAGCACCACGGATAGCGGTACTGCGCTGCTACGCTACGCCCTGCCTTGAGTTGTCCAGCGGAGCACCACGGATAGCGGTACTGCGCTGCTACACTACGCCCTGAACTGAGTTGTTCAACGGAGCACCACGGATAGCGGTACTGCGCTGCTACACTACGCCCTGCACTGAGTTGTCCAGTAGAGCACCACGGATAGCGGCCCTACGCTGCTATGCTCTGCCCTGTCCCGCAGAGCACCACGAATGGCGGCACTACGCTGCTATGCTACGCCCTATACTGTCCAGCGGAGCACCGCAAATAGCGGTACTACGCTCTATACTACTTGTCCAGCGTAGCACCACGAATGGCGACGCTACGCTGCTATGCTACGCCCTATACTGTTCAGCGTAGCACCACAAATAGCGGTACTACGCTCTATACTACTTGCTCAGCGAAGCACCACGAACGGCGGCGCTGCGCTGCTACGCTACTATCGAAAATATAATAAATTAAGAATAAACACAACTGACCTTTTCGATGGTTCCCAGCAAAGTGAATTCCTTGTGCGCATCATGGGACAGTCAAGCGTCACTTTTTCGATTGTCTTCGCATCGACTCTCGCTCGAGTCTCGGATGTCATCGCGGGGTTGCCACACGTGTTGAAAATCTATTACTACTTTGTAATCTATTACTATTTACACTTAAACTACTTGTATGTTATTACTATTTACACTTAAACTACTTGTATGCTGTAATTTTAATTTATTATTGGCTTCAATGGCGTATTAAATAATAATTTAAATGAATTGGCTTCAATGCCGATTATTATAAAGATAAAATAATATTATTATAAAGATATTATAAAGATAAAAAAAAATAAAATAATGGATTAAGGTGGGGATGGAAACGAGCCCCGTCGACTTCCGTCATTACACATCCCCGCTACCCGGGGGGGGGGCGAAAAGATGTGGTGTCACCTTTTCGGTAGGTCTTACTCTGAGCAACCCTCCAGCGCTGATATTGATCTGGAACGTATGGCCCTGAACACTCACCAGGAAACTTGTCCGCCTTCCTCGGTGACGCGAGTGGAAGTTGAGGGCGATCCTTCGCAACTCCTGGATGAGTGGTTGTGCGTACCCCTGTCCAGCGAGGTGACCTACGGGGTCGGACGTTGAGCACGGAATCGAGTTGGACGGTCGGCTCTCATGTTCGATGATTGACGGGCCCCGTGGTGGCGTCCGTGGCCATGGTTCGGGTGTGAGAGGCGCTGGTTCGCTCGGCACGAGTCGCCAGTTCTTGCGCTGTCGGTGCGCATTGTCTTCAGTGCCGTCGTCGGAGCTGCTTGACAAACTGCTGGAGCTAATGTAACTCACTGGAGACGGTGTGGTTAAATAGTGGACGGCTTCGGCAGGCGTTCCACTCTTTATGGATCTTGCTTCGCTAACCCTGTTGTTGCCGCGTGATCCCGAAGGTTGAGGAATGTCAACTCGAGTTGCAGCGGACGTCGATGGCTCATTGGTGCCTTTTTTTTTTTTTTTACAAATTAACCAACGCTCAGGGGATGCCCCCTATTTGTGCAATGCACAGTGTTGATCGTAAGAAAGGATTATAGGTTAAAGGGAGGAGGAAAGATGGAGTATTGTCGGTGGATGTTTGCTTTAAATTTCCCAATATTAAAAATGTCGGGAAAAACAGATGCAGGGAGATTGTTCCACAAACGTATCATGCGACTGAAGAACGAATTATCTCTCTAATGCGTGGTTCTGTTGAGAACCGAGTGAACTACGAAGGGGTGGGCTTGGTTCGATGCCCGAGTAGAACGAGAGAATACACGACCTGGTGGAATCAGGCCACATATTTCCATTATAATATCTATAAAACAGGCTTACACACCCTACGGTCCTTCGGTGCTCAAGAAAACCAATAGAGGATGAAATATGTTCATCCCCTATTAAATATATTGCACGTTGTTGGATTCGATCCAGGAACTCCAAGGAAGATTTTGAAGCCCCTGTCCATATGTGCGAATTGTATTCCATCTTAGGCCGAATATAGGTGGTGTAGACAATGCGCAAGTCAGCGGGAGTGAAGTATGTCTTAAACCGTTTCAAAAAACCGAGGCGGCCAAGTGCCTCGGTTTTTTGAAACCGATTTTTGAAAATGTGTCTTTCGACACATCAAATATGTGATCATTCCAACGGAGGTCACATTGAATTGATATGCCCAGAACGTCAAGAGCAGCTGACTGCGCAATATCCACAGAGTCCATATTGAGGGGAGGGACGGGTGAATCCATTCCTTTGTGAGATAACAGGCAACATTGGGTCTTGCTAGCATTAAAATCAACTCTATTTGCAAGACCCCACTCGGAGATTGTTTTAAGGTCATTATTGAGTGTATCATTCATTGTGCGCCTTTTACTCTCAATCTCCAAAGAGTTTGGGCGCTTGTTGAACGAATATGAGTGACAAATGTTACTGTCATCTGCAAAGGAATGGATTGGGTTCTGGGTCGATGACAGAAGGTCATTGATAAAAACCAGAAATAGGGACGGGGATAGGACAGAACCATGCGGGACTCCAGAATTGATGGAATGTTGTTCTGAGAAAACACCATCCATCGTGACTCGTATTGAACGACCCTGGAGAAAACTCGATATCCATCGAGTAAAAGAATTACCGACACCATATGCAATAAGTTTTGATACCAGGGCTTCATGCCACACTCGATCAAAAGCCTTGGAAATATCAAGAGCAACCACCTTACTCTCCCCGAAAAGATGAATACAATTATTCCACTTTTCGGAGAGGACCGCCATCAAGTCACCAGTGGATCTGGTCCTACGGAAACCATATTGCCGGTCACTAAGTAATTCGTTTCGCTCCAGATAGTTCACAAGGTGGAAGTTTATTACGCTTTCCATTACCTTGGATAGCGCAGAGCATATTGCAATGGGTCGATAATTAGCAGGGTTCGTAGCCTCACTCTTTTTCGGAACTGGCTGGACATTGGCAACCTTCCAACAAGATGGAAAAACTCCTGTCGTGTAGGAGATGTTGAAAAGGTTACGCAATGGACAAGCCAGCGTTGACGCACACTTATTCAGATATGCCATCTGGCCCGGAGGCTTTGTTAATATTGAGATTTGCTAAAACCTTTTTAACTGCCCGAGTTCGAAAATGTATCTCCGGCATTGCAGAAGAAACAAATTCAACGACGGGCAGTGGTTGATTGCTATCTGGGAGCGTTGAATTATTTGCAAATAATTCTGCCAAGAGATTAGCTTTATCAACCGGGTCAGTGAAGGTCTGGCCATTCATAACAAGGGTTGGAGTAGACGATGTCGTCAGATTCTTCACCCTTTTAACAAATGACCAGAAATTTTTACTACCTCTATGGTAGAGAAGGACCTTTTTGCGCGCGTTTTGTTCGTGTAGAAACTTTTCACGCGCGATCACGGCATTACAGCGATTTCTAGCCTGAATGCGAAGTCTTTCAGTATCAGCATTCTTATTAGAACGCCAATTCTGAAAGGCTTCCTCTTTTGACCTGACTGCAATCCTGCAAGTCTCATTAAACCAAGAGTGGTCCTTGGGTTTAATGCTAATCTTTTTAGAAGGTATGAAGGACCGCATACCCAATAAAATAATATTTTGTACCATTAAGGCCGCGGCATCTATGTCTCTATCTGCGAAACACAATTTCCAATTAAAGTTAAATCATTTAACGCAACCCAATTTGCTTTTTCGTAAAGCCATACAGATCTCTTCGGGGCTTTAATCGAAGAGACGCGTAAACTAGAATACGAAAATGCAGCGGAAACAATACAGTGGTCGGAATTACCAAGAGGTGCAAGGACTTTTACATCATATTTTTCATGATGCGAAGTCAGAAAAAGGTCTAGAACTTTTTGGCTCTGCCCGCCGACGCGTGGGAGGTACGTCGGCTCCTTCACCAGTTGCGTGAGTTGATTGCACTCGGCAAACAGCTCAACATAACAACCCGCCACTTGATAGACCCGAGTGGCTCAACCAAGTGGCGTTGTGCACATTAAAGTCACCAGCAACAGCAATTTCACTGCCTTGAAACTGTTCCAAAATATTCGAATCTGATAGTGCATCTAACTTGTTACAGGTAGAAACCCTATCTAGATTCGGACTCCTATAAATAAAACACAAGTGCATGATGTTTGCAACCCAGCCAGCGCAAGAACTCCGAAAATATTGTTTTCACAATCCTTTGCCTGAGCCTGAGCGCTCATGTTTCATTCAGAAAAGAATCTTGAAATATACATTTTCTGATAAAAATGCGTCATTCAGACCTGATCGTAGTTAGAAGGCTCTTTTAGGAGTCTTGTATCGGAGCCTAAAAGCAATCTAGCAGGGAGCCAAGAAATAATCAGGAAATGCTCTTGTATAAGATTCGTTTTATATCGAAAAAAAGCTCCCGGAAAGGCTCCCAAAACAGTCGAAAAAATGCATGCACTTACGTTGCAATAAAACAATGTCAAATAGGTGTAAATGTACAATAAAAATGTGTTTTTTTTATATTTTACTTGCAATTAACGGCTATTATAATAGTAAAACACATAATTAAGGTTTGCATCATCGCACCTCGCTGCAGAAGCGACTTGCTCTGCATTAAAAAATATTGCACTGATATTGATATATGTAGATGCAGAAGTCTTTGGCTGTATATATCCAGTATATTCAAAAATATTTCTCGATGTCAAATGTCTGCGACTGTATTGCAGCTGCACATTGTTCGCACAACGTCATATGTACTCCTTAAATTCAGTGTCTGCGGGAATAAATGGAATAAAGTATAAGCTTAAATTTAATTTTATTGCTGACTTACCATAATAATTATGCGCCGCAACACACGTTATTTTTATCTTTACAATTTATAATATTTAATTTTGTTTGACAAAGTGTTTGGCATTTAATTTTTGAAAGAACAAAAAATAAATTGTACTAAAACACGAAACGAAATCAAAACATTCATCTTAGATTCAAGACACGGGAGCCTGAGTGTAACTTGAACTCTGGCGTTAGCTGGGAAGATTTTAAATTTAATCCACATAGAATTAAATTTATTATCCGAAACACTATGTTGCTGCTGGTGCTGGTACGCAACGTCACTTCGAATAAAAAGGGCGAGACCCCTATGGGCAGAGAACAATGGCAGTAGGTGGTACCCTGGTATCTGAAAATCCAGTGGATCTGCACCCTCACTAACCTGGGTTTCACCTAATGCCATTATATGTGGCCTATAGGCAGACACATGAAAAAAATTCGACCTCAGTCCACGAACGTTGCAAAAATCTATACGAAAGTTTTGCGACATTTTCGCTACTGGGTAAATTTAAAACACACAAACATACTAGTAGCGGGCACAGTTGAGACGAACAGATGAGAGCGTAAGCTAAACAGTGGTCAGTGTTATGCCTTGGCCACTGTCTTCGTTACGCACTCTTGCAGTCTCAACTATGCACGCAGTTAGCGGGGAGTAGGATGGGGGAGGGACGGAACACAATCAACAAACCTGTGCAATTGCAGCAGAGAGCATAGAAAGGCCCTTTGTGCTGGCAATTGCAATGAAAAAAAACGGCGAGTGCAGAGTGCAGCAAGTCCACATGCAGCGAAAACCGGTTATGGTCTATTGGTGTTGTTGTTATATTTGTTTCTACGTATTTTTAATTATTTATTTTGTGTAATTTATTTTGTTATTTCTTTTAATATTGTTTTTTGTTGTCCACGACGACTGGAATTTAATTTTATTGTTAAATTTTATATTTGTTTGTTGGTTGATGTTGTTATATTTGGCGGCACATTTTTAAACATATAAAACGACGGACGGAAAACGTTTAAAGACAACAGGACGACACGACACGTCCGTCTCCCATAAAGGCATTGACGCAACTGGTGACGCAACCGTGTGTTGCTGGTCTGATACTCGTATGTGAAACCACCCCTTCTGCTTTCTGGGTGACGGCCAAGTCGGCCCCTCGTCTGTGACAGGTGGTTCGGGTGTTATGGGCGAGCGTGGTCGAAATTCCAGTTCTAGATTTTCGTCGACCAGCGGTACCACTTGGCTTTCGGCGATAAGCTCTCCAAAGAAGCATGCCCAGGTTTCTTCGTCCTCTTCGTCTTTGTACATGGCCTCCAAGATGTCGTCCGGTACCTCAAATGGGTCTGGGTCTGCGTCACCTGGAACCGGATTTGGTGGTGGGATGGTAGCTGGCTGTTCGGGCCGCTCGGTCGACGTCTCCATGGGTTTCTCATCGGTCTCATCTGTTGCCAGAAGGGGTGATGAGATGATCGGTGGCTCGTTGGGTTGCTCGTTAGGCGCCTCTATGCGTTCTTCGTCGATCTCTTCTGTTGTCAGAAAGGGTGAGGGGACGGTTGGCGGTTCTTCGGAATGCTCGGTCGACGCTTCTTGTGGTCCCTCGTCGTCGCCCATTTCTCGGGAAACGTCGCTTTGTAAATCAATAACGTCCGGCAGAGGCGGCGATACCCCGGACCATGGGGGTTCGATATGTTCGTTGATTGGCGTCGGTATTTCTTGCCAGAGAGGTATTGGGACACCCTCTGTCTCGTTGCGGCTCGTGCGCATCTTGTGGCGCGGCAAAAGGTTCGCCGGCTGTGCCGTAGTTGGTCTCTGTAGGCTACTGCTCTTCGGAATGGTTGTTGTCGGAAAATGTTGTGCTGGCTTGGGGCGGGATCCACGACTTGGTCCCTTAACTTGGTGCGAGGTAGTTGCGCGCTGTGTGGTATCTTTTTTATTCGGTTCTCCGTAAGGTTTGTGGTGATGCTTTCGAGACTCGGTCCGCGGTCGCCGCGAGCCCGAGGACCGTGATCTGGCGTCGGGTGGAGGTCGTGGAGTGACCCCTTCAGCCCTTGCGTGCGAGCGTCGCGGTGGCGATTTGTGGCGACAGAATTCCGGCTCCAGTCGGCGTGGCCTGGTGGAGTGATGAGACGACGGCGCTGCGTGGCGATGTGTGCTGCGACGTGACGAGTCATGGGTCGTCGACGTTGCTCGGCTTCGACGAGCAGATTCGCTGGTCGTGGCTTCGGACGTCGGTGTGTGTGACGGGCTTCGGCGTGACGAGCCTCTGGCGGTCGACGCCGTCCGATCGGCGGCGGGGTGAGCAGTCTCGTTGGTTTTGGCTTCGTATGTCGGTGTGCGTGGTCGCGTGTGTGTGCGACACTGGGGTATGGGACCCTCGGGAGACGGAGAGGTAACTGGTGAAGTGCAGCTCTCTGTCATGGCGGTGGGTCGCACGTCGGCATTTGTCACGGTTGGTGATAGCGTACAGCCCTCGCTTGTGGCTGCTGACTGATGGCGGCCTCCAGCATGCGACAACGTTGGACGCGGCACCAGCTCGTCCTGCTCCACACTGATCGTTGTACACATTCGCCGGTGTTGAGGTATGTTTGCTGCGGGGCGTTCGAAGTCGGCGTTTTCAGGACGCCCTCTGCTGTCGCCTTTCGCAGGGGTACGAGTTCCGTCCATTTGGAAAACCTGTCGAAGAATACCAGCAACATCGTGTGTCCATGTTTTGACCGCGACAGTGGGCCCACAAAGTCGGCACATACTGTCGCCCATGGTTCTTCTGGGATCCTGGTAAGCATCTCCCCAGCGGGAGGTAGCTGACTCACCTTGTACCGTTGACACGAGTCACAGCTTCGTACTTACTGACACACGTCTCTGAACATCCCGGGCCAGTAGTACCGGTGAACGACCCATCCGATCGTCTTCCGTATGCCCAGATGTCCCGCGGTGGCACTGTCGTGATTTTCCTGCAGCACGCGTTCACGCAGATGGGTTGCAACACATAGCTTCCACGGTGCGCAATCTTCGTCACCGACATCTCGGGGGATGTGTCGGTACTGCTGTTCGTCGATAATCATGAAATCCGGATACTTCTCCGGGTTCTCACGTACTTCGCGCATCTTGTTCTGAAGCCAAATACACTGCTTTGGCTTGGCAGTGCTGACGGTGGCTCGGTGCAGCTGCTCACAGGGCTGTCGAGATAGCGCATCTGCCACGACGTTGAATTTACCTTTACGGTACTGGACGGTAAATGTATATTGCTGGAGCTCCAGTGCCCATCGAGCAACACGACCAGAGGGGCTCTCGATCGAGTTCAGCCACTTCAATGACAAATGATCCGTTACTACCACGAAGTGGTAGCCCTCCAGATATGGCCGCATTTTCCGGATGCCCCACACAATGGCCAGGCACTCCTTCTCTGATGAATAGTTACACTCGGCGGCGTTGAGGTGGCGGCTAGCGTAGGCGATCACACGTTCAGCGCCTTCGATGGTCTGTGTGAGTACGGCTCCCTGTCCATAGTTGCTTGCGTCGGTTTGTAGGGTGAAGGGTTGCGATAAGTCTGGGCATGCGAGCACCGGAGCCTCAGTGAGCTTCAGCTTTAATTGTTCGAAAGCTGCTTGCTGCGTGTCCGTCCACTTCCAATGTTTGCCCTTTTTCAAAAGAGCTCTCAAGGGCTGGGAGATCTTGGCAAAGTCCGGTACAAACCGCCGGTACCACGAGGCGATCCCCAGAAACTGACGCACTCGTCGCACGTTCCGCGGGGGCTCCAGCTCCCGGATCGCTGCTACCTTGTCGGGATCAGTGTAGATGCCCTCTCCACTGACGACGTGTCCGAGGTACTTGATCTCGGTTTTAAAGAATTTGCACTTATCAGGGTTGATGCGTAGGTGTGCGGCTTGTAGACGCCGGAGTACCTCTCTAAGGTTCCGCAGGTGTTCTTCGAAAGTGGACCCGGTGACGACGATGTCGTCCAAGTATGCGAACGCGTGGGGCTCCATCTCCGGCCCTATGACTTGGTCCAGGGCGCGCTGAAACGTAGCGGGGGCAGAATGCAAGCCGAAGAGCATGACCTTCCATTGAAACAGACCTCTGCCTGGGACGGTGAAGGCTGTGTACTTCCGGCTGTCGACTGCCATGGGAATCTGCCAGTAGCCATCTTTGAGATCCAGGCTACTGACGAATTTAGCATTCCGGAGACGGTCCAGAATATGGGTAATCCGGGGCAACGGGTAAGCATCCGGGACGAACTTACTGTTCAGCTGGCGGTAGTCGATGCATAACCGCCAGGCACCTGTCTTCTTCTGCACGATCACGAACAGCCTTTACTAAACAGCTTGTTGACCTCTTCGTCGATCACCGCTTGCATTGCAGGGTTCCGAGGGAAATACCTCTGCTTGATGGGACGATCGTCTGACATAACGATCCGGTGCTGGGTGATATGTGTGGTCCCTTGTAGACCCTCGAACTTTGGCAGTTCCTCCTTAAGGAACTCGGTGATGCGCTCCTCTTCGCTGCGCTGGTAGCCGCTACGCTGACGCTCGTTGCTCTGGTGTTCGCTGGCTGCTCGGCAAACTTCGGCTACGCTCGCTGTTGGGGGTGACCTCAGTACCAGTGTGTCTCTGCCGCATCTGATTGTCGTTTCAATATTTATCAAGAAATCCAAACCCAATAGGACATCATCGGTGGTGTGCGGCATAATAAGAAACCTGAACACGCGTTTAGTGTCGCCGATAGTTACACGAGTGTCCACTGCATGTGTTAGCAGGCGAACCGTGCCGTCAGCGAGCTTTGCACTACGAGTGGCCCCGGTATCGATGGTGGCAATGGTCTCCTGATTTCCGAGGGTGACGCGAGCAGACAGATGTCTCGCGTCGTGGTGAAGGATTTTTACTTTCTTTGAGGGGGCGGTATTGCGAGGATTCGCCTCCCCTCCTGTCCTGCCATCCTCGCTGTCGTTTCCCGCTGCTCTACAGCAGTCGATGGTCCGGATGCCTCGGCGCCCACATTCCCAGCAAAACAACACCTGCAGCCTACGACACTTACGCTCCGTATGCCCGTCTTGCGTTCGGGGGCTAATGACCGCTGCGCACTCTTGGTTGATCGTTCGGTGTCTCTCTGTGCGTGTTACGAAGACGACTGGATACTTTCGAGTTCCGTGGCCAACTCTAAGAGCTCCGCCATGGTGGAGAAATCTCTGCGTCGCACATACCACTGGTAATCGGGGTGGACGTTGCGATACGCCCGCTCCAACTTCTGCTCTTCTGTGTAGTCGGCGTGCCGCATCAACGTCTGCAATGCTAATAGATAGTCCTGGAACAATTCTCCGGGGCGTTGGGTTCTACTGCGAATTTCATCGTCAAGTCTTTCGCGGTACCGGAGGGGAAGGAAGAATCTGACGAAGTCTTGCTTGAATGCTTCCCATCCCGTCCAATGGCGGTTGTTATTCAGAAACCAAAGGAGTGCTTTCTCCTTGAGGAATTCCGGCATCACACGTGGCAGCTGGTCCACGTTGATATTATATGCTTCCGCCAGCTCTTCCACTCGTTCTAGGAAGTCCAGCGGTTCTATGCCTCCGTCGTATCTCACGGACCACCGGCGTACTCGGTCTGCGATTACCTGGTATGGGGGGAACGGTGTGTCTTGGCTTTGCCAAGTATATAAGTGACCATGTGCAGTACTTACGCTCGGGGCGGCTTTACCTGAACCGTGTGCTTCGTGCCCATGCATTGGGACCTTGGGTACCGTTGGTTTGCCTTGCTTTCCGTGGTCGACCGTCTCTGGTGCGTTGCTGATCGTGGTTTTGGTTGCTGTGTTGTTGCAGGGCACGGTCGCTGCCCCTGCCGTCGCGTCGTGTCGTTAGGTGGTTGGTTGTCTGTCACATTGGGCTGAGGTGACATGGCTTCGGTAGCCTGGTTTGCTACATCGCTCGATGTTCCGACATCCGACGCTTCTGCTGTAATGAGTTTTTCCACTGGGGGCTTCGTTGCCGATTTGCCACTTGATGGTCGGTTGTCGGTAGTCGCCCCAACCGGCACCTTTAGTGTTTCGGCATAAGTTCGCTCATTTGTGTCGTTCCCGGCCGCGCTAGCGGGGGCCGGCGATGGACTTCTCCTATGGACTGCTTGTATTTCAGCCAATCGCGCTAGACGCTCTGGTTTATGATCGGGTTGCTCGATAAACGCCCCGAAGCGTTCCCTTAATTCGGCGACAGTGCCGGTGGTTTCCAGCGCGAATTCGGTGGCGTAAGCGACGAGATCGCGCTTCTGCAGCCCGTTGACCCACTTGACACTGGACATTTTTTTTCTCTTTTTTAATGCTGTTTTGTTTGTTTTTTTTTTTTTTCACTTTCACGTTGAGCCCAAGAATTTTTAATTCGCAGGGGAGTACCAAAAAGAAATAAAAGACGCTTGTGTCAGATAACGTTATAAAATTCTTTATTTTAACACTATTTAAATTTTTTACACTATTAATACAAATACGCTTATTCGATTATAGTCGCGATTACGCGACCGGTGACTTCGCTTAATGCGTCTTACGACATTCCGACACCATAGACCCGGACTGCTACTTAATAGTTGCCTCGAAGGTTATGGTTCCCCGCGCGTATGTGGACGGACTACCGCGTATGACGGCGTCGCACTACGTCGATGTCGTAAAGCTACTAAAATTCTTTATTTTTCGTGGCAGCGTGTGGCAGCGTACTACTCCTAGCGGGGCGGCGACGCTATGCTCGGCTACGCTCTGTGGCTGTGTCCACGCTATGCTAGCTACAGCAACTGTTGCTGTGTGGCTATGGCTACGCGGTTACGAACCTACACTTCGACTACTGCTACGATGGCGCAATATTTCACCGCGCCGTTTTCCTCAAAACTGTCGGACGGCTACGTCGCCCAGCGGAGCACCACGAATAGCGGTACAGCGCTGCTACGCTTCGCCATGGCCCTGCACTGACTTTCCCAGCGGAGCACCACGGATAGCGGCACTGCGCTGATACGCTACGCCCTGCCTTGAGTTGTTCAGCGGAGCACCACGGATAGCGGTACTGCGCTGCTACACCACGCCCTGAACTGAGTTGTTCAACGGAGCACCACGGATAGCGGTACTGCGCTGCTACACTACGCCCTGCACTGAGTTGTCCAGTAGAGCACCACGGATGGCGGCCCTACGCTGTTATGCTCTGCCCTGTCCCGCAGAGCACCACGAATGGCGGCACTACGCTGCTATGCTACGCCCTATACTGTCCAGCGGAGCACCACGAATAGCGGTACTACGCTCTATACTACTTGTCCAGCGGAGTACCACAAATGGCGACGCTACGCTGCTATGCTACGCCCTATACTGTCCAGCTGAGCACCACGAATAGCCGTACTACGCTCTATACTACTTGCTCAGCGAAGCTCCACGAATGGCGGCGCTGCGCTGCTACGCTACTATCGAAAATATAATAAATTAAGAATAAACAATAAACTGTTCGATGGTTCCCAGCAAAGTGAATTCCTTGTGCGCATCATGCGACAGTCAAGCGTCACTTTTTCGATTGTCTTCGCATCGACTCTCGCTCGAGTCTCGGATGTCATTGCGGGGTTGCCACACGTGTCGAAAATCTATAACTACTTTGTAATCTATTACTATTTACACTTAAACTACTTGTATGTTATTACTATTTACACTTAAACTACTTGTATGCTGTAATTTTAATTTATTATTGGCTTCAATGCCGTATTAAATAATAATTTAAATGAATTGGCTTCAATGCCGATTATAAAGATAAAAAAAAAAATAATGGATTAAGGTGGGGATGGAAACGAGCCCCGTCGACTTCCGTCATTACAGTATTGATAAAACTCCAGAACTTCTTTGGATCTGATAAAATTTGTATCTTCATTTTATCAATATACTCAGAGTAAAGAATTTTAGATCTAGATTGGAATTCCAGAAGCATTTTGTTGTATGTTTCTAGGTCACTTGGGTCTTGACTGCTGACATATTTATTCCATGGTCTTGTCGTAGCATCTTCAATTCCTTAGTGTACCAGGGATACGATGAGTTCTTAGTGAACTTAAAGCTATATGGTACAGATAGTGCTATGCAGGAAAAGAGTTCATGGTAGAAATAGTTTATGGCAACATCAAGTGCATTATCATTCATATAGTCTGATATTAAATCAATTTTAGCAGACAACAAATCATTTAACAATGAAAAATTGGATTTTTTAAAATTAAATTCATAAGCCTTGTCTGCAGATGTACTATTAATGATATTCGCTCTATCAGATTGATAAAATATTGTAAGAGGCGGATGATATGCATTAATGTCTATTAGAACATTCGTCGAGCTATTAAGCATTTCTAATACAAAATCTATGGACTTAGATAAGGTCTCATAGACTTCTACGCTACTTTTCGGGGGAATGTAAGCAGTTAAGACATATACACAGGAATTGAGAAGTACAATCTTAACACAAATAAGCTCTAGTGAAGCAGCAATTGGAATTTCTAATAAGGAACTTATTAAATTGTTCTTTATTGCTATTAATATTCCACCACCAACTGGAGATTTTTCGATGTCAAATCTATCTTTTCTATAAACATTGAATGAAGTATCAAATAATTCAACGTTTGAAAAGCTCTTATTTAGCCATGTTTCTGTTAGCGCGATGATATCAAACGCAAAATTCTGAGTGGATAAAAAGAGATCCCGAGTCTTTGAATGCAATCCCCCTACGTTTTGGTTGTAAAGGGAGATACGCTTAAGTTTTTTGGATTTTAGTGGACTGTTTTAGTTGGTCTTTTGTTTCTTTTGGTTTTGAATTCGGAAACAAGGATGTTATCAGTCCAAAGATTTGAACTGATAACGGCCGCAGCATGTTCTTCCGCAATTGACAAAGTAAAAGATGCATGCGTTGGCCTGTTTCCGATTTTTTTACAAGAAATGTAAGTATCAATTGGCACGAGTTTATTCATTTGCATAAAATTGGAAATATTTTCTGTTGTTGTGTCAGGCATCAACCAAGATATACAAATTATTTTTAATTTTGGGATTGCCTTTAACGTTGAACTAACTGGTGTCTTACTACTTGTGGTTGTTTTGGGCAGTGTAACTGCTATTTGTGATGGACTAATAGAAGGAACAGAAGGGGTAACAGAAGTTCTTTGGGAACTACCTTTAGCCTTAGGAGGACTTAAAGATTTATTATTATATTTTCTTTTGCGTTTTTTTCAACTTTTTAGTTGAAGGTTCATTATCAGAGACTGATTCATTAATAATAGCTGTATTATCTTCAATACAGTCTGGCTTATTCGCGGTATCACTGATTTGTACTATTGACCTGAATTCGTTTAACTAATTTAATATTTCACTGTATTTTGAATTTAAAATACTAAGTTTTTCACCAAAGTTTTTAATTTTAACAAAAAAAACAGATGGAGAAAGAGGTCTACAAGTAGGACAGTACCACTGTAGACCTGAGTGCACTGAACATAAAAATTCAGTGCATCCAATAAAAATATTAGCAATATGTATAATTAAAAGATGGTAATTCCTGATCGATCGAGGAACTCGCAATAGGAAGACAAGTTATAAAATGATCCAGAAATATAGGATTACAAAATTATCCATTTTAGTATCCGCTTTCAACAAATTACGTTTTACTTGGCAGAAATACTAATTAACATCGACGACGAACATTTTTCAAGCAGTTAACATCAAGACGAAGGACCTCAGCTATTGTCCATTCTATTCAGGGAAGGGGAGAAGAAATCGAGAGTTGAAATGCAGCCAACATAATATACACGAGTAACAGAACCAGCGATTGCAGAAGTTTATGTTATGTTAATGTTATTAAAATATTATAACTATGTACAAATTAAAGTTAATGTAGATTGCAGTTGAAATATAGTAAAATTAAAGTAAAACGAATTAAAATTAAAGTTACAATAAAGTAACAATAAATTAGAGTTAATAAAAGTAAACTAGATGAAAATTAAAAGAAAATGTAAGACTGGACGAAAATTAAAGTAAAATAAGGAAAAACATAAAAAATGTTAGTAAACATTACAAAATTTCAACAATATAAATAAGAATAAAAAAGAAGGAAAAGTCAAAGAAATATTATTTAAAGTAAATTAAAATAGTAAATTACCAAGCAAAAGAATAGTCAACAAAAATTAATTTAAATATTTAAATTAAAATATCGCAAAATATTTCCAAGTTAAAGTAAACAAATCGTTGCAAAAAATTAAGCATAATGTCTGATATATATAATTAAAAATAACAACAGAACAACACAAAACGCAGCAAGTGCAAAGCGGTAACGTTGATCAGGTTTTTGTCAACTGCAACGTTCTGTGCATTGTAACTGTTGTTTAGTAATTAGGTTATTAACCTTCACATACATTATATTTTCAAATAATAGAGTATGTCGATGCACATTTAAATAATATTGGTGAACAAGTAAAAACTATTATTAAGTTTATTTATATATTTTTTATAGTGAAGGTTCATTATCAGAGACTGATTCATTAATAATAGCTGTATTATCTTCAATACAGTCTGGCTTATTCGCGGTATCACTGATTTGTACTATTGACCTGAATTCGTTTAACTAATTTAATATTTCACTGTATTTTGAATTTAAAATACTAAGTTTTTCACCAAAGTTTTAATTTTAACAAAAAAAACAGATGGAGAAAGAGGTCTACAAGTAGGACAGTACCACTGTAGACCTGAGTGCACTGAACATAAAAATTCAGTGCATCCAATAAAAATATTAGCAATATGTATAATTAAAAGATGGTAATTCCTGATCGATCGAGGAACTCGCAATAGGAAGACAAGTTATAAAATGATCCAGAAATATAGGATTACAAAATTATCCATTTTAGTATCCGCTTTCAACAAATTACGTTTTACTTGGCAGAAATACTAATTAACATCGACGACGAACATTTTTCAAGCAGTTAACATCAAGACGAAGGACCTCAGCTATTGTCCATTCTATTCAGGGAAGGGGAGAAGAAATCGAGAGTTGAAATGCAGCCAACATAATATACACGAGTAACAGAACCAGCGATTGCAGAAGTTTATGTTATGTTAATGTTATTAAAATATTATAACTATGTACAAATTAAAGTTAATGTAGATTGAAGTTGAAATATAGTAAAATTAAAGTAAAACGAATTAAAATTAAAGTTACAATAAAGTAACAATAAATTAGAGTTAATAAAAGTAAACTAGACGAAAATTAAAAGAAAATGTAAGACTGGACGAAAATTAAAGTAAAATAAGGAAAAACATAAAAAATGTTAGTAAACATTACAAAATTTCAACAATATAAATAAGAATAAAAAAGAAGGAAAAGTCAAAGAAATATTATTTAAAGTAAATTAAAATAGTAAATTACCAAGCAAAAGAATAGTCAACAAAAATTAATTTAAATATTTAAATTAAAATATCGCAAAATATTTCCAAGTTAAAGTAAACAAATCGTTGCAAAAAATTAAGCATAATGTCTGATATATATAATTAAAAATAACAACAGAACAACACAAAACGCAGCAAGTGCAAAGCGGTAACGTTGATCAGGTTTTTGTCAACTGCAACGTTCTGTGCATTGTAACTGTTGTTTAGTAATTAGGTTATTAACCTTCACATACATTATATTTTCAAATAATAGAGTATGTCGATGCACATTTAAATAATATTGGTGAACAAGTAAAAACTATTATTAAGTTTATTTATATATTTTTTATAGTATGTAATGCTTTAAATGATGATAGTTGTGATGTAAAAGAAAAAACTATTATTCATTTTAATAATAATTTTTTCTTAATTATACTTCCGCGATGACTATATCATGCAGTTATCGTGAAGTTGGTGTAAGGTGCAATGTAGGGCATACGTATGGGAGTTCAACAAACAAATATACTGGCAACAGTATTAGCGAAGCTGGGTCAAACCAGCGGTGGCGTGATTGGCTAGAGTGGAATTTGCGCACGGCACTCTGCCGGAAAATGTTAGATTTGTTTAAGTTTAAGTTAGATTTTAAGTTAGTTGTGAGTTAGAGTTATAAGTTGGACGTTGAAGACATGTTACTTAATAATGTTAATATTAAAATAGAACTTTAGTTTAAATAAAAGTATGTCTTAGAAGAAAAGACTTGTTCGCCAGTTATCAATAGTGTCTGCGTATGAATGAAAATATATTAATATTTTATAAACGTATTCGTAAACCTTAGCCACTAACATTGTATATCAGCTAAATGTGCACTTCTTTAGTATGGTTCGTCACAACGTTCCAGCACAAAACTAATGCACAAAACTTATGTAGAATTCTCGGGATGACTTTCGTATTTTCACCTGCAGAAATACATTAATTGTTTTGTTTGCTCATTCAAATGAAATACAATGATCTCACTGATTGTGCGAATGCAATGGCGCATATAATACCAGATCACTGGGCCTGCAATTGTAGTGTGCCAGATCTTCATTCTCTGGCTCTGTGGCCTTTTGCTTGCTGTCACTAGAGTCCTTGGCTGACTTGGCAGCAAACAGTGAGTTGGTCGGTGCGCCAATTTTTATTTCTCGATACATGAATATGGGCGTGTGACGATGGGAAATGCAAAGGTTGTGTCTCGTACGACTTAGGATTTCTGGCACAATTGTTTAGTACCCTAATATACAGAGGCAACAAACCATTGCATCACGCCCAAGTAGCACAATCTACTATATTGTTACGAAAAGAGGTAATTTGCTCCACTGTGCAAGCAATCAACAATAATAAATGAGACGCAAGACAATTCAGCGCACTAAGCAATGTGTTAGAAAGAGACGCTGATCTTTCATCTCTCGAAACAAGTCGAAGCTTGTCGAAACGTGTCGAACTGATGCCTGCAGTATATAAGGCCGCGCATCTGAGGCACTGTACTTCAGTTGTGATTTGATAGTGAACTAGTGCGTCTCGTGAGTGAACATTGTTAAGCTTAATTGTATAGATTCAGCAGTTAATATAAGTGATTATTCTTTAAGTTGTTATTTAAATAAATAAAGTTAATTAATACTAGTGGAAATAATACTAGTTAAAACCAAATATTAGTGCGTTTTTATTTTGTACACAATCCAGCGATACGAACTCGTAGAACAGTTTTCCGTAGACTGAATTATCGTAACATTGGTGTCAGAAGTGGGATTGTGATACAAAATGGTTAAATTCGATCACCTTAAAGTCGACCAGCTAAAGAAAGAGCTGTCGATTCGTAATCTTGCAACTGCTGGTACGAAAGTAGAGCTACAAAAGCGTCTAATGGAAGAATTAGAGAACCAAGGCATTGACCTCGCAGAGCACGAGTTTGAAGTGGAAGCTGCAACAGCGTCATCGAAAAGTGTGGACACGGAGCAAAAAGTATAGTCCCAAAGATTTGATATGAGCCAGTTGCTCGGAGCAATACAGCAACAGCTTCTAGAAAATTCAAAACAGCTCCAAGAAAATTCGACCAGAATGGAACAGAAACTTCAAGAAAATTCAAATCAACTAAAAGCAGAACTTCTAGAAAATTCAAAACAGCTCCAAGAAAATTCGACCAGAATGGAACAGAAACTTCAAGAAAATTCAAATCGACTTGAGGAGAAATTGCTAGAAAATTCCAACCAACATCAAGTAAAAATTGAGCAACAGATGCTGGAACATTCTAAGCAGCTTCTGGAAGTTTCTAATACACTAGATGGCAAAGTAAACGAACTTGAGGCACATGTAAATAACATTGTAGTGGACATTGATGACAAATTTGAAAAGTTGGAAAATGGTTTCGACAAAAAGCTACAGAAAATACAAGAAGATGTCAGTTTACTACAGATAAGTGGACCTACACAGCATGTTGTTACTGGTACGAGGCTAAAATCGCCGATTTACGATGGAACCACAGCGTTCAACATTTTCAAGCTGCAATTTGAAACCACGGCTGTAAGTAATCGATGGAATAATGAGGACAGCGTAGCCGCACTTATCGTGGCGCTTAAAGGAGGCGCAGCCGAAGTATTGCAGACTGTTCCAGAAAGTGATCGAAACAGTTATTTAGCGGTTATGGCTGCACTGCACCGAAAATATGGCAGTGATCACATGAAGCAAATCTACAGAATGGAACTAAAGTGCCGAATGCAAAGAAATGGTGAAACATTGCAGGCGTATGCAGCGGACGTCGAGAGGCTTGCGCATTTGTCGTATGCAGATTCAACGAGTGATTTCATAGAAAAGTGCAAGATCGAAGCCTTCGTTGACGGCATACGTGATCCGGAAACAAGACGTGCCACAGTGACAACGCCGAAAGTGACATTTACGGAAACTGTAACCACAGCGCTAACACAAGAGACAGCAACTACGTTGTGCCGCCCAGCGCTAAAGGTCCGTAAACTAGATGTGGAGAATGAAGACCTACTTTAGGTAATTTGCCAAGCGTTAAAAAGTGGAGCTAAACCAGATTACACTGCTGTCAACCGAGACACCCAATTTAAAGGTAAATGCTATAACTGTGATACATATGGGCATATGGCACGTGATTGTCGTAAAAAACGCAAGCGCTCAATGAATCCATTTACAAATGAACCCCGACATGAAGAAACCCAGGATCATGACCAAAATAACGTAAATTTTAATCAATCTTTAAACTAAAGTTCTGCGGGGCACGATCTGACTCCCATAACCGATTGCCCCAGAATCTCCATTTCATAAATTGCTCGAAAGCCAAATAGCTTAACTGTCGAAGGACTCATTGATTGTACAGCATATATGGTAACATTGGATACGGGAGCTTCACACTCTATAATAAGAAGTAACCTGGTTAAGGACGAAGTAGAGCCGCTTATAGGAATAAAATTACAAACAGCTACAGGTGAAGAGGTCCCTATCAGAGGAAAGATTACCAAGAAAATCACGATTGGTACTACGACAGTTAAGCATGATTTTATTGTGGCAGAAATAGTAGACGAAATAATACTTGGCATGGACTTCATGATAAAGAACGGTTTCACACTTGATTTAACAAGAAAAATTTTGAATTATGCCAACACGGAAATCCAACTAAATATTGATTGTGACCAGAGCCCGAAAATGAAACAAGTTATTGCTTATAAAAATAGAAAAATACCACCTAATTCAGAAACAATTGTTTGGGCGAAATTAAATGGAGATTGTGGGATAAGCAAGTTGTGGGTTATTGAAGCAAACGAAGAGCTGTATAAAAGTAACATAGTGGTAGGAAGAACACTTGTTGAGGCGGAGAAAGACAGAATTGTACCTTTAAGAGTTCTCAATTTGGAAAACTCGTCAAAATTAATCAAAAAGGGAACAGTGGTAGGCCAGTGTCAAGAGGCATCAGCGATTATAAATTGCGAGTCAAATACATCAAAGGACTATGTCACACCGCAAATAAACAAACAATCTACTCACAAGTTTATAAATGAGTGGACGCAGGATTTGGCTGCCAAAGAAAAGAGTCAAGTGCAACAGCTAATTGACAAATATCGCTATATATTTGCTGAAAAGGCCCAAAAGGATGTCAGAACTGCCATTGTAAAACATCGAATAGACACTGGTGATTCTAACCCAATTCGTCAAGCACCAAGAAGGGTACCACTTGCGAAAAGAGATGAAGTATCACATTTGGTTGAAGAAATGCACACAATGGCGTGGTGGAACCATCTGAGAGTCCATGGAGTTCACCAGTAGTATTGGTAAAAAAGAAGGACGGTAGTTCTCGGTTCTGCGTTGATTACCGAAAACTTAATGATGTCACCAAGAAAGATAGTTATCCACTGCCCAGAATCGATGACACCTTGGATACACTATCTAATGCTAAGTGGTTTTCAACGTTGGACTTGCAAAGCGGTTACTGGCAAGTAGAAATCGATAAGAAAGATAGAGAGAAGACTGCATTCAGTACTGGAGATGGACTATGGCAATTTTTGGTAATGCCGTTTGGACTATGCAATGCCCCAACAACATTCGAGCAGTTAATGGAGCACGTATTAAAAGGTTTACACTGGAAAACATGCCTAGTATACCTTGATGACATCATTGTTATGGGCAAGGATTTCAACGAACATCTAAGAAATCTAGAGGAAGTATTCCTTCGATTGAAAAATGCGGGTCTACAACTTAGCCCAAAGAAATGCTCACTTTTCAAGAAAGAAGTCAAGTATCTGGGTCATCGAGTTACCACGGAAGGAGTGCATACCGAGGAGGATAAAATATTTGCAGTCAAGGAGTGGACCAGGCCGCAAAATCTACATGACCTACGAAGTTTCTTGGGGCTATGTACATACTACAGGCGATTTGTTCCAGGTTTTGCCAATGTTGCTAGCAGTCTTCACGTTGCTAGCAGCCCATTTCAATGGGGTGATGATCAAGAAAGGGCGTTTTTGAAATTAAAAGATCTACTGTGCTCGGCACCAATTCTTGCGTATCCAGAAATTTATACTTGATACGGATGCAAGCGGATACGGAATAGGCGGAGTTCTCTTGCAAGTAATCAATGGGCAGGAAAAAGTGATCGCATACTACAGTAAAACATTGTCCAAGCCCGAGCGAAATTACTGTGTCGCCAGGAGGGAGCTTCTTGCTGTAATTGAAAGTGTGAAAAATTTCCATAAGTATCTGTACGGACAACAGTTTCACTTGAGAACCGATCACGCAGCACTACGATGGTTACTTCAGTTCAAAGATCCGGAAGGCCAAATTGCGCGTTGGATAGAACGATTACAGAGCTACGATTTCTCAATCGAACATCGTAAAGGAGGAAATCATGGAAATGCAGATGCTCTGTCACGACGCCCATGTAAACTAGAATGCAGACATTGTTCAAGAGCTGAAGGAAAAGAAAACATAATTGACATTCGTTTGCTAAATGTTTTGCCCGATGAAAAATGGACTCCGGAACAAATTCAAATTGATCAAAAGAGAGATCCCGACCTCACAAAAATTATGATGTTCAAGGAACAGCAAAGAAAACCATCATGGGAAGATATAGCTGCGGACAGTCCAATAACTAAAGCTTACTGGGCACAGTGGCAGAGCATGGTGGATCTAGTGGTGGTCACAAATTCAGATGGATTTACGGAAGGACAACTTGTTTTGCTCTATAACCCACAAAGGAAGAAAGGCTTATCCCCTAAGCTACAAACACACTGGGAAGGACCATACAAGATAATTAAAAGAATTAACGATGTCGTGTATCGGATTCAGAATACTGCAGGCGTTAGAAGAAATATGAAAGTGGAACATTTAGAAAGATTAGCGCTGTATAGAGAGAGAGAGGATTAACATCTGTTCGGGACGAACAGATTTAGGTGGAGGGCAGTGTTACGAAAAGAGGTAATTTGCCCCACTGTGCAAGCAATCAACAATAATAAATGAGACGCAAGACAATTCAGCGCACTAAGCAATGTGGTAGAAAGAGACGGAAGATCATTCAGCGCACTGAGGCAGTGTGCGATAAAGAGATGGAAGATCAGCGCATTAAAACACATGAGTGCGAATGAGATGCCAATAGCATGCGTCATTCACGAAACGAGTAGAAGGTTCTCGAAACAAGTCGAAGCTTGTCGAAACGTGTCGAACTGATGCCTGCAGTATATAAGGCCGCGCATCTGAGGCACTGTACTTCAGTTGTGATTTGATAGTGAACTAGTGCGTCTCGTGAGTGAACATTGTTAAGCTTAATTGTATAGATTCAGCAGTTGATATAAGTGATTATTCTTTAAGTTGTTCTTTAAATAAATAAAGTTAATTAATACTAGTGGAAATAATACTTGTTAAAACCAAATATTAGTGCATTTTTATTTTGTATACAATCCAGCGATACGAACTCGTAGAACAGTTTGCCGTAGACTGAATTATCGTAACAATATAATTGTGTTGTAAAGCTTTTCACGACATTCTCATTCAGTAATTTTTACTGTATAAAAGGTCTTAAAGTACTTATACGGTCATTTTATTGATCTTTGAATGATCAAAGTTTCTATCAAAATTTCATACATCTATAATTTTATTACTATTTATTGAATTATTAATTAATAATGGTCTTATTTAATCTTAGAACGTTTTCTTTTGTTCAGAGCGAACACAGCAAGAAATCTGACACAGCGCGCGGTAAAAGTCAGCACAATCCAATCACTGCAAAAAGGATACGAACAAAGTAGTGGTGTCGATACATCTATAAAGAGCGGTGGATACAGAGAAAGAGGAGTGGAACGGGCACAGCGCGTGGATACAGCGACAGAGGAGGGGAACGGACACACTGCGCGTGACACAGTGTGTCCGTTATTTTATTTTATATTTTTTGGAATTGTTGTTGTTTCACCGTGTAAAATTATTAACAACTCAAAACAGCTGTTTGTTAATTCAGATGCTGAAAAAATTGTAAAATTTGCCGACTTTACACATTTTTTGCAACTGAGCTACTCATATGCAGAAGTTTTGAGTTAATAATTTTGCAATAATGAGCAATAATTTTTTTAAAACAATGCCGAAAATTCATAGTTTATCCTAAAAGTAATGAAATATTTGCATTTTCTCATAAAAAATGTTTAAGTGTGTCCTACCTTCCTCCTTTTAGGGCAAAGGGTCAAAACTTTGGCAAATATTACAATATAAAAATAACTATATTATACGTTCATTTTAATATTTATAATATTATAAAACTTTTTTTATAGTGAAAACTTAATTTTACAAATTTAATATAACAAAACAAAATATTATTTTAATTAAATCATAATTTTATACAAATAAATTAAAATATTTATTACTTAATTGAAACAAATACAAGGAAAAAAATATCAAAGACATACATTAGTTTCAAAACGGTGATGATGAGTGATACCATGGAAACCATGCATTATTCAGACTTAAGCTGGAACTATATTACGCTTAAGTAAAATTATGAGGATGTCAAAATGAACTAACACTGTGAATTTTCTTGAGGAATGAGCGATCTGATTATCTCATTCCCTACGGACATTTTTAATTTTATTATATTTGACAATTTCGTATGGTTGCTAAGCGAAATATACATTACGAAAAATACATACTGATCATGCATTTCTCCTTGAGAACGATATCGTCCACAATTCGTTTCAAAATCGGTTGAATAACAAGTGACTGAAGTTTTTGAGTAATACTAAATTAGTATATAAACTGAAACGTTGATTATGATCTTTTTGAGAATAAAAATCCTTTTTGACAAACATTTAAAGCAGCGCTAAATAATGGTGAATATGTTGAATATACTTATAGGGAGTTTACCCCCTAACATGAGAAATCTAAGGCATTATTGTCCAAGTTGAATAAATGTTGTCCAAATTGAATAAAAATGTGTCCAAGTTGCGACAGCGACGCACACTAACAATACAATTTTTACAACTACATTGACGGAGTTTCATGTCTTGTGGTCTATGCTGCTGTCCGCGCACTAAATGCTCTGTGCGAAGGTTTCCCGTGCAATACTTTGCTTTCGTATGAATTTCAATGCACGAGAGCTGCAGTTTGTGGTTTTGTGGCATGGCTGCAAATTTTGTAGTCCGCATTTGTGCAGGTAGCGATAAAAGTTCAAGATAGAACTACGAGTTTGAAAAAAGTCTTGCAAGAATCTATCGACTGCATAAACTAATCTTTCGATTAAAGCTGGAGTTTTAATAGACCTAACGTAATGTGCTCATATGTCATCGGGACGGGACGTAACATTTCAAAAATTCGTACATCATATAAATAGTTATAATGAACTAACGTGACGTATGTGGCCGGGACATAAAGATCCGTTGCATTTGAATTGCTAGGTTACGTTCCGTTCCGGTAACATTTGACAACGTACGTCTATTATAACTCCAGCCTAAGTGTACGGGCAAGAGCGTGGGGGTATTTCCGATATCTATCGATTTTTCTAAAAGTGTGTTTCAATCATATTGAGTTAAAATGGTATTTTACCAAAGTGACTTCAAATGTTTTCATCACGTGTGATGTCTTCATGAATTTTTATAAATATTTCTACAACAATAATAGTCTATTCATTACAAATAATCTAC
This sequence comes from Dryomyza anilis, assembly GCA_951804985.1. Lineage (NCBI taxonomy): Eukaryota > Metazoa > Arthropoda > Insecta > Diptera > Dryomyzidae > Dryomyza > Dryomyza anilis. The sequence goes on from OX638131.1 coordinate 55,412,226, forward strand.
GACAGTAATTTAAAAGCAAATACTAATTAATGGTTAGTCAACAATATTGCTGAAGCAAGATCCGTTTTTAAATAAATACAATGAGCATTTTAGTGTCCTTAAATTTACTTGGAACACTCCTGCAGTTTATATGAGTTTAATATTTAAAAAAGGTTTCTTATTATAGTTGTTGTTTTGACGCTTGGTCGGTTGTTGTTCACAAATTAAACATTTTTGTTTAAAATACAAACACACATAAGTACACTAAGTAAATGTGGAGGGAACTACCTTACACTGAAATCACTAATATTGGTCATTTGCTGTTGTCGTTGCCCTTAAAAATGTAAAGCATGATCTCCTGACTGTGTGAACAACGATCCTGCACGTATCTCCACTTACGCAGAGAGAAGCAATGGAATACATTTCCTGACACAATTGTGAAATGGTATCATGGTTTTGTGCACAGCTGCACGTTGATTCATGAACACAGTCCAGCCAGCTCGCGCATTACCCAGATATTGAAATACGCATGGATGCATATGAGGCATTCTTTTTCAAATCGAACACGAAATATTTTTGACACTCTGGATTTGCTTCAATTTTTTTTATGGATTACTTTTTTTTTGTTTTTGTCAATAGGTTTGAAAATACAGGGTGTTTAAAAAATGAAAATATGACGTATGGACCTTTTTTAAAAATTATATAACTTTGCATCTGTGCATCGTATAGCATCAAGTTTGGTCTCATTTTGAATTTCCCTATACAAATTTATTTCCCTATACAAATTTGATATGATGATATATTTAAATTAAGATTATCATTTTCCTCGTTAAATTCTATATAAAGAACATTATTTTGTTGGGTGGTCATTTGTGCACATCTATATGAAAACCATTTTTTTTTGTTCAAACGACTGTGCGCATAAGCTGCTATTTCTGTGTATTGGCTAAAGCATCGTTTTGATTTATCAGTATAATTACCTAACACCTTGATCAGCTTATTGCCCACCCAATGTAGTCGGTTCTCTCAACTGCTAAGTCGGTTCTTATAACAAAAACTAAAAAAAAATGTAATGTCATACCAAAAAGGATTTAATTTAATTTTTAGTCGTACAAGATCAGTAAACAGGTAAATAAATTAAAATAAATTAAAAAGTTATCATATAATTGGTATATTAGTAAACATACATTATAGTAAATGTTGGTGTAATTGTGCGGACCAGCCAACTTGTATCCTCGCATTTAAATTTAATCTTTAATATTTAAATTTAAACTATACAAAACAATAGTATAAGTGTGAAATTAAGCATTGACGTGGCGAAAATCCTTTTTATAGTGTATAGTGTAGTGTATACTACGAAAAACCTAAGTACAATTTTGCTCAGAAAACATCAATTTATTAATTTTTAATTTTTAAAAATATGATCCGATTTGTTTTAAATCTAAAAAATAAGGGTGTCAATATTCGCGTATTTAATGGACACAGAGCTCAAACTTTTTGGTCACAGCCTAAAGATATTAAAAACAAATTTTAATAAAAAAAAATATATTTTTAATAAAATATGAATAAACCAACTAATATCCTCTAGTTTATAGTGGAAATATGTCCATGGCAGTTAAAATGCCTTTTTTAAAGGTTGTATCAATACACACAAAAAAAATCTTTATTGTTAGACAAACTAAATTTTTTTTAGTTTTGGATATAAGAACCGACTTAGTGGTGTAGAGAACCGAATAAACTGGATAAGCAATGATTTGGGTGCGACAACATACATATTTTCTATGGCTTATATAAAATTTTACTGAGAAATCAAAACGATACTATAGCCAAAACACATAAAAAAGCAGCTTATGCGCACAGTCGTTTGAACAAAAAAATTGTTTTCATATAGATTTGCACAAATGACCATCCAACAAAAGAATGTATGTAGAATTTAACGTGGAAAATTATAGTCTTAATTAAAAGAAAATTAAAAATACCTCTCATTTAGTAAAATGTAGTTAAACATTTTAATTGGTAATAAAAGTTACATAATAATTAAAAATATATTAATTTTGTACAGGGCAACAAAGAAAATTCTATTACCTTCAAAATGAGACCAAACTTGACGCTATACGATGCATAGATACAAAGTTATATAATTTTTAAAAAAGGTCCATGCGTTATATTTTCATTTTTTAAACACACTGTATTTTCAAACCTATTGACAAAAAGCAAAAAAAAAATATATATGGGTGGGCTTATTTTCAATAAGCAATCCATAAAAAAAATCGAAGCAAATCCAAAGTGCAACTGAATATTTTTGACGAAATCCATTCGATTTGAAAAAGAATGCCTCATATCTGTTACATTTTGTGTTATAAAGTTATATACGACCCCAATCAACCAAATAAAAAAAAATACATGCACACACACATACACATTTATATTTTTTTTTGTCTTTTCAAAAAGGCACTTTTGCGTCTTATAAATCTGTAAATTTTGTTAGGATACAGTTAGTTGATAGATGTATTTTGCTGTTGTTTGATAATTTAAATAAAGAAAGTGGCACTTTTCACTAATGAAAGTTAAATAATATTTTAATGCCCGTAACTTCAACGAATAGATATCTACTGGTGCTTAGTTATCTACCGTGTAAGCAAAATTGCGTAACTTCAACGCATAGTTAAGGAGTAAAAACATCGGATAGGTTAGAGATATCGGTTACTTACGAACACCAATAGATATCTACTATCGACCACTTCTTACAGAGATACAGTGCTTCAAAGTTACAAAAAATGGGCCAAAAATTACTTTTGTATGGTTGTTCATTAGACTGATTCATAAACAGAAAATCTTTCGCTCCGAGTCGACTTTCTGAAACTAGGACCTCTAAAACTGAGAAGAGGTAATTTTTGAGCTTTTAACGACTATTTTCAATATAATTATGGGCCTTTTATTTTGTCCCATAAAAAATAAAAGGAAAACCAACAAGTATCAACCAACTAATTTCTTTTATTTTTATTCATTTTTATAAAAAAATAAATAAAAATGTTATGGTTGAGTTAAGACCTTGTGAGATCTGATCTGAGGTTACAGTTATATTAAATACGATACACGATTTGATCAAGTTGAACTGGCAAAAGACGCTTGAAAAACAAAGAATATAAAACATATAGACTTACACACAGAAAACTAATTTAATAGTTGCAACAACCTCTAAATTCGGTTGTGGTAGCCTCCATATCGGTGAACATGAGGTTGTGGCAACCTTTAAGTAGGTGATTATGTGGTTGTGACAACCTCCTAATTGGTGAACATGAGGTTGTAGTAACGTCCAAATTCGAGAGCATGAGGTTTTCTGAACCTCCAATTGAAATGTTATTTTAACAAAGTTATTTGAGTATATAAAACTTATGTCTTCTATATGTATTATAGATGCGTAAATATGTCGCGCATACAATTTAATTCCTGTTCCCTGAAAAATAAAAACACTATGAAAAGAAACATTATTTTCTCATAACCAAAAAATAAAAACTATTCAAAAACAAAATATATCATACCGAACGACGTTTCAAACAGGGTGACTCCCTATCGTGCGACTTTTTTAACTTATTGATGGAGAAAATAGTTCGAGCTCCGAACTCCGTCAAAGCGGCACTATCCTCCACAAAAGTGTAAGCCGACGATATTGATATCATTGGCAGGAGCACACGAGCAGTCAGTGCAGCATTCTTCAGATTGGAGAAAGAGTCGCGTCAAATGGGTCCAGCGGTGAACGAGGACAAGACGAAGTTCCTTGTGTCAACAAGCAAAAAAGATTCCGTACGTCTTGGACAAAAAGCTGATTTTGACACCCACAAGTTCGACATTGTGAAGGACTTCGTCTGGACATCAAACGGAGAATAACTCTTGTCAACAGGTGCTACTTTGGGCTCAGTAGGCAATTGAGAAGAAGAGCCCTCTCTCGCCGGACAAAAATGACGCTCTACAAGTCACTCATTATGCCCGTCCTGCTTTATGGTGCTGAAACATGTACGCTGGCCTCCACCGATAAGAGAGTACTGGGAGCGTTCGAGAGAAAGATTCTCCGTAAAATCTTTGGTCCTATCTGCTTTGCTAACGAGTATCGAATCGGTATGAACCACGAGCTGTATGAGTTATTCGACGACATTGACATAGTCAAGCGCATCAAGATCCAGCGGCTTCGCTGGCTATGTCATATGAAGAAGAGCAGGACGAGTGCGATGATTTATCGTCCTCTGAATATGAACATTCATTCCGATGCGCTGAATCACCAGCAGAGCGCATCTCACAATGGGCAATACAAAACTGTATAATACAAAACTGTATAATGTCTAGAGCATTAAATGGCTTGCTTAAAATCCTAAACGACTGCGCTCCGGATTTGTACTTGCCAAAAACAAGTAATTGCTTGAAGGAAACCCCCGACTAAGGCGCCGGTGATACCCATGGATACGTTCATTATGGAGTGGAGCTGGGAATATGTGACTTTTTGGAAAAATACGAGTTTACTAGTTCTGTAATTAAGTTGGATTTTAACGTAGACGGACTATCATTAGCAAAAAGCTCAAAGAGCCAGGTGTGGCCAATTTTGGCATGCGTTGCTGGTACGTCAGAAGTATTTTTGGTAGGAGTATATTCTGGGTTTGAACAACCACCAAACTGCGATTTGTACCTTCGACAATTTGTTTTGGAACTCAATGCACTTACGGATCATGGATTACTTATAAATCGACTATTTCGCCGAGATCTTTTATCTGTGATGCGCCTGCAAAATCATTTGTTATAGGCATCAAAAAACATACTGCATTTTATTTCGTGCATGAAGTGTCAGCAACAGGGCCAGACAGTTGTGAAACGACGCGTTTTTAAACCAATCGATTGCGCATTCGTACAAATGAGCAGTTCCGTGCAAGGAGTAACCCAACTCATCACATCACGTTGGCGCCAATAGAGTTAGAAAAGCTACCAATCGACATGGTAGCTAGTTTTCCAATTGGCTACATGCACTCTGGTTGTTTAGGCGCTGTGAAGACACTTTTTCTCTCGTGGACGAGGAGTAACAAAACGAAAGACGCAAAAGATTGCGTGCTAAGTAAGACTCAAATTGGGGAGCTCAACAGAAGATTCTGTTGTTTGTCGTCGCTAGAGAGATGGAAAGCAACGGAGTTAAGGCAGTTTTTGTGGTACACAGGACCGTAACGTAGACGGACTATCATTAGCAAAAAGCTCAAAGAGCCAGGTGTGGCCAATTTTGGCATGCGTTGCTGGTACGTCAGAAGTATTTTTGGTAGAAGTATATTCCTTGCAGTATTCCTTGCAAAGTATTCCTTGCAATAAGGAATACTTAGTACCTGCAAGTATTCACACTTCTTGAATAAGTCTTGCAATAAGAGTACATTTAAATAATGAGTATCTTTTTGAAAATTCAGAGTGTGCCATGAATTAATTGAATTCGTTCGTGTCCGATATTCCAGGATTGAATTCCGATACATTTTTGACATATAACTTCCGCTGCCTGACCGAGGATGCCAACATGTATGGAAGTTTGAACGAAATGAATTCCTTTAAATTTGAAAATTATTTGCAACGCATAAAACGGATTTTGAAAAGCGGAACAAAAAGTATCAGAGAGGACGAAATTAAAAATTACAAACAGCGACAAAAGAGCCTCCAAAAATACACTATTTATAGATAATTTCAAATTTACAAGTGAGTATCCAAACAATACGTACGCTATTAATGACGATTTATATCAAATTATCAAAATTAGCGAAAAGGAAGTTTCTTCAAAAAACATACTTAATTTGATATCCTTTAGTGAACGTCCGATACCATCTTCGCTGTTAAACATGAAATTTACGAAATCGATTCAGTTGTCTGATAAAGCATATACTCACAGCATTAGTGAAATTACTGAACAGATTTTATGGTACTCGGTCGACACTAATTCACGGGAACTAATTCATGGGAATTAACACTAATTCATGGGAATTAACGTGGAAACTCAGTCGATATTCATCAGAATATTAATATATTGATACAACTTTTCCACAAAGGTCGTCTTCCCAGCTAAATTAACACTTTGCGGCGATTAGTGCTCACTGAGATTTCATAAGATTATTACAAAAAATCTTAGATGCTGATGTTATCAATTAACTGCTTTCTCAGTTGAACTAGCATTGTTCATTTGCGACGAGCTATTTACCTTCACTTGAAATGAAACATAATCCGATTAGATATTTGTTAGATCTCCCCCTTTGTGTCACATCTCTTTCATTGGAAAATTTGGATATTTACACAGAACAATGGAGCAGAATACGCAAATAAATCACAATAGCCCCATGATTTACATTCCGGTTCACAATGCTTCGCAGCAACTCCAGCTAAAAATACCGCTTCCATCACAAAACCCCAAGTCTGATTCGTCACAAAACAAGTTAGCTTTTTCGCAGTTTTCACAACAAATCCAATCCAAAACATCGGTACCCGAACAGTGTAACTCGTCGCAGCAGTCCCATTTAAATCAAGAACTTACTTTCCAACAAATCAATTCGCCGTTGCTTTCCCAAACTACAAAATCAACGCTGTCTGTTGAGCAAATTCAGCATAACACGTCGATGCCTCAACACGATGTATCTCAGTATCTTTATCAAGACGAAACCAATTCTCATTCGTTGCTTCATTGCCATCAAAGTCAGCGTTATATACCGGAATCTCAGCAAAGTCAACCTAATCTACTTTCAGTGAAACGTAAGATTATTTTGCCATTCTATTCCGACCAAAAACGGCAAAATACAGCGAAGTCTACACAAGGTTCAGTACTGCCTTCTGAGCAAAAGTATGTGTATTCGCCTCCGCAAGCACTTACAACCCAAGAAAAGTCAAGAATTATTTCCCCACTAAGCAAGCGACATTCACCACTAATTTTGACACATCAGAATTTGTCAACTCCTGTCGTTTCGAAAACTCGAAATTTTCATCCGCCTTCTCAAGTATGTGAAAAGAGCTCAACGTTTCCTGCAGAGCAGGACAATTATTCTGTGTCCGTATCACCGGACCTTTTTTAATCTAGCTACCATAGTTCGTCTGTAGTAGGTCGGCGCATATCGCCGGTGCTTTCACCAGAAATAGATTTGAAAAAACATGTGCTTGATGATACTACACGGAAACAAAGTAATATGCAATTACCAATTTCTGTTTAAACCAGTGAAAAGGGCTAGATTGGAAGCTTGAATTGTAAAAAAGACACTTGGTGACCCTGAAACTGAGCATGTAATCAAAGGTTAATATTTACATTTTGTAAATATACATATATGCCGTTTCTTTCTACATTTCAGAACCGTCTCTTTCCGATATTTATCATGAACTCATGGACTCAAAATACTCACGTCACAATACATTAAGATTCAAAAGGATGTGTCCGTATTGAGGTCAAATCATGACAAGGAGAACTGTGACGTGCTTCCACAAAACTCGTTTGAAGCTGAACATGATTTTATTCAATTCGATCGAGATATGCAAGATCGCTTGGTAAATATTTGAACATAATTTTCTTCTTTTTATCTTTTACACACAAAAAATAATTGTTTGGCGTGCAATTGTTTCAACTAAGGATTGAAACCTAAACGAATAAAGGTTTCGATTTCGGTTTCAGTTATTTCTGCGTTTCGGTTACGGTTTCGGTTTTAAGTTTTTATAACGAAACGGTTTCGGTATACCGGTTCCATGTTACGGTTTTGGTTTTGATTTCGGTTTTTGTATAAATTTTCTTTTTTCCATATTTTTCAAATAATTTAACATTGTTTATATGGTGCTAATTTATGTTCAAATTATGATATTGGGGTAAAGTGGGAAACGTAATTTAAACAATGTTTTTTGTTATTTTAGTTAAAATATAGTGTTATATTAATTATTTAATTGATTACGCCAAGAAAAATTTTTAATTGAAAATTTCGTAACCACAAACCAATGAAAATAAATTTTTTGACATAACCTGAGATATGATCTGAATTGCAAAGAAGAATAATTTTGTACAATTTCCATCCATAAAAGCCAAAGAAATTAAATTTCAACAATTCAGTGAACTGCAATATATGTAAAATAGTGTTGATCATATGAAAGAGCAAGTCAAGAAATGGTAATCTTGTTCTTGTTCTTAAACGCTGAGTCTTGCTCTTGCATAGGTACATATGATCTTGTTCTTACAATACCTTTTTTGATCTTGCTTGCAAGAATCTTTCCAAATTTTACTTTTTAAATTTTAAATAAAAGATCGAAGACAAATATCTTAAACTGCATATTAATTATGAAAACGAATAGATTTTGAAAACTAATTGTATTTAAGTTACTCATTTTCCATATTTTCAATTTCTTCAACAAAAAATAAATTATTTTTCTAACAAAAAAAAATTTGAATTATATTTTAACAAGAATTAATTAATAAAACATAATTGTATAAATCAAATGATGTTGGCAAGACAATTCAAAATCTCAAGGCCATAATAAAATGAACATATGTTCAATGTATATTATACATTCATAATAAATATAAGGAATATTTCGTATAGGCATATTTCTATTTTCGTCAGAGATTAAAAAAATCCGAATGCACCGCACCGTATGTAAAGAGAACACAAATAATATCTTGCAGGGTAACATTTTTTTTTGCGAACACAAACTCAAACGCAAACGCTACAAATCGAACACTAACAGAAAGAAGAGAATACAACAATAACGAATTACGATTCGTATATATATATACACTTTCACAACGACAAGTCTTTGTTGCTATCCGGTATCATCGCAAGGCAACAAACAGACGCATGACAACAGACAGTCGCATAACAACGGACAGACGCATGACAGCAGACAGTCGCATGACACCACACTTCATGTATGTATCTAGTACAGCTATGTAGTTGGCAACAACAACGAGTTTTCTTTGTGGTACAAAAAATTTCCCGCCAAAAATTCTATCAATAGCTTGGATGCTGCTATATTGTCATGCTGCTTTATATGCATTTCTGTTGTTGTTGCACTTTCATACGAATCTGCGGATTTGTGAAAAAAAGAAAAACACAAAAAGCAATATATAAGCTAAATGAGGTACACTGTGAAAATGTTCATATATTATTTTTTGTTTGTTTTATAAGTTGAATGAAATAATGCACATAGAACTTGACTTAAGTAAACTTCATGATTTTACAAAACAATAATAATAATGTGCATAAGTGCAAATGCACAATCGATGTTCGAACTAGCGTAGTGAAGAAAAGCGAAAAAAACATCGTTTTGTCTATTTTATCTTATTGAAGCGACTTTTGAAGCACTTTTGAAGCTATTTGCCGCTACAAAAGTGCTTCACAGACCTTATTTTTAAGATGCTTATATTCCTTAGCCTTGAAAAAATTTTGGGAACTCAAAATTTTATTAAATGACACTTTTCTTAAGATCTTCTATTATAAAATGAAATATGTTTTTCTGTTTTTATTTATAGGTACTTTTTTAAAAACCGTTTTAAACCGGTATAAAACCGAAACCGTTTATATCGGTTTTGGATATGGGTTTATTTCTGATTTTCGTATAACGGTTTCGGTTACAGTTTCGGTTTTAAAAATGAAACGGTTTTAAACGGATATCAGTTTCGGTTTCGGTTTCAATCCTTGGTTTCAACTGAAAATAATTTGGGACAAAAAAATAGCATGCAGCGTAACCAACTATTAGTTGAAGCAACTGCAACATTGATTGGGGAAACAAACTTGTAATCCATTTACAAGTTTTTTTTATTTGCGTTATCAGTAGATGTTGACAGAACTAAATAAATCGGTTGTTGTTAGATCCGGTATCATCGCAAGGCAACAAACAGACGCATGACAACAGACAGTCGCATAACAACGGACAGACGCATGACAGCAGACAGTCGCATGACACCACACTTCATGTATGTATCTAGTACAGCTATGTAGTTGGCAACAACAACGAGTTTTCTTTGTGGTACAAAAAATTTCCCGCCAAAAATTCTATCAATAGCTTGGATGCTGCTATATTGTCATGCTGCTTTATATGCATTTCTGTTGTTGTTGCACTTTCATACGAATCTGCGGATTTGTGAAAAAAAGAAAAACACAAAAAGCAATATATAAGCTAAATGAGGTACACTGTGAAAATGTTCATATATTATTTTTTGTTTGTTTTATAAGTTGAATGAAATAATGCACATAGAACTTGACTTAAGTAAACTTCATGATTTTACAAAACAATAATAATAATGTGCATAAGTGCAAATGCACAATCGATGTTCGAACTAGCGTAGTGAAGAAAAGCGAAAAAAACATCGTTTTGTCTATTTTATCTTATTGAAGCGACTTTTGAAGCACTTTTGAAGCTATTTGCCGCTACAAAAGTGCTTCACAGACCTTATTTTTAAGATGCTTATATTCCTTAGCCTTGAAAAAATTTTGGGAACTCAAAATTTTATTAAATGACACTTTTCTTAAGATCTTCTATTATAAAATGAAATATGTTTTTCTGTTTTTATTTATAGGTACTTTTTTAAAAACCGTTTTAAACCGGTATAAAACCGAAACCGTTTATATCGGTTTTGGATATGGGTTTATTTCTGATTTTCGTATAACGGTTTCGGTTACAGTTTCGGTTTTAAAAATGAAACGGTTTTAAACGGATATCAGTTTCGGTTTCGGTTTCAATCCTTGGTTTCAACTGAAAATAATTTGGGACAAAAAAATAGCATGCAGCGTAACCAACTATTAGTTGAAGCAACTGCAACATTGATTGGGGAAACAAACTTGTAATCCATTTACAAGTTTTTTTTATTTGCGTTATCAGTAGATGTTGACAGAACTAAATAAATCGGTTGGCAAATAAAAAACGATTGCCCCAACTAATTCGTTTTCTGATGGTTCTGATAACTGAAAAAATTATATTTAAAACATTACCAAATAAATTAATTCTATCATTTTTTAAGGTAAATGAAATATTTAAAAAGCTTGGTACTGATCCTCTTAAATCAACTACCGATATTTGGCGTCGTACGCTAAATGATTCAGCAGCTGAGAATTTTGCCAAATTTTTAAGGGTGGGTTACCATTAATCGAATACAAATACAATACAAATATAAATTTTTATTACAATATACAATTACAGGATCGTTTCTGAAAAAATATTGTTTAACAACAACATCTTTTGACGAAGTATCCAATAATTTTTTTATTTATTCCCGATTATTGATCGATTACGTTAACGTAAACGTACAATAATAAATACGTACAAAAATACGTACAATAATAAATACTCCGTAAATAATGGCTACACATACAATATAGTAAAACTAATTTTAATTTTAATATTCAAAAAAATTCTCCGTATTTTTAACTTTAATGCTTTTTATCCAAAATTCACGGATTTCAAACCATTCGCAATATTGGGTGTTGGCCACACCTGACTGCAGCACTTCGCGTGTCAATCGTGGCTAAAGGCATCAGCATTCATTACGGCAGCGTACATTTAAAGTTGGGTGTAAAAAGTCTAGTGTTACGTAGTCGTTTCTCGCTGTTCAATAGTAGCATGGATCGCACAAGGTTGTTCCAGACACACGTTCCATCAATATTCAGAACTAGGTATAAAAACGATACTAAAACTTGTTAAAATGTATTTATATTAATTGTATTTTAAACATAACTTATTGCAGATTAAATATTTGACTGCAACAGGGGGGACCATGCGAAATTAATCAAGACGGGAACTAACGCGAAAACTGTTTAATATTTGGATAGAGACAATCGCTATAATTTCGGCGTTATTCATTAAATTAAATTTAAATTATAATTTTTATTAAAAACTATTTAAGATTTTGAATGCATCATCTTAAGTATTCTTCCAAGAACTACGATTATAAACACAGCAACAACAGCGTCTCAAATAAAATTGCAACTTTTTAAAGGAATGATCTTATAGGCCTTGCTATGCAGAAGTTGTGCAAAAGACCGCTGATGAGGAAGCTTGGCAGCTTCCGAAACAGCTGTACGGTCAGCCAACAACTTTTTTTTTGTCAATTGTTGTTTGTTTCACTCCCCAGTACATAGCACTTTGTATCTGGCAAGACCTTGAGCCCGCAAAAACAATATTTTTGCAATATCTCTATTTTAGGTCGAAAAACAAACAATAATTTATGAATTGATTAAATTAAAATTTTTAACGCTTTTTAAATAAAACTAATTATACATTTTCATTTATTACAGATCCATTCGCGACCTTGGCATGGACAACATCTTCAATTGGCTCTAACTTTTGGAATAAAAGTAATTATTCCATCTTCTTATTACTTTCCATTCGCGACCTTGTCGTAGACAACACCTTAAATTGGCTCTAACTATTGGAATACTTCGAGCAGGAGGTGCTGGGCAGCCATCAATAGCAGCAACAACAGTGTCTCGAATAAAATTTCAACTTTTTAAAGGTATTGAATTAAATAAAATTTTTAACGCTTTTTAAATAAATCTAATTATACAATTTCTCTTATTACAGATCTTGTCGTGGACAACACCTTCAATTGGCTCTAACTATTGGAATATTTCGAAAAGAATGTGATGGGCTGCTTGGACGGATACTTGCCCAATGTTCCGTTAACGTGCCGGCAATGACGGAATTGTGATTCCGTATGTGTCGGAGCTCCGTAGAAATGTTTCTTGGGTATATATATGTATATATAGAAATGTTTCTTGGGTATATATATACATATGTATATATATACACATATATATATATATATATATATATATATATATATATATATATATATATATATACATATATATATATATATATATATATATATATATATATATATATATATATATATATATATATATATATATATATATATATATATATATATATATGTATATATATATATATATATATATATATATATATATATATATATATACATATATATATATATATATATATATATATATATATATATATATATATATGTATATATATATATATATATATATATATATGTGTATATATATACATATGTATAAGAAACATTTCTACGGAGCTCCGACACATACGGAATCACAATTATATATCTATATATATATATATATATATATATACATATATATAAAGATATGCAACAACAGAATTTGAGTCCTGCGTTTCCATCCAAGAGCTGCAGAATATATATATATATTTATATATATATATATGTATATATATATATGTATATATATATATATATATATATATATATATAAATATATATATATATATATATATATATATATATATATATATATATATATATAAATATATATATATATATATATAAATATATATATATATATATATATATATATATATATATATATATATGCGCTTTGTCACAATTGTCACAATTTCGTATTCTGTGAATTTCATTTTCTATGTTTTTTGACTTAAAAGTCTGAATCAATTGTCATTTGTAACAATTGGTTTTGATAACAATTGTCATTGTTCACTAGAATGGGGCTGTTAAGCGCCCTATGTTCCTATGTTGGACTTTGGTGGAACCTAATGTTCTAACACACCCAGCTAAAGCTCCCTTTAAATCCTTTTGTATATTTTCGTTATAGTCTGGTAAATTTGTTATTGCATTTTCTTTTACTATACAGACATCAGCTCCTGAGTCTACTAGTAAAATAAGTCTTCCATTTTTAGCTGCCTCGCAAGGTACTTCAATGAAAATGTGACTTACAATAGTTAAATCCAAGCTATCTCCTGCATATTATGCAATCACTTTCTTCTTCATTTAATTCATATTTTAATTCATTTGTCTCCTCTGTTCTATGCAAATTCAATGGAGTAGTAAATTTTACCAGAGAATCCTCCGACGTCTGATTTACAATTCCTAACTCTTTCGGCCCTATATTACTATTATTATTCTGAGGTCCCCAGTTTTCTGGCCTTAACTGAGTCCCCGTTAGTTTCCCTGATTATAACTATTATTTCCTGCTGATTCAATTTTTTTTTCGCGTGGCAATTATCTATTTTATGCCCTTGTATATCTCTCTATGAGTATTCCATATTACTTGTATTATTTTCCATGTTATCCATCTTATTATCATTATTAACAAAAGGTATTATACAATTGCCCATATTATTATTAGCAAGTCTTCAATTAGATTCGTGGCCATAAGTTCCACATTCGTAGCAGAAAGGCGTATTTTTCCTAAACATACAATCGTCCCTAGTATGCCCCAATTTACTACAAAATGAACATGTATTGTTACTTTCATTATATATTTGTTGAAATTTATTTTCCGATTTTACATTTGACTGTGATTATATTCATCCTCTTCTGACCTAGGACTTCGCTGCAGCCTGTACATTTAAAGCTTTTTCCAACAATGTATCTGATGTTTCTGACTTACTACCCAACAGTACAACTTTTATCGTCGGATCCCTACTTTAACAGAGATCAACACTGAGCTGCAACATTCTAAACATTCTAAAGCTGCTACAGCTTTACTAGGTATGTTGCATACATTACCTCACATCACAACCATTCAAGAACCATGGGTGTATAACCAACGCACCTGTGGTCTTAGTGAACTACGTGGTGAAACCATACTATACGATGAGCAAGCCGCAAGGCCTAGAAGCTGTCTTATAGTATCAAAACACTTTGCTGTCACCAAGTTAACCCAATTCTATGGGCAAGACCTGGTGGCAGCCAAAGTGAGCTATGAAAGCGATAGTGGATGGAAACATTTGATTGTCGCCTCAGGCTACTTCCCCTATGACTCACTACTGCCTCCTCCGCCAAAGGCAATTGTTGAGCTCATAGAGTACTGTGATCTTAAGGAGACTGGCCTTATTCTTTGCTGTGACGCTAATGCCCAACACACTGTGTGGGGGCAGCAGTAAATGCAACGCACGATGTACCAGACTCCGTGACTTCATCATGACCTCCAATCTGAACATTCACAACACTGGGTTTATACCCATGTTTGTGACTGCTATAAGACTGGAAGTGAAAGACCTAACTTTGTCTAACTGTAGACTGAGAGAGTCAATCTTAAACTGGAAGGTTCTTAAAGAAGATTTTTTATCGGACCACAGGTATATCGAGTTTCTTACTGACCGAGAGCTGCTACCATCTATGACGGTAAGAAACCCTAGAAAAACGAACTGGGCACGCTTCAGACATGAACTTGAGAATTTCCTCAATATTCCTGTCAGAATTCGTACCAATGAAAGTATTGAGACGTCCGTTCAAGTTATGAACGATGTCATAAATTCTAGTTTTGTACGAACATGTCCGGTACGAAAAACCTTATCTAGACGTCCCGTACCTTGTTGGAACGCTTGTCTTGAAACCTTGCGCAAGGATTCCAGAAAGCTTCTAAATAGGGCCCTAAGGAGCAATTTAGACTCTGACTGGTTTCTTTATCGAGCTAAGCAGAAAGAGTATAAGAAACTAATTCGTAAATCGAAAAGTGTTTCTTATAAAGACTTCTGCAGTAGCATCGAATCCTGCAGTGAGACTAGCCGATTGGTCAAGTTTCTTAATGGCTTGTATACTGAGTCTAAGACAGAGGCACTCAGTGTCCTAGTTGAGACTCACTTTCCGGGAAATTAAATCCACATAGTGCCACTTTGTAATCCCAGCACTGGGGACTGCAATAATAACTCTAATGGGACAAAACATGACTGGCAGGTTGCCAGATTGTTTGTGTACGATGAAGCTATCCAATACGCAGTGGCCTCTTTTGATGGCTTCAAGTCACCTGGGCCGGATGGCATCTACCCAGTCATGCTACAGGAAGCTATAACCCAATTCCTACCATGCCTACAGAAGATCTTTAGAGCAACTCTCGCATGTGCATTCATTCCGACATCCTGGCGTTTAGTTAAAGTAGCCTTCATTCCTAAAGTTGGAAGAGAAAACTATTCCATAGCCAAGAGCTTCAGACCCATTAGTATGATGTCCTTCATACTAAAGTGTCAAGAAAGACTAGTTGAGTTGCACATCAGAAAAACGTCGTTGTCAAGGTACCCACTATCATCAAGAAAACATGCCTACCAACGTGGAAAATCCTGTGAAACAGCATTGCAACATTTGGTTGGCTGGATCGAGCATGCTTTTCAGAGGAAGATGTACGTCATGGGCATATTTGTGGACATCTAGAGTGCTTTTGATAACGCGACTTTTGATGGAATGTGTGACGCAGCTAGAAGGCATGGAATAGATGAAACATTGATCAAATTGCTAAGGTCAATGCTAATGTTTAGGACCATCACCTCTAAGGCGGAGTGTGGTCAGTATATTATGGCAGGGGTGAATAGAATTGTCCTCAAGGATGCGTTCTCTCCGCACTGCTCTGGTGTATGCTGGTTGACACTCTGCTCAACGATCTTGATGGACCAGGTGTCTATTCCCAGGCCTATGCAGACGATGTGGCCATTCTTGCCACAAGCTTTTCCCTCAATGAGGTCTGTGTTAAAACACAAAACTCATTGAATCGAATTGACATCTGGTGTACTGCAAACGGACTTTCCGTCAACCCTCACAAAACAGGGATTGTTCTCTTCACGAGGAAAAGAATAATGACAGTATTATCTCTACCAGTACTTAAGGGTGTCACTATGTCTAACGAAGTAAAATATCTGGGCTTAACTCTAGATAGTAAACTACTTTGGACAAAACATGTTGAAAATAAAATTTCGCGAGCATTGAATGCCTTCTGGCAATGCAGAGTAATTTTTGGGAAGACATGGGGACTATCGCCGAGAAAAACCTTATGGATTTACACGGCAATGATAAGATCGATGATATCATATGGATCGGTAGTCTGGTCGCGAAAGTGCGTGACAACTAGTCATGCCAAGATTCAGAGAACCGTGAGTCTGGGTGTTACGGGTGCCTTTCTCACTACACCTGGTCCAGCACTGAATGCAATCTTAAACCTACCACCACTTGACATCTTCATCAGAGGTGAAGCTGAAGACTAAAACGAGGTGGTTTCAGGTTTAATGTTCCCTGGAATATCTTTGGTGCTAGTGTGTTTGTGGAATCGGATGACCGCAGCTTCACTTCGCCATTGGCGACAATGCCTCGGTATTTAAAGCCGAAGTTTATGCCATATGGCTATGGACTACATTGCGGATAATAGATGGCAGAACATAGCTATATCAGTTTGCAGCGATAGCCAGGCAGCTCTTATACCTTTGAACAACCCGGTCATCACATCCAAAATTGTACGTCAATGCAGATCACGTCTCAATTGTGTTGGTAAATACAATACACTGAAACTGATTTGGGTACCGGGCCATAAAGGAGTTTCGGGCAATAAAACATCTGACGAACTAGCACGTGCTGGATCTGAGGATAATCCATTTGGGCCAGAACCTGTGCTTGGACTACCTGCATCTACGAGAAAATTCGCCATTAGCTCTTGGGTTGCCTCTGCACACAAGAGCAGATGGCTGAATGAGACCACATGCAGATTCTCCAAGCTAATGACACCGACGATAACCAAAAGATTGGCCTCGTTTCTACTTTCCTTAAGTAGAAAGTAGTGCAGAAAATTTACGGGAATTCTAACGGGACACAACGCATGTGAAAAACACTTGAACGCAATCGGCCTGGCCGAAAGCGCCTTATGTTCTGCCTGCTACGAAGAAACTGGCACCACAGACCACTATCTCTGTGACTGTTCAGCATTTTCTAGAATTAGAAGGCAGATCTTTGGCACAGACGTGATATGAGAGAGGATCAGCTTCACTCTTTATCACACAATAGCCTTCTTAGATTCAATAATGAATCTAAGAAGTAACATTAAAAACCAGGGAACTGGGTCACCGCACAATGGATATAACCCTGTCTGAGTGCTGTGGCTCTATTTTTATCCCACAAAAAAAAAAAAACACTGAGATCTGTAATTCTAATCTGAATATGTCATCCTCACTAATTTTTTTACTGTATTTTTACTTGCAATAAACAAAGCCATGGCTTGCAACTCATCTAATCGTCTTCCATACCTTTTTAATCACTTCTAGTACTGAATCTAAAGACATTTCATATTTGTACGTATTTTTTAACAACTCGTATAATTCCTCTATTTTTTGAAACTGTTTTGTCCTCACTAATTTATCGGCATCGACCTTCAAATGTAACCTAACGCATTCCTCACTATCTGATTCTTTAATTTTAAGCTTTGCTGTTTCACAACATTCAATAAATTTATATAATTCTGTTTCTAATAACGGAGATTCCGCCCCAGAAAAGTAAGGAACAACGTAATGAACGCGTTTCAATTCATTTTCAGTACCCATTACTAGAGTTTCTTATTTTTCCATTTACTTAATCATATAATTAACTATACCATTCTTAAATAAATTATTTATTTTGTTTTTGCTAGTTTCATATTAAATAAACATTTAACCATTATTTAATTTAACTATTAACATTTTTTACATTATTTATATCTTTTCTATGTTTCATTATTTAAACTTTTTAATTCAAAATTTTTGACAAGATCGCAGAAATGAACACTCATCTCGAACAAATCGTCAACCAAGTCAACGGGACCAAAGCTCTCCTGAACGACTTAGAGTCCAGCGTATCAACATGACGTCGTCCACTTGAGATAACACCATTTGCAAATTCGACAAGAACCATCGAAGCACAACAGATCCAACGCACAATATACAACGAACCACTGAAATGAACAAGGCATATACAGGCGGATAGAAAAAATTTGTTTAAATGTAATTTTTTTTTAGCACTAAATTCTTAACTTTGTGTTTTTCGATAGTTTTATACTATGGATTTCTAATCAGAAAAAACTGCCTGCTTACTGAGGGACAAATGTAAAAGTCAGAACATTTTAAACTCAATGTTTTCCTGTTCTGGTCCCTGTGATCAATTGTACCACGCTACATGTGCTAATATTTCTATTGGATGCACTGAATTTTTATGTTCAGTGCACTCAGGTCTACAGTGGTACTGTCCTACTTGTAGACCTCTTTCTCCATCTGTTTTTTTTGTTAAAATTAAAAACTTTGGTGAAAAACTTAGTATTTTAAATTCAAAATACAGTGAAATATTAAATTAGTTAAACGAATTTAGCTCAATAGTAGAAATCAGTGATACCGCAAATAAGCCAGACTGTGTTAAAGATAATACAGCTCTTATCAATGAATCAGTCTCTGATAATGAACCTTCAACTAAAAAAGTTGAAAAAAAAACGAAAATATAATAATAAATCTTTAAGTCCTCCTAAGGCTAAACGTACCCCTTCTGTTCCTTCTATTAGTCCATCACTAATAGCAGTTACACTGCCCAAAACAACCACAAGTAGTAAGACACCAGTTAGTTCAACGTTAAAGGCAATCCCAAAATTAAAAAGAATTTTTTTATCTCGGTTGATGCCTGACACAACAACAGAAAATATTTCTAATTTTATAAAAATGAATAAACTCGTGCCAACTGATACTTACATTTCTTGTAAAAAAATCGGAAACAGGCCAACACATGCATCTTTTACTTTGTCAATTGCGGAAGAACATGCTGCGGCTGTTATCAGTTCAAATCTGTGGACTGATAACATCCTTGTTTCCGAATTCAAAACCAAAAGAAACAATAGACCAACTAAAACAGTCCACCAAAATCCAAAAAACTTAAGCGTATTTCCTTTTACTACCAAAACGTAAGGGGATTGCGTTCAAAGACTCGGGATCTCTTTTTATCTACTCAGAATTTCGCGAACGATATCATCGCGTTAACTGAAACATGGCTAAATAAGAGCTTTTCAAACGTTGAATTATTTGATAATTCATTCAATGTTTTTAGAAAAGATAGATTTGACATCGAAAAATCTCCAGTTGGTGGTGGAATATTAATAGCAATTAAGAACAATTTAATAAGTTCCTTATTAGAAATTCCAATTGCTGCTTCATTAGAGCTTATTTGTGTTAAGATTGTACTTCACAATTCCTGTATATATGTCTTAAACGCTTACATTCCTCCGAAAAGTAGCGTAGAAGTCTATGAGACCTTATCTAAGTCCATAGATTTTGTATTGGAAATGCTTAATAGTTCAGATGATATTATACTTTTAGGTGATTTTAATTTACCAGATTTAATATGGAATAACTCTGACGACGACACATATTTCTGTGCGTCTAATTCTAAATCGCGACAAGAACAGATTTTTGTTGACACTATATCATCTGACTTACAACAAGTAAGTTGTATTACTAATTGTCTGGAACGACAACTTGACTTAGTATTTACTACAGATAGTAACAATGTTGTAGTTACAAATTCGACGAATGTTCTAATGGACATTGATGCATATCATCCGCCTCTAACAATATTTTATCAATCTGATAGAGCGAATACCATTAATAGTAAATCTGCAGAATAGGCTTATGAATTTAATTTTGAAAAAGCCAACTTTTCATTGTTAAATGAATTGTTGTCTGCTAGCATTGATATAATATCAGACTATATTAATGATAATGAACTTGATGTTGCCATAAACTATTTTTACCATAAACTCTTTTCCTGCATAGCACTATCTGTACCATATAGCCTTAAGTTCACTAAGATCTCATCGTATCCCTGGTACACTAAGGATTTGAAGATGCTACGTAACTCTAGGAATAGAGCATGGAATAGATATGTCAGCAGTCAAGACCCAAGTGACCTAGAAACATACAACAAATTGTTTCTGGAATTCCAGTCTAGATCTAAAATTCTTTACACTGAGTATATTGATAAAATGAAGATACAAATTTTATCAGATCCAAAAAAGTTCTGGGGTTTCATCAATACTAAAAAAAAGAGCGATGGTTTTCCTGTATATGATCAAGTTAAAATCCACTGTAGAGATGTAATTACCTCACGTCAGCACGGATTTGTAACCGGAAGATCCACAGTATCTAATCTATTAGACTTCACTTCATTTGCAATAAGTTCAATAGAATCAGGAAAACAAGTCGACTGCATTTACACAGCTTTCAGTAAAGCTTTCGATAAACTTCCTCATAACTTAATTTTATTCAAACTAAAGGTACTGGGATTTCCCGAATTCTTTGTTAAGTGGATAGGATCCTATTTATCTGATCGGTCATATCAAATACGATTCAGAAATAATTTATCTTCGCCATTTATTGCAACATCTGGGGTACCCCAGGGTAGTCATCTTGGTCCACTGTTATTTATACTGGCTATTAATGATGTGATATACAACATTAAGTACTCGCATTTATTAATTTTTGCCGATGATATGAAAATATATAAATCAATAAATGACGATAAGGACGTTCATACACTTCAGTCCGACTTAAAATCATTTGAAACGTGGTGTTGTAAGAATAACTTGATTCTTAATCCAGAAAAGTGTCAAGCCATGACATTTTCTCGTAAAAGAAATAAACCAGAATACAACTATTCACTAAAAGAGAACATTTTAAATCGGGTGCAAGTGGTGAAAGATCTTGGTGTGTTTGTCGATACAAATTTATCGTTTAATTTACATATTGAAAATATATGTAAAAAAGCCTCATCATTACTTGGTTTTATCAAACGATGGGCTAAAGAATTTAATAGTCCCCTTACAACTTTGACTCTATATTGCACTCTGGTTCGTTCACAATTAGAATATGCAAGTCAAGTATGGTCTCCTTTCTACAAGGTACATAATGACCGAATCGAAAGGATATAGAGAAACTTCGTACGTTTCGCTCTCAAGGGTTTAAATTGGATGGATAACTTACATCTTCCTCCATATGTAGATCGTCTGAAACTACTAAATTTAAATTTATTTGTTTTAACCACAATCGTAGAAGTAGCAGACATCGTGATGTTCTTTTTTATTTACCTTATAGTAAAACTAATTATGTTGTTGCTTCACCCTTCAATCGAATGTGTAATTTAGTTAATAATTGTCCACAGTATAATATAAATTTGTCAAAAAATCAACTCAAATGTAGACTAAAACAATAATGTAACAAATGCATGTGTTGTTCACGAGCCCAACTAATTTAGTGGGTAAATATTTTCCAGCATTATGCTGTGAAAGTGCAAGCTAGCTGTATTAGCTAAAACTCGATTAAAAAAAAAAAAAAGTAATACGAAATTACCATACATGTATTAGAAATGAAGTGTAATTAAATTATAATCGAAATTGAATTTATTATTGTTCACGTGTAAACATTATTATATTGTCCAGCAGAATCTGCCAAATTTACCATTAATATGTTACAATACATACCAACAGAAAATTTTAATTGCATTGGAATAAAGTATTTCTTGGCAATTTACTTGGTTAAAACTATGTTCCGAAACAGAGAAAATGCTAATCAAATTTATATACATCGTATGTTCGCAACGATCGTCTTAATTCGATAATTTATCGACTGACGAAGTTCGCAACGTTGTTCGGCATTTTCTACCAACGCCAATGTTTGCCATCGTTTGAACATATTGTTGTTTAAAAACAAACAAACAAGAAATATGATTTAAATAAATGTATTCTTGCAACATTCTTCTTGTATTTGAAGTTGGCACTCGTTGAGCAGAATTTTCTACCTACGTCTCTTTTGTCGTCGTTTGAAGTATGTATGTCATTTTAAACATACTGATGTTTGAAAAAAAAACAAAAAATGTATTCTTGTATATAAAGTTGACACTCGTTGATCGGCATTTTCTGCGTACGTGTATTTTGTTGTTCGTTGAGAAAACGTTTTCGCGTAGGTAATAATTTTGTTATTTGTAAATTAAATAAACATATAAATTGTGTTATAAAAAGTAATAATAGGTAACAGAGTATAATATAGTGCAGTGTATAATTTCTGAAACTGTGAAAAAACCACAAATAAAAATCAGTGTTTCGATTTTCAAACAGAATTTGGCATGTTTTTTTACAAAAGCCTCTGTGAATTCCTTGCCTACGCTGTGTGCTGTACTGAGATCAAGTGTAACTGTACCAAATATAAAGCGAGCCTGAATCGTCTGGTTTAGCGGTTGCTGGTGCAATTGTGCATTCATTGATGCTGTCACCTGTACATGCAGTTTTAAACCAATTATTTATTTATGCATTTAAAAATTTGTATATAAATTCAATTATTATAAATTCTCACTGTGCGTGTTTAAAGATTTTTTAATAAAAATTAACAACAAAACAAAATTTTATTTTATTTTCACGATTTCTTTCCAAAAATATTTAAATATGTTTCTATGCAAACGTACTACTTTTTGAACTGAAACAACTGATATGTTTCACTCCAAACATATTTATATTCAGGTCGTTTAAAATCATGTTTTATTTTGAACATATTTATGTTTCGGTTCAAATATTTATTTTGTTTTGATGTAGTAATTATTATTTTCCATTAGAACATACACCATTTTAAAGGACAACCATGTTAAAATAAACATATTATCATTATTTTTCTTAATATTAATTCTAAGAAAACATCATTTCTATATATTCAAATATATAGAAATTTATGCTTATGGTAATTTCATCGTAACTTTCATGGAGACTTGCATTTTAGTTTTCAACTTGATATTCTATTCTGCGTAGCGCCGAACATTTTTGTTTCGCCATACTCGCGTTCGGGTGCGGTTTGACCTCTGTTGCTTGTCTTCTGTAATTTCGCCGTACTGTTCATTTCTGTAACGTATTTTGTCGTAATGTTTATTTTTATCGTGTGATTTGCCATTTGTGCGTAAACCATCATGCTGGTGAGTGACATTGCGGTAATTTCACCGCATTGCTCTAACGTTGTTGATTTAGCGCTATCATCTTCTGCGGTGTGAAATAATTTCAGCTTATTCACGTGCGCAGTTTTTGCCTTCTTGCTGCCGGCTCTTTTAAGCTGCACGATTATCGGTGATACAAAATTTATCACCCGAAATGGTCCATCGTATTTGGCCGCAAAATTGTCAACTGCTTTGGACAAGTTGTGTTGTTTGACTAACACCTGTTGACCAATCTTGGGTAACCATGGTCGCCGACGCATTTTATAATGTCTGGTTTCATCCTGTCCTGGTAGCTCCATGTTTCGGCTTACAAATGTAAATACCTCTCGTAATCGCTCACTTTTTCCGACAGGTGTTTGTTTATCATGACAAGTGCCAAACGTGCACTCGTCATATAATGCTTTTGGTAGACGCCGGACTGTAGTCCGTGGTTTCAGATACGCTCGTATTTATTTCTAACGACAGTTCGGGAAGCAGTTCATCCCAGTGTCTTTGATTTTCTCCTGCGCAATCATCGTCTTGACTGTTCTGTTTGCTCCTTCAGTCGGATTTTCTTGCGGAGTTGATGTTTTCCTCCCATATCAGCCAAGAACTTTCGAAACATTCGTCTTGTAAATTGTGTCCCGTTGTCGGTAATTAGAACCTTCGGTACTCCAAATCTCGCCAGTATTCTTTCTCTGAAGGCTAGCTATCGTAGCGGTACCATCTCCGTCCACTTCGAAAACTTTGTCGAACATGACCAGTATCATAATGTTGCCATGTTTTGATCTTGACAATGGTCCAACAAAGTCCGCACATAGCATGGCCTCTGCTATCTTCGTCAACATCTTTCCCACCGGTTGTTGTTGGCTTGCTTTATACTTTTGGCACGTAACGCAACGTCGCACGTATTTACTTACGTGGCGGAACATTCCAGACCAGTAGTACCTAAGGCTATGCGTACGATCGTCTTTCTTACCCCAAGACGCCCTGCGGTCGGTCCGTCGTGATTCTCTCTGAGTACTCTATCCCTCTGATAACACGGTACACAGAGTTTCTACGGCGCAAGTCTTCGTCACCATTCTGCCTTGGTATGTGGCGGTATAGATGACCTTCTTCAAACACATAATCAGCATATTTTTCTGGTTTCACTTCTGCTATGCGTTGTTCTAGAGACGCGCATCTTTTCTCGTATTCATCGGTAATTGTGCCAAAAGTTGCCAATGGTTGCCACGAGAGCGCGTCTACTACCTCATTAAGGTTTCTTTTTCGATATTGAATGTCGAATGTGTGATGCTGCAGTTCTAACGCCCATCGTGCTGTTCGGCCTGATGGACTTTATATATTTCAGCTATAGATGATCAGTAATTACCGTGAATGCGTAGCCCTCGATGTATGAACGCATCTTGCGTATTTCCCAAATAATAGCTAAACACTCTTTTTCTGTGGCGGAGTAATTTAACTCGGCTTTACTCAGACGCCTGTTAGCGTAAGCGATCACTTGTTCTGTATTTTCAAATACTTGGGTAAGGACTGCGCCTAGCCCGTAGTCGCTCGTACACGACGCACAGTGTGAGATTCTCACTATTTATCTAGACTTAAGTCCATTTTTTATTTTGACAAATATTTAAATGAGGAATAGTAGTGAATTGTCTCAATAATAAGAAAACTTAATATAATGTTAACAAAATGTAAACAAACATATTTTAATGGGACTCCAAATGTCAATGTTTGAACAATGCGCCCAAATGCACATTGTCGAATGATAATAATTTGTTTATTTTACAGCTGCAAAACTTTGTTATGCTTAGTGATTTTCTATAATTTTTTTTTGTTTATTATAGTTGTCTACATGCACTTCAAAAAAGATTTAAAATTTACTTGAAGAAAGTTAAAATAATATTTTAATATTCGAATTGAAAATAATAGTTTTAATTGTATGTATTTCGGAAAAAAGTGTCAACTTATGTAGAAGTTTTCTTTCTTATTACACATTATTCCGATGTTTGATTACATTCACAATAACTATGAACATTTTCACTTTTAAGAAAACAAAATTCTGGCTGCACATATTTGCAACCCACATATACTTTTTTTTGAAATTACTGCAATGCCTCTGTCTGTCTTTTTTAAGCATTCGTCAGAAGATTTGCCAGAAGATTTACCCAAACAATAGTCAAAACACCACAAAAAATCGTCATTTGACTGGAAAAATAATGAAAAGTATAATGGAAAGTATAATGAAATTGCCTAATGAAATTACCTTTTCGGTATTAGACGCTACTTGACACAACAATAAATTTAAGAATTCTTTTCACCAAGTAATAATTTAAAATCTAAAAAATTTAATTTATTGTAAAATTGGTATTGCCTTTACCTATATCTCGCAAAGGTAATTTTTCAACAAGTAATATTTTAATTTAAAAATATGTAATTTTAAAAAAAAAAAAATTCTTTTGCGTATATCTATAATTTGTACAATGTTGTCGGAGAATAAATACGAAAAGATATTTTCAAGCTTGTCTTCTGTTGGAAAAATAAAAATAAAAGATGTGCAAAATAATAGGACATTTGAAAATGTGATTAATCTCAAAAACAAGAGCCAATTGGACAAAATAAGGACATTTTTCGAATCAGCGTTATAAAAATAATCAATAATCAGCTTACTGCATCAAATCATAATTTAAATTTTGTTTGGAAAGTATCAGTTCTATGTTTCTACTATCTAACACCTACAGCACAAACTGTTGCTGCAATCTTGCAGCAATATTTCTCATTGCATGATAGTATATTGCGCATACAATATTTATGGAATTTTTTAGCAATATATCAAACGCAATATTGCACAAGAAATCTCTCTGCAATATTCCAGCAAGACAAAGTGTTTATTTGAAAAATTATTCAGACATATTTTACCAATTAATTAAAAATATAAAAATATATCAAATATACATATGGGTGATTCCACGTCAGATCAACCGAAGGTTTGGCAGCACCATCTCAGAAATTAATGAAATTTGGTAGGGTGGTTTTATTACTTGAAATTAAGAAAAACGAAAATTTCAGTTTCTTAACTGCAGTGGTTTCATATATATGAGTCCTTGAAATATGAAAAACTCACAAAAAATGCACAAAGTTGCACTAGCTTAACTTAATGTAACTTAGTAAATAGTTAACTTACCGAAACTATTTAAACGACCATGTAAAGGTTATAAAACTGAGCAAAAGTGGAAATATTAAAATTTTTAATATTAGGGTGACCATAGGTAGATATTAATCATAATATTATTAAAAAAGGATTATCTCAATAACTCTGTTTACGCAAGGAAAAAAGGCGTATCTTTCAAGACTGTCCTATTCTTCGAAAAAGCTGAACTTTATGGTTTTTTTTTATTTATTTATTTATTTAAGCAAGTATAATTGAATTTCAATAAAAGACAAACCGAAGCGTTTGCCATATGAATATGATAAAGGTATAAAAATACACAATAAGATTGGATATCAAGGAAGGAAGTCCAATATATAAAATATAAAAATATAACAAAGTCATCTAATGATGAACGCAGTTCTTACTTTCGTTGCACTCAGGTTGATGGGTAGCAGAAAAAGAGATCGAGCGCTGCTCAAGTGCAGTCCCGAGAACCTCAAAGAAGGAGGGTCGAAAGAGAAAGTACCGAAATTCACCTCTTGACGTTTGACCTGTCAAGGAATGTACTAAATTTATAATACAGGGTTTACACTCCAAAGTTTTGGCGTAAGCATTGCCGCCCACTTTGCAGTATTACACTCTGCAAAATAAATTATATCAAAAGATATTTCCATACTATGTGCTGAAAAAAAAAGCAAAATTAATACGTAAAAGTTTTAAAATAAATAAGAAAAACACATAGGTTATCAAAATGTACATGGATCAGAAAGGATCCACAAATTATGTATGCATCATGTTATGTGCGTCATGTCATTCAGTCTTAAACATTTCGAAGTAGAAGTTACGTTTCGAATATATGGATTAATTTCAGTATTTCGCAAATGACCAAACTGAACCATAGAAGGGTAGTTGGTTTCGAAAGACAAATCACTGTTACGTTTGGTAACATCAGTGTCATAACGGACAGTAGTGGCAAAGCAAGAAACTTTGTGAACTGGTAGTGGTCCCGTAAGAATCCAGCCAAATACAGTTTCCTGAGCAATCAGGGTGCCTAGGACGTTTCGCTTTATACCCTCCATCATAATCAATGGATATAGGTCACCACCAATTAGAACGTCAACTGTAGAACTTTGATCAAAGTTTTTATCAGCTAAGACCATATTTGGTAATTGATGCTGGATAGAGGGTTCTATTTGACACAATGGTAATGCACCTGTAATTGTGGTTAAAACCAGCGCCGTTGCCTCTAAGTGTAAATTAGGATCAATGAGGGATCCAATTACAAAAGAGCATCGCTTTGTTGGACTGGCAGCAACTGCTTGGTTTAAACTAGCAATACAGGCTCGTGTCGAAGACACTGGCAGCTTTATAATAATCGAGTTTTAGCTAATACAGCTAGCTTGCACTTTCAAAGCATAAATGCTTGAAAAAATTTACCCACTAATAGTAGTTGGGCTCGTAACAAACTCATGCAGTTGTTAAAATATCTACAATATTATTTTTGTTATTAAAGCTTCAATCTACATTTGAGTTGACTTTTTGACAGATTAACATTATAATGTCTGCAATTATTAACTATATTACACATACGGTTAAAAGGTGATGATACAACATAATTTGTTCTACTAAATGGAAGATAGAATAATGTATTACCATTTCTACTACTTCTACGATTTTGGTTAAAAGTTATATATCGTAGAAGCTCTGGTGAATCCAATTTACCAGTAATGAGTTGATGTATATAGATTACATTAGCATTTCTTCTGCGATCTTCAAGTGATTTCAAGTTTAATAGCTTCAGCCGATCCTCGTATGGTGGAAGATTGTAATTATCAACCCAATTTAAACCATTGAGAGCGAATCGTACAAAGTTTTTTTTGTATACGTTCGATACGATCAGTGTGCACTTTATAAAAAGGAGACCATACTTGACTTGCATATTCTAGATGACAACGTACTAGAGTATTATATAGAGTTAATGTAGTCAAAGGACTATTAAATTCTTTAGCCCAGCGCTTGATAAAACCAAGCAATGAAGAGGCTTTTTTACATATATGTTCAATATGAAGTTTGAACGATAAAGTGGGATCAACAAACAGACCTAGATCCTTTACTATATGTACTCGACTAATATTTTCCTCTTTTAACATATAGTTATACTCTATATTGTTTCTCTTTCGAGAAAATATCATAGACTGACACTTATCTGGATTAAGTACCAAATGGTTCTTAAAACACCAAATCTCAAAAAAATTTAAATCTGTCTGCAGTAATTTAGCGTCCTTCTCATCCTTGATAGCCTTATAAATTTTCATGTCATCGGCATAAATTAATGGATTGGAGTACTTTATATTGTATATGACATCATTAATCGCCAATATAAATAAAAGAGGTCCAAGATGGCTACCCTGAGGTACCCCGGATGTTGCAATAAAAGCTGAAGATAAAACTTTTCTGAAACGTATTTGATATGACCGATCAGATAAATAAGATTGTATCCATTTCACAAAGAATTCTGGAAAACCAAGTATCTTTAATTTGAACAAAATTAAATTGTGAGGAAGTTTGTCGAAAGCTTTACTGAAGTCAGTATATATGCAATCAACTTGATTTCCTGACTCGATTTCGTCAGTTGTGAATGAGGTGAAATCCAGTAGGTTTGATACCGTGGATCTACCGGTAACAAATCCATGCTGACGTGTTGTAATTACATGTTTACAATGAATTTTTACATGATCATACACAATGCGTTCAAACAATTTCGGGATAGATGAGAGTTTAGCAATTGGTCTATAATTGGTAACATCGTTTTTGTACCCTTTGTAATCCAAAGATTACAAAGGCGTTCTGAAATAAAAGAAGTTTCAGACGCAGAATCAATTAGTGGCCTTGCTGAGTACGTAATACCCATGTGACATACATTTATAATGGCAGTACCCAGAAGCACTTCTGAAGTTTGCGAAGCAAAACAAGATCGAAGGCTTTGGGGGTTGCATGGCGGTGGACGGGATCCTGACGCCGCCGACGTAATCGACTCACAGCTCATGAAGGGAGATGAAGTGGACTGTATGTTGTTAAAAGTGGGTTGCGTGTTGAATGACGGAGGACGAGACCCTAATGCCACCGACATAGTCATATCACTGCTCATAAAAGGAGCCGAAGGCTCAGAGACATCCCTATGTAAAAGCGTATGATGACGCTTTTAACACACTGAGCAACCGTAAGCACTTTTACAATCGTTAAGCTCATGGGATCTATTAAGGCAGTTAACGCAACGTTGAAACTTTTTTACAGTGGAATAGCGATCGGAGACGCTCATTTGTAAAAATAATTTACAGACCCGCAAAACATGTTGCTGTTTGGGGCAAAGAACACAAAGTGATCCTGTAAGGTGTGTGTGAAAACTATAGTATGTTTTAGGCAGAGCTGGGTGTTGTGGATGAAGCGGTTTTGCATGTGGAAGTTTAACGGTAGTGTGACCGCGGATGTATCCGATGGATTCAAGTGTCTTAAAGCGTTCAGAAAGGAACGCATCAAGACAACTCCACTTAGGGATAGCCGACTTATCCAACAAGATTTGTTCCCAGAGAGCCAAGGTTGTTTCAGGTAAGCGCTGAGAGCATATAAATATTAGGATGGGATCCCAATTGGTCGTATCAATATCATAAATCGAAAAAGATGCAAGACTATTGTTAATAGTTCGTTGCAAATTCTTAAGTGCTGCCGCGCTTTCATTAGTTACGACAGGAAGGTCGAATAAAATTTTAAGTTGGCCGTTGACCAATACACGTTTATTCTCATAAACGTCTTTGAGATTTCGCCAGGCTAAATCGAAACCGCTATTCGTAAGAGGAGCCTTTTGCACTATATCGCGTGCGTCCCCGCTAGTCTTTTGCAAAAGATGGTAAAGACGCTCAACATCTGTAAGACGTGAGTTGCGAATGTATATTGCAGAGAATAGATCTCTGAACGTAGGCCAAGATGTATATTCGCCGGCCAACACATCAGTGTCGCAAGGAGGAAGGCGTAAATTATTCGATGAAAAATCATTGGAGGCACGACAGGCGGCAGCTGAGGTGGTAGAAGTTTCGCTGAGCTGGTAAAAATATGTAAATGAATATCTTCATCATCGACAGAATCTTCATTAGAATCGAGGAATTGCAGACACCGATCATATTTGCTTTTAAAAATTGACCAAAGTGATTTTAATTCATCTCGGAATACTTCCAGGGAATATTTTGTATGGTTTTCAACCGAAATGTCATTAAATAATGACTGAAATTCGACCAGTGCATCTGCAGCACGGATAAAAATATCCAAAGCAGTCATAGTGAATGGAGTTTAAATGGAAGGCCGTTAAAAAAAATAAATACAACTTTAAAAAATTCAGCAAAAAAAAGTCAACAGTAAATTGTTAAATTTGAAATATAAAAAGGTTAGACCATTTACTATAAGTGTATGGAATACAATTTATAAACACAAGCAGGGATGTCGCTTCAATGAGGGAAGCATACACCAAAAAAAAATCAAAACCAAAAAATATAAATTTTTTAAAGTAATTTAAAAAAAAATCAAAAATTTGGTAGAAAAAGAATTTATAATTTTCAAACAATTTAGAAAACAAAAAAGGTGCTAAAAAAAGAAAATTTAAATTTCGAACTAATTTAAATAGTTAAGATAATTATGATAATAAATAAATTATGATAATAAATAATTTATTATAATATATAAGAATAATTATATTGTGCTTAATTTCGAAGGAACGCGTTGCTAAAAAAAATTGTAAAATAAAATAACAATTGCACTGGTATTTTATTTATTTATTTATTTGAATAGAATATCACCAAGAAAGATAATCACATTTGTATATTACGATATTTAATTTATTGAAATAAATTTATGTTCGCCACCACTGTGCTTGAGCAATCAAATATTTTAAATTTGAGTCAAAGCAGCAGAGTTCAATGTTGTTCACTTTGTCGTCACGAAAGATCGGAGAGAATCGCACAAGTATTGCGCGAGAGAGGTCCAGTGTCACAAATCCGATCGCATCCACTCACGTAAATGATATGTCCAACGATGCGATAATTTCCACTCAATACCGGCTCTCCATCGATAAGCAATGGTTAAAGTTCAGACGACAATAGCTTCTAGCGAGAGAAAGCACTCGTGCCGATCACTCACGAATAGTGTGCAGTATTACAATCACAATTAGAAAACACTCATTCGTTAAAAATAAACTATGCTGCACTCTGGCAGAGTAGCAACAGTTTATATTAAAGTCACTCAAAAAGACTTACGGCACGAACGCGATGCGAAATAAATGCAACGCTGCACGTGCTCTAAAACAATATCGAAAAACTAGAGTTGCCACGTTCCAAATTAAATTTTTAAAAATAATTATTCTTTTAAATTGTATTTTTAATGAGTCAAAATGGACTCGAAAATCGTTTAAAAAATTATTTGAACGAACAATCACTAAGGAATGTTTGGTTTATCGGCCTTCACACGATTTAATTTATTAATTTTTAAAACACACACTTTTCGCGAATATGATGTTGGTAACCACGAAACTCAAATGAAATTTACTCAATTCAACGACGTTTGAATTGTTTGGTCCACGGCACGAAGTCAACATGGACTTATACGATTTAAATAATAAATCAGATTATAAACAAAATAAAATATATTATTAATATATTATTAATATATTAATATATTAAGTTTTTGCTCAAATAAATATTTAATATATTAAATATACCTTTCTGCTTAAGGAATTCGTGTTTCTGCGATATTTGTTGTACGTTGAAATATGAGTTGTAAACGTTTCTCTTTTGTTTAATTTATTTGTCCGTCCGAAACTTCGCTTCGTTGATGCAGTCAGCTGGAGCGGCGCAATGCAAATTTTATTTTTCACTTTATTCTAAATGGAATAAATTCTTTCTAATTAATTTTGAATTATTGATCCGGTTCGAAGGACCAAATGTTTACGCAAGGAAAATCAATTAAAAAGCAGAAGTTTATATTTTTTTTTTGATTTATTTATGTGAGCAAGTGTAATTGAATTTCAATAAAAGACAAACCGAAGCGTTTGCCATATGAATATGACAAAGGTATAAAAATACACAATAAGATTGGATATCAAGGAAGGAAGTAAAATATATAAAATATAAAAAAGTCATCTAATGATGAACGCAGATGGGTACTTTCGTTGCACTCAGGATGAGGGGTAGCAGAAAAAGAGATCGAGCGCTGCTCAAGTGCAGTCCCGAGAACCTCAAAGAAGGAGGGTCGAAAGAGAAAGTACCGAAATTCACCTCTTGACGTTTGACCTGTCAAGGAATGTACTAAATTTATAATACAGGGTTTACACTCCAAAGTTTTGTCGTAAACAAACTCCCAACTATACACAGTTTAAAAATGTGTATAGTTACGGCGCGTAACTTTTGTTTATTTTAACATGGTGATAATAATTATAATATGTTATTTTAACAATGATATGTTTATATATATATATATATATATATATATATATATATATATATATATATATATATATATATATATATATATATATATTTATATACCTTTCTGCTTAAGGAATTCGTGTTTCTGCGATATTTGTTGTACGTTGAAATATGAGTTGTAAACGTTTCTCTTTTGTTTAATTTATTTGTCCGTCCGAAACTTCGCTTCGTTGATGCAGTCAGCTGGAGCGGCGCAATGCAAATTTTATTTTTCACTTTATTCTAAATGGAATAAATTCTTTCTAATTAATTTTGAATTATTGATCCGGTTCGAAGGACCAAATGTTTACGCAAGGAAAATCAATTAAAAAGCAGAAGTTTATATTTTTTTTTGATTTATTTATGTGAGCAAGTGTAATTGAATTTCAATAAAAAACAAACCGAAGCGTTTGCCATATGAATATGACAAAGGTATAAAAATACACAATAAGATTGGATATCAAGGAAGGAAGTCCAATATATAAAATATAAAAATATAAAAAAGTCATCTAATGATGAACGCAGTTCTTACTTTCGTTGCATTTAGGTTGATGGGTAGCAGAAAAAGAGATCGAGCGCTGCTCAAGTGCAGTCCCGAGAACCTCAAAGAAGGAGGGTCGAAAGAGAAAGTACCGAAATTCACCTCTTGACGTTTGACCTGTCAAGGAATGTACTAAATTTATAATACAGGGTTTACACTCCAAAGTTTTGGCGTAAACAAACTCCCAACTATACACAGTTTAAAAATGTGTATAGTTACGGCGCGTAACTTTTGTTTATTTTAACATGGTGATAATAATTATAATATGTTATTTTAACAATGATAATATGTTTATATATATATATATATATATATATATATATATATATATATATATATATATATATATATATATATATATATATATATATATAAATATATATATATATATATATTTATATATATATATAAATAAATATATATATATATATAAACATATTATCATTGTTAAAATAACAAATTATAATTATTATCACCATGTCAGACTTTCTTCAAAAGTCACGTACACCAAAATTGAGTGAAAGTGAACTCAATAGAACATAGTGAAAATAAAATTTAAGTGAAACTTGCAACGAATGCATTGTTAAGACCTTCTCTTCCGTTTTAAGTAGGGTAGTTTAAATAACATAAATAAAGTGTTCTCCCATTTAAATCAAAAAGTGATCTAATTTAAGAAACAACAGTTAGGAGTAAAGCGGTGAAAAAGAAGCGGTTCTAAAAACAGCGAGGACCAGCAGAAACCTAACAACAACGTATTTGACAGCATTAAAGAAAAGATAGATGAAGGCGAAAGTACAAGCATTTGCAACAGCCGGGATGAGCACTCTAGAAACAACGAAGACGAGAGGGTAAATTCAGTAAACAGGTACAACGAATTTAGTGTCGCTTGTGCAGAACAAGAACCTAAAGATTATGCTAACGCGCAGATCGGCACTCAGATGAAAGTGCGACGCGGAGGAAACACGCTGAGCAAAGATAGAGACCAGCGTGTACAAGACTTTTTGAAGCACGAGCTGAAAGCATTTGAAGAATTAAAAGGAGTCACCGACATAGCGGTACACAAGAAAAATCCGAAAAATCCTGCAATGCCGGCGATAATAAACGAAGAAATATACGAATTTATCAATAAAGGCTGTATAGAATAATCCCATAGTCCTTATAGCGCACCGATCGTCTTGGTGAAAAAAAAGACAGAACAATGGAGGCTCTTCGTCGACTATCGTCAACTTAACGCACGATCAGTCCCCGACGCACGGTCGACTGTTCGTTACTATGTAACTATGCTGAACTCGGCCTCATGTTTGCGTGTGTCTTCATTTTTAGGTAAGCTTCCTCTTTCGTTATTTCATAACCTTTTCTTCATTATTTTATTAAGAACTTCTTTTAATTTCACTTTTGTTTATCATTAACAGTCTGTTTTGAAAAATCTTTTACAATTTAAGTTTAGCCCCCATTTGTAGAAACAGCCTTAGTGATTTCCGAGTGCATGTAGACAACTATAATTAACAAAAAAAAATTGGAGAAAATCACTAAGCATAACAAAGTTTTGCAGCTGTAAAATAAACAAATTATTATCATTCGACAATGTGCGCATTGTTCAAACATTGACATTTGGAGTCCCATTATAATATGTTTCTTAACATTTTGTTAACATTTTATTAAGTTTTCTTGTTATTGGGACAATTCACTACTATTCCTCATTTAAATATTTGTCAAAATAAAAAATGTACTTAAGTCTAGATAAATAGTGAGAATCTCACACTGTGCGTCGTGTACGAGCGACTACGGGCTAGGCGCAGTCCTTACCCAAGTATTTGAACTTACAGAACAAGTGATCGCTTACGCTAACAGGCGTGAAGCCAGACATTATAACCTGCGTCGGCGACCCTGGTCACCCAATATTGGTCAACAGGTGTTAGTCAAACAACGCAACTTCTCCAAATCAGTTGACAATTTTGCGGCCGGAAATTACCATAAGCAAAGGGAGCTTTGTCCAAAATATATTGAAACGCGAAAAGTTTAAGAGTTGTCATCAGCATCATTAATGGCGGTAGATGCCAAAAACGCCAACAAATAGTAACACCACTAAAAAATGGCCGTTACGGTGAAAAGTTTCCGTTCATAAATCTAACAAGCCTTATTTTTAAACTACAGATAGAAGTTCAGGAACTAAACTTTCTTGTGTGGAAAATTGAATGACTTTCATTTTTATTTTAAACATACTTTAATATTATATAGTTGCCTTTTAAAAATAAGTTATTGAAGAAAAAATATTTGTTGTAAAAAATCAATTCGGAATAATTTGTCAAAATGTAAAGACGTAGAAAATAAATTAAATTTGAAAAACGATTTCTACATTGGTGACCCCCTACAATGCCGAATACTGAAGCCACAGAGGAATTCTTTCAGGCAACTGCATTACACGAAGTTGTTTGTCTCCCAATTAAAGTGCCGCCTTTCTGGAAGGCTAACCCGAAGTTGTGGTTCAGTCAATTAGAGAGCCAGTTCATCAACTCAGGAATCACGCAAGATGCTACGAAATACCATACTCTCGTGTGGGTACAATTTAGAGAAACATCGTTAATGCCGTAAGTCACCTTATTGAGAAACCTTCTGCTCAAGCCATGTACGACACGATTAAAAAAGGATTGCTGACTAAATTTCTAGATTCAGAAGAGAAGCGTCTCCAGCAACTTTTTGAAAATGTGAACATCGGGGACCAGAAATTGTCTGCGATGCTACGAAAGATGCGCCAGTTGACAAGTGGAAAAGTCTCGGAGGACAGGCTGAAATCTCTTTGGTTCCAAAGGCTGCCACCAACAATAAAAGCCATCCTCTCGGTAAGTTCCGATAATTTAGACAAGCTTGGCATGGCAGATAAAATCAATGACCAACTGGAGGGTTCTTCAGTCAATGCCGTCGCTGCACCTTTG
The DNA here is from genome assembly GCA_951804985.1 of Dryomyza anilis. NCBI lineage: Eukaryota > Metazoa > Arthropoda > Insecta > Diptera > Dryomyzidae > Dryomyza > Dryomyza anilis. The sequence continues at coordinate 55,449,103 of OX638131.1, forward strand.
CAAGACAATCATAATTCTCGACTGAATAACATGGAGAACCAGATGGACGAGATTTTGAAACGTATCGAGGCGACGACTAAAGCCAGAGAGGAAGATCATACAGCCGTGGACAGAGTCAGACCAGAAATCGATTCGGTGACAACTCCAAAGCAAATCGTTCCTGTTGGTACCACTTCAAAGTTTGGTCAAATGCTTCAAAATGTCGACCGTCATGTTCACACAAGGAGGAAAACTACTAACGCCCACGTCTAGGGTGACAGACGAGGGTGGTTTCCAGATATGTCGCCTGTTTGTGCAAGATAAATCTTTTAACCAAAAATTCCTCGTCGACACGGAAGCGGATGTATCCGTTTTTCCCGCAACAACTCGTCAAAAAAGTGGAGAATGCAACCCACTCGAACTTCAGGCAGCCAACAACTCAACAATTAAAACGTTTGATGACAAAATTCTAAAACTTAACTTAGGTCTAACAAGAGATTTCGTTTGGCCATTTATAATCGCAGCTGTTTCAAAGCCAAATATTGGTGCCGACTTTCTTGCCTATTTTGGACTTGATTGATTGACCGGATGACGAATCTTTGTGCTGTCGCTTCGCCAAGTTTTAATGACAAAATACCATCTGTAAAGTGCGTATCTCTTGCAAAAGATTCACCATTTTATTCACTTCTGTCAGAATTCCACAAGATTACATAACCTAATCATAGCTTGCCGAAAGTGAAACATCATATCGACACAAAAGAAGAACCAGTTTTCTGAAAACCTCGTCGATTGCCGCCTGAGAAGCTTAAGATAGTGCAACAATAATTCGATAACATGATGCAGCTGGGAATTTGTCGTCCATCTAAAAGTAATTGGTCCAGCCCGCTGCATATGGTGCCAAATCCGAACAACGAGTGGAGACCATGCAGTGAATACCGTAATCTGAACAAGATTACAATTTCTGACCGTTACACTGTTCCACATATTCATGATTTTGGTAACTATATGCATGGAAGGAAAGTTTTCTCCAAAGTGGACATGGTAAAAGAAGAAAGGATATTCCGAAAACCGCAATAACAACACCAATTGGATTATTTGAATTTACAAGAATGACGTTTGGTCTATACGCGGCCCAGACCTTTCAAAGGTTCATGAAAGGTGCTGAAAGGTCTAGATTTTTCCTACGTCTATATGTCCTCATCGCCTCAAGTAACATCGAGTAGCACGAAACACATCTTCGTTCGAGCGTCTAAAAGAATACGGGCTGACCATCAACATTGGGAAATGCGAGTTCGGTAAGTCAGAAGTTTGTTTCCTTCGATATCTTGTGACACCATACGGTCTCAAACCAAACCCAACATGTGTGGAATCGATCAAAGACTACAAACTTCCCAAAACTGTGTATGATATGAGCAAATTTCTTGGATTGATCAATTTTATCGCCGGTTCATTCCGAAAGCTGCGAACGCTTAAGCACTTCTACACGAGCTTAAGAAAGGACAACGAAAAAAAGGATAAGCGCAAAATTATATGAATTTTGCTAAATTCAACTTTCTGAAGCCGCTCTTCTGATATATCCTATCGAAGGAACTCTTTCACTGTTCGTTGATGCTTCTGATTTCGGCATGGGAGCTGTCCTGCAAAAATTTGTCGATGTGTCATGGAAATGGCTTGGATTTTATTCTAAGAAATTTACAGACACACAGCGCCGGTACAGCGCTTACGACCGCGAATTACAAGCAACATACTCAGGTTTAAAGTATTTAAAATATTTCTTAGAAGGAAGAACTTTCATAATCTATACTGACTATAAGCCGCTAACGTTTGCTTTTTATCAACGCCCTGAGAAAGCTTCTCCTCGCCAACTTCGTCAGTTAGATTATATCGGGCAACATACTACTGATATTCGCCACGTATTAGGAAAGGACAATATTACGACCGACATTTTATCCCGTTTAGATGCCTTTCGAATGCCATTTGATTACGAAGCACTTGCGAAAGATCAAGAAACTGATTAGGAATTGAATTCGCTGCTTCAATCAACTAGTCACAGTCATATGCTGGTAAATCTGCGATATTTTAACTGAGAAAATACGTCCATTCATCACAACGAAATTCCGTGAGAACATATTTCAAATAGTTCACAATATGTCTCATCCTGGTGCTCGAACGTCAACAAATTTAATAACTGATCGGTTCGTATGGTAATCGATGAATAAAGACATTTCTAATGTGACCAGAAACTGTATTGCTTGTCAGGGGTCAAAAATTTCAAGGCATACCAAAACGCCGCTCGGTACATAGAAACTTCCAGAGGAAAGGTTTAAAATGGTCAGCATTGACATCGTGGGACCGCTGCCATCCTCATAAGGGTACCGGTATTGTTTGACTTGTATAGATCGATTTACGTGATGGGCGGAGGCGATACTTATTGAACATATTACTGCTGAAACTGTTGCCAACGCATTTATTCACGTCTGGGTATCACGTTTCAGAGTCTCTACGCCAGTTACCACGGACCAAGGCAAACAGTTCGAGAATTCGCGAAGGTAATTTGTTGCAAAATTGTTCACACTACATCTTACCATCCACAAGCAAATGGCCAGATAGAGAGGTGGCATCGAACATTAAAGACAGCCATAAAATGTCACACTGATACTAAGTGGGTTTCACCAGCTGAGATGACCTACGGAACCACATTGTCATTACTAGGACAATTCTTCTATGAAAAAGAATGTAATTATAAAAGCGACTGGATAAACAAAATTAAAGCCACACAAGTAGTACGACATGGGTGCAGTCATGAATACGTACCACGAGTACTTCATAAGTGTTCACACATATTTCTTCGGAATGATTCTGTTAAAACACCACTCCAGCAACCATATAAAGGACCCTTTCCAGTAATACACAGAGGTGAAAAAACCTACGTCATAAGAATAAATAACGGTGAGAGGGTTGTGACTATTGACCGAATGAAACCTTATTAATACTGAAATAATATAACAAGATTTAGCGCCGACTTCTTGCAGTGACCAACAATCAATGATGCTGAGATCTGGAAGGAAAATTAGTTTTAAATAACGTTGACACTGGAGAGGAGTACCTGTGAGAACTCCTTTAAAAACTACTTTAATTTTTATTATAAACATACTTTAATATTACATAGTTGTCTTTTAAAATAAGTTATTGAATGTTCATACGGCAAATCATATTTAAATTAACCAATTTTTAGTTTTCAGATCACCCTGTCATTTTTGGAAGTGTTCCTAAACTGTAGAAAAACTATCAGCTGAGCCAACATGACGATATCGATCAGCTGGTAACACGTACTGATACGTCACCCACGCCGAAATGGAGATCAGCTGCTTAACGATGGGACATACTCTGCAAAATAAATAGGGTTGCCAACAAATCAGTTCGGAATATGACATTTTAATTATATTTTATTATATAGATATTTTAAAATATAGATCGACCACGTATGTAACAATTTTTAACCGAAGTAAGGGGAGGATGTGAGGAGTCAAATTTGTGTGCCCCAAATTTGTACATACATATTTTTTATCTGAATTCAATTAGATTAATAATTTAATTAATTGCAGTTATTACTAAATACAACAACAACAATTCTACGTAAGCGCAACAATACCACAAACGAGAATAATTGCACGCACATGCAACAATCCCGCAAGCAACACATAAAACGCTACACATAAGAATCAAGTATACGCAAGCATAGGCTGTAATGCAACCACATGAAATGAAGCAACAACAACAGCACAGACTACGCAACAACAATGCAAACGGCGATCGACACAAGAAAGAGTATAAAAGGAGACGCAATTGCAGCAGTCAGGCAGTTCGGTGCTGGCGACGACCTCGTACACATCAAACGTGGTAGTAGTGGTTGGTGGCATTAACTCCCCAATTGTAGTAGTAGCGGTTCTAGGCATTAACTCCTCAATTGTAGTTATAGTGGTTGGAGGCATTAACTTCCCAATTGTAGTAGTAGCGGTTGGAGGCATTAACTCCCCAATTGTAGTTATAGTGGTTGGAGTCATTAACTCCCCAATTGTAGTTAAAGCGGATCGAAAAAAAAGTATAGTTAACTGCAAATAATAAAGATTTGTATACATATTTTATATCTTAAGTATTATTTTACCACTTTATTATCTGAAATGATAAAGATAACCAAAAAACGCATAAACAAAAAATCTGGCAATGTTGTAAAACTGCATTCGAATTTCGAACAAAATTCCGGAGGAATTGTTTTCCAAGGAGATGCCGATACCAAAAAATTTTACCTGGGAACAAAAAATTCCGAGGGAATAGAATATTCCCCAAGTGTTCATAAACGCATTTTCATTTAAAGAAGACAAAGCTAAATTTTAAATCAAAAAGATATACTTAAACAAGACCACGGATATTTTAATGAGCACCAAAATTCTGGACGCCACAAAATTTAAATAAGAACGGCTACCCGCCTTCAAATAGAGGGCGGGTAGCCGGCCTACGAACGCATGAGTTGGATGGATTACACCAGCCCAATACTATTTTTGCAAAGGATTCAACAATTTTATATAAAAATAAAAAAATATAGTAATATGGAGAAATTCTAAATGTAAACGCTTCAATATAATTCATCAATTCTATATAAAATAAAAAAAATATAGTACTATGGAAAAGTTTTAAAATGTAAATAATAAATGTAAATGCAATTTTTCTTTTAATAGTAGTGACTTAATTTAATATACTAATGAATGCTATAAAATTTCAATAGCAATTTTATTAAAAACGTAACGTAATAGAAAAAAAACTGTGCATTTAAAATCAGCAACCGCGAATTATATAGAATAAATGTATGGCAAACATTTTTTTTTTCTCGTTTTGTTGAGTAGTGTTATATGTCCGAAATGTGGGCTGTCGAATAGGGGTAGGTGGCCGGTCGATTCGCAATTGGTTAATCCGTTAAAGGTCCGAACAGTCTTCGGAAGTCCAGCAGGGAAAGAGCAATTATTGGTCCGTATAGTGTTTTTAAATATTCATAAATTTCTGTCGTTTACTTGGCCGATAAATAAACATTAGACAAATAAATGCTGCATACAAATTGTACGTGGAATCGAAAAAACAGTCTAATCGAAGTTTAACCGTTTCACACTTGATGACATCTATTGTGGTCAAGGATATATTTTAATGTAATAAGTTTAATTTTTATATATTTTTTTTACTTACATTTTTGTTTATATTTGTTTATATTTATCTTTTCAAAATGTTGACAGTTTTCCTCGATTTTATATTTTTTGGTCTAATTTTTCAAAATTTGGGAAAAGGCCAATAAAAATCATTCAACCAATTGTGAATTGCACAAAGAAAAACTGAAGAAAATGTTGAAATTTATTAAAAAAAAAATAATTAAAAAGAAAAACAAAAAATACCACATGATGCTGAATATAGCCCTAAAAATTACTAAAATAAAAAAGTGTTACCACAAGAACACGTTAAACCCCTTAAATTTTTTTTAAATATTCAAAAATTTCTGCCGTTTTCTGGTCCGATAAAAAACATCAGCAAAATAAATGCTGCATAAAAATTTTACGTCGCTAATAACTAATTTGTGTTTCATGCGAGAATTTTGGAATATTGTGAGAATAGTCGAATGAAAATATCTCGAACGAACTCGAGAATAGGACCCCTGTTACCTTACTTGGCCATCGACATATCCCGATCATCTCAAATAATGACATGATCAGTTCATGATCATGGCCCTACTGAAATTTCTACTAGGAATGAAGAAAATAAGTCGTCAATAAATCGCAATGTAGCCCAATCTAAAAAATGTCATGTCTCCAGAAAAATTCCATGTTGCCCATAATGGCGATATATTGCCACATCTGTACATGATTAATCATTTGATTTCATTCGTGAGCCATTCCAAAGAGCCTAACACATACGTGTAGGGGTATAAGTTTTTATATTTTGAAATATTCAAAATCTGTAAATAATGTAATAATGTAATCTGAGTTAAAATGATAAATGACGTTAATTATGTAAATGTGTTAATTATAATTAATTGAAATCAATTAGAATATTATACTTTCATTAGTTCTACGTTTATTTACACACTTATAATTATTTAGAATTCACATGTATATAAATTATTTTATGAACTATGAAAAAGTTTTGTCGGTATATTATTGGATGAATCACAATGCTCAAAATTTATTTTGGCATATGTAAAAGTTGTCTGAGAATTATTAATTTTAGAAGGAGTACACAGCGTCAAAGACTCTCTTGAATTAACTGGTTTTGTTGGAAATTCCAAAGAATATTTTTTTTCAGATGAGCAATGCGGCAAATCTAAACTTGCATAACATAATTCTCTTTCAGTACTTAGAGAAGGTTGCCTTGATGTGTTTAATAATTGATTTTTAGATGACACATTATCAACTGTTTTGCTGCCAACACAATACAGAGAGTCACTTATTGATATAGGACGATAAATCGAATTAGGCAAATCCACGGTATTTGCAAAGTTCGGTCGATTAAGTGATGTATGAGAATATGGTTGTACCGCCGTTTTATTTACATTTTGTCTTTGAAATATTTTATTAGACTGCAATGAACTATCACTTTTTATTTGTAAAATTTCGTATCCAGAATCATTGTTTTGCAATTTCTCAGGTATTTTTAGTGACAATTCCTGAATGTTTTTTTTTAACGCAGATGCATTTAAATGGTCCGAATCAGTATCTAATATTTCAACTTCTGGCTCTGCAGTTTCACCATATAATGTATAATGGAAATTTGTATGTGATTTCAAGTTTTGGTCTTCAATTTTATCTTTATTCGTTATATGCAATGTACTCTCTTTATTATTATTATTTACTGAAACAACAGATTGGTTATTTTCATTAATTTTCGAACCGTGCATTAATTCAAAGTTTTGTGCTTTTTCATTCGTCTCTTCATCTGTGAACAAACAAGTATTTGGATCAAGTGATTCACTGATATTATAATTTTTTGAATTGTATTTGTCTTGCAAAAGATCAACTGTAGCATGACTGCAGAATTCGGGATTATCATTAATTTCATGAGAAATTATGGCAGTGTTTTTATTTTCAAATAATATATTATCATTAAGACTTTTAGATGTCATCGAATTATATTCAATTTGCTTACTATAGTTACTATTTGTAATATTTGAAGTTGATACACAAATTGGGTTTGGGATATGACTAACCGGTTTCATTTCCAAATAACCATTATCAGCATTTTTTGATTTTTTCAATGAAGTATAATTGTTACTAGAAATGCCTGTTTTTGCAAAACTGTTTGATATTAGTGTTTTGTAATTCTCCATTTCATCCATATTTGATACTGGCACACTCATAGAAATTGGAAAAACTTTGGCGGATGACGTTGTAAAAGTTCGATGAATATTCGGATTTTTGGAAAAATCTATTTCCATTAAATCACCCATACGATCCCCAGAAGTTTGGCTTCTATGAATTAAAAGAGGTGCACTTGTTGACTTTTTATCTCGATTACATTTTAAATTTAATCCTTGGACATTTACAGCAGTTTCTGTTAAATTTTGTATGTTAATATTACTACCATTTGAGTTGGGTTCGATTGAAGATTTGTAATTCAGTAAGCTCCTTTGCAAATCGCAATGAGGAACTTTTGCTCTGGATCCAACGGAAAAAGCTCTTACTCTTGACGTAGTTTGATCTGTTTCTGACATACTCAAACGAATTTTTAATCTGTTATGTTCTAAACGGCTACCAATAGAATAAGTACGAGTCGGCCGTTCATAAGTCGATCTAAAAGAAAACAACACAAATATATTATATAAATAATATTAAAATAAAAATGTTGATTTAGTAATTAATATATTATTATCTTTATATACACTTGTGTGCATAAAAATAGTAGTGGACACCTATAAATTATATTATGTATTTTTATTGCAACACTATAAAAAATTATTGTAATATTACTACTATAAAGGTTGTTAATTTCACGCTTTTTTTGGTAATATGATAAAATTAGTATAGCAAAAACAATTGAAAAGGATGTTTTTGAAATGTACGCAATAAGAACATAGTGTATTTTTAAAGAATTCATAAAATTCGCGTGATTTTCATCGCTACTTTAGTAGAATTTTTACAAAATGCTGAAAGTAGCGTGCGTAATAAACTTCCACCTCTTAAACTATCTGGGTTATAACGCATTGCTCAGTGACTGCCAATATTGTTCCGTAGACCGCCAATATGGTTTCCGTAGATACACGGGTGTCTTGATGGTAGCCCTCTACGAAATGAGAAACAAAGAAGAGCAATGTCGTTGATCTTGATATTTCCAAGGCGTTTGATCGAGTGTGCATGAGGCCTTCGTATCAAAACTAGTTGCATATGGTGTCGGTAATTCTTTTACTCGATGGATATCGAGTTTTCTTCAGGGTCGCTCAATACGAATTGCGATGGATGGTGTTCTCTCAGGACAACATTCCATCAATTCTGGAGTTCCGCAGGGTTTCGTAATATCCTTCTTCCTATTTCTGGTATTTCTCAATGACCATTTGTCATCGACCCAGAACCCAATCCATTCCTTTTCAGATGAAATTCACATTTGTCATTCGTTCAACAAGCGCCCAAACCTTTTGGATATTGAGTATAAAAGACGCAGACTCAATAAAAACCTTAAAACAATATCCGAGTGATGTCTAGCAAATAGAGTGGATTTTATTGCAAGCAAGACCCAAAGTTGTCTATTATCTCACAAAAGAATGGATTCACACCACCCTCCCCCAACATGGGCTCTTTTAATATTGCGCAGTCAGCGTTCTGGGCATATCAATTCAATTTGCCCTCCGTTAAAATGATCACATATTCAACGTGTCGAAAGAAGCGGCCTAATGTCTCGGGTTTCTGAAACGGTGTAAGACATACTTCACTCCTCCTGACTTATACACTGTTTACATTATCTATATACGGCCTAAGGTTGTGTTTTCTCTCGTTCTACTCGGGCATCGAACCTAGCCCGCCCCTTCGTAGTCCACACGGCTCTCAAGAGAACCACGCATTACAGAGTAAATTGTTCTTCAGACGCACGATACGATGGTGGATATTGGCAAATTCAAAACAAACATCCACCGACATTTCCACTCCCTCCATTTTCACTCCCTCCTTTAACCTACAATCATTTCTTCGATCAATTTCCACCTGCGGCGCTTTTACAAAATACAACCGTGGATCGCAGTGAGAATAAAAACATATATTAAAAAATTATATTAAAATAATCTCGCTATTATTGGGAAAAAACTTTCGACTGCGACGCTTTCAAACCAACATAAATAAATCAAATTATTAATACGAAAAGGAGCGGTAGCTCAGTGGTTAGTGCGTTGGACTGCGAGCCGAAAGGTCCCCGGTTCAATCCTGGACTGGGGCTAAAAATATCTTTTCATAGAAAACATTTTTCTATACCGCGCTACCTCTCGGCAGTAAATGGCAAACCTACGAGAGTAAAATATTGCCTATGAAAAGCTCTCACCCGCCGTTCGGATTCGACAATAAACTGTAGGTCCCACCACTTTGAGTACAAATAAAACACGCACAGCTCAAAATGGTGAGAGAGCTGGGCCTAAGTTTTTATAGGACTGTAGTGCCAAACTATTATTATTATTTATACGAAAATATATAATTTGATCCACTTAATAAGAGTAAGTAAGCAATGTGTTAGAAAGAGACGGAAGATAGTGATTCGAAAGTAGTCGAGTGCATCTCGTGTGTTTTAAATGTCAAGTTAAATCGTGGACATGCAGCAGTTGTTAGAATTTATAATTAGTAAAGTTTTTAGTTAAATTACATAAATAAAATTAATTGTTGTAGTTTAAACCACAATCCAAATATACGAACTTTTAGAACAATTATCAGTAGACTGAATTATCGTAACATTGTTTTTAGAAGTGGGATTGTGATACAAAATGATTAAATTTGAACAACTTAAAGTTGACCAGCTAAAAAAAGTAGACTACAGAAGCGTCTAATAGAGAAATTGGAGGTCCAAGGCATTGATCTCGCGATGCATCTGTTTGAAGTAGAAAAATCTGGATACTGAGCAAAAGGTACAGTCCCAAAGTTTTGTTATGAGCCATACAACAACAGCTTCCAGAAAATTCAAACAAAATTGATATATTGTTAAATTGTTCGAGCACAATTATTCATATATTATTTAATTTTTGATTATATAGAATCATAAATATAATTACAACGCCCTGTATTTTTTTTTATTTCGATTAAAAACAGTTTTAGAACAAATTGAGCTTAAGACAATAAATGCGCGTAAACTCTAAATAAACGCTCTCTTTTTCGATCTTCACTATCGTGTTCTCATTATTTTTTGGTTTCATAAACGAACTAGTTAGTTCATACATTTTGGCGCCCAACGTGGGGCACGATTTCCACTAGGATAATAAATATTTTAATTTTAATAAAAGACAAGACGTTTAATAGGACATACGCGATCAACCGGAGGATTTGAGTTTAAGGAATGGTGGCAATATAAATAAGTATAGAAAACTCAACATGCAGATCTACATAGTCTCAGGACTACAAATATATTTGGAACCGAGAAGGAATACTGCATAAAGCGCAGAAGGACAGAATATAGAAATAAACGATCAGGTATTTAAGCATTTTGAAAAATTTACAAGAATCATAAAAAAAACAATAAATACAATTATTAAATTATTGTTGCTTTCTCATCTGCTTAAATTTCGCACAACCCATAACTTTCATTTGATCTTTGATCACTGCACAAATTTCGTCTATGAAAAATTTTCGTTGCTCACCGAAATTCTCTGCAGTCGTCATTTCTTAATTCTCATCTACCTTCGATCTTCATCTCGTCGCTTACTGGAAATATTCTGCACTCGTCATTTTTCGTCTTGTATCGATCTTCGTCTCATTGCTTACTGGAATTATTCTGCACTCGTCATTTTTCGTCTTGTATCGATCTTCGCCTCATTGCGCACTTGAATTATTCTGCACTCGTCATTTTGCGTCTTCAATCGATCGTCGTCTCGTCACTCAATTCTTCTGAAATCGTAAATTTCTTCATCTCTCTTCGATTTCGTCTCTCATTTAATATGGCAGATTTAGAGTTATAAACAGCCTAATGTAGAACTTGAATGCAGATTATGGTTACTTGAAGCATATTTTAAACAAATTCTATCACTTCAGTCAGACATAGAGATCTTCAATCCAAAAGGTTCTAATAGAGCTGATTTAGAGGACTTGAGTATAAAAACAAAAGCTAAAATTATCGAATTATTAGGAGACAATTACAAGCGATCTCATTTAGAATATTCCTTTATAGGTCCTGCAAATTTTTTCATTTCATTATGTCTATGGATACAATTTTTGTTAAATACCTTAAAACTAAACTAAGAATAAATTATATCTATTACATTTTTAAACAAATCCTTACTAATAGAAAAATCAATTATATGATCATTAGCTATTTTATTGAATTCAATTGAGGCACGATTTATAGGCTCGTTAATGACATAATTTGATCTATGACAAGGAAAATTAAACATATTAAAATTTCGTGAACATCTCAAAGTAGCATTAAAGTTAATAAGTTCCAATAAGAAGGGACAATCAACATTACCACAAATAACATCATAAACAAATAATAGAGACAATGCAATTCTTGAATTATGAAGGGATTTTAAATTCATTAGCAAACATCGAGCATTATAGGAGGGAACTGGATCCTCAAAATTCATGTCTTGCAAAGCAAATTTTATAAAGACCTTTTGAATTCGTTTCGAACGATTTGAATGAACAAAATGAAAAGTATTCCAAATAAAGCGTATTCCAACTTTGATATCACCAATGACATAAAAAGTAATTTACGTGTATACGGATTAGTAAAAACAGAACCATTGCGTTGAATAAATCCAAGTAGTGCGTACGCTTTAGGGATAATGTAAATAAAATGACTTATAAAAGAAAAATCAGACACAAACAAAACTCCCAAATCTAAAATTTGATTTAGAGATTTTAAAGCAGTATTGGCAACAAAATAAAAAGTATGAACATTATTATAAGACTTTAAATAGGAAACGTGAAAACATTTATCTAAATTGATAGCAAAAAATTTGTTTGACACCAACTTGAGACATTGTTTGAATCAGATTGCAATAAAGACGAATCCAAAACGAATTTAAAAAAAAATTTAAATCATCAGCATAAAAAGGAAAATTCGAAAAAACAAAAAAGCTTCCGATATAATTAATGAATAAAATGAACAAAAGTGGTCCAAGTATGCTACCTTGTGGAACACCCCATGTAGTTATATATGGCTGAGATAAAATATTGTCAATTTCAACAAAACAATATCTATTACTAAGATAAGATTTACGCCAATTCAAGAAATCAGAATAAAATCGTTTCAAATAACTTCGATACATTCGATAGTTTTGAAATTGGTCTATAATTTAAGACATCATTTTTATTTCCACCTTTGTGCATTAGTGTAATATAAGCGATTTTCCATAAGCAACCTTCACATAAAGATTTATTAAAGACATACATTCAAATAGATTAAACACAACTTTTTAATAAATAAGTTTAAAAACAATTTCCATGAATTTTTCAAGTCATTTATACCACATATAATATCATCTTCAGATAAAATTAAAGAACCAAAATTAATTGAAGATTCAATATTATTGGTTACAATTGCACTAAGATAGGTTAATTAACCGGTAAAGGTTGTTAATCGAATCGATAAAAATTGTTAAAATTAATTTTGAAATGTTTAACCTTAAAAATAGTTAAACTAATCGTAAGAATTGTAGCATATAAATTTAACCACCAAAATGGTATGACTAAACTCTAGAATTGTAAAGTTACTATTCTCTACCACCAAAATAGTAAAACTAACCAAGTAAAATTGTAACTTTACTATTTTTCTCGGTAATTTTATATTAATGAAAAGAGTTATGGCAACTCTAGATGCTTTGAGCAAAGTGAGACGTGTTGTCTCACTTTGCTCAAACGTGTTGTTCGTTGATATTCACTTGAAAATTTATCGTGGACCGGTGCAGGTGCGTAAGCCGCAAACGTTGATTTAATAAATAAAGTTAAATGTGTTATATCAATAGAAATATGTTTTCGCTAAATGTGTTGAGTGGTCTGCGGGAAGAGGATCTGAATAATCCTAATCCAGAAGAGACTCATTTTTGCCAACTGATTTTGGAGTGGGAATTTGCTCATAAAATCAGCGAATTTAAAGGCAAAAGGTGCATTAGAATTGTTTTTTTTTATTTCATTTTGTGCCATTCCCGCGCAAGGAATAACGCTAAACAACTTACAATATTTAACGGAGGTTGACCTTGCCGATCTGTTTAAATCCGATTCTGCGAGAGCAGAATTCCGCCACCACTTCTTAACCTGGAGGAAAGCAAACGTATGTATTGTGAAGCCTCAGTGTGCCATGCTTTTACTTTTCAGCAAATCGTTCCTTTTGAACATTTCATTGAAAAGCGCAATATAATTTATATTTTTGTATATGTGTTTATAAAATAAAAATAATATATTTCTTAAAAAACCAAAGTTTTTTGTTATAGTAAATTAACCATAAATGTAACCATAACATGAACAATTTTGAATGGTAAAAAAAGTAAATAGAAAAATGGTAAATAAACTATTTTTAATGGTAAAAAAACTTTTTTTCATGGTAAAAAAAACTGTTTTTCATGGTAAAAAAACTATTTTTCATGGTAAAAAAATTATTTTTAATGGTAAACAAAATATTTTTCATGGTAAAAAAACTATTTTTAGTGGTAAATAATTTATTTTACATGGTACACGAACTATTATTCATGGTAGCATAACTTTTTTCATGGTAAACGAACTATTTTCACGAACTATAATTATAACAATTTCTAATTGGTTCGATTTATCAAGTTTTTCGGTTACTGTAATTTTAATCGTATTTTACAGTTCGATTTACCAACCTTTTTCTTTGTGTGTGGACCAAAAGAGACTAAATCAGGTTAAAAGTTAGATTTGAAATAATCAGCAAAATGATTTACAGAATCAGAAACAGAATTTGAGACTTTATCATTATAAAACATTGATGTAGGAAAATTTGAGCAAGAATTTTTAGATTGGATAAAATGCCAAAATGATTTTGGATTATCCTTAATATTGTCTTCAAAATTTAAAAGATATTGCTTATATAGAAATTTATTAAGAAAGTTTAATTCTCTCATGTAATGCATGTTTCTATTTTTAAAAACAATGTTATTCGTAGCAATGAATTTGTTAAGGAATTTATTTCTCAAATTTTGTAATTTCTAAAACCCTTTGGTATACCATATTTCATATTGATTTTATTGGGCAATATTGGAATATTGTTTAAAAAAATGTCATTTAATTTACTACAAAACAAGAAATAACTACTAGTGGTATCATTATGAGCAAATAAACCATGCCAATCAAAATTAGAAATAACTTTATTCAAAATTGCATTTTTTTTAAATTAAATTTTGATACAAATGAAACGGGGGTAATCTTTAAGAATTCATAAAATTTAATGAAATTAAAGCTACATGATGTTTGCCAGGGCATGACATCGTATTATTGCATTTAGTAAGTTGAAAATTTACTTTTTTACTTAAAAATATTAGATCTAGTATTCTAAAAATGTTATTCACAAAAGAGTTAACTTGAATTAAATCAATACTAGCTATTGAATCAATTATGTAAATCTTATGAGAAGAATTTACATTGTTCACAGTTAAAAAGTATTCATCAGGTAAAAAAGACCATACAACTATACTAAACTCAAAATAAAAAGTCTTAATATCAAACTCTGACTGCTAAATTTTAGCACACTTTAATTTGCATTTACAGCATTATCTGCAGTACCGGACTGTTTGCTGGGAATCTTAGTTCTGATAGTGATCAAGATCGTGCTAGTGTCACTGGTGTCCATATTGCTAGTGTAGCTAACCTACACTAGATGGCGCCATAGTCACGAGACGCTGCAGCTATCTATAATTCGTAGACTCTTATTCCATAACATGTTTATTTAAAAGAGAAATTTCTTATACGTAATAATAATGCACGCATGCAAGAGTGAAATAGTGAAATAAAGGTAAAATAAAAATATGAGATAAATAAAAATAAATAAAATAAATATAATAAAAAATAATAATATAAAAATTCAGAAATAAAAAAAAAATTAAAATACAAACAAATATATTTTTTATTTTCTTTTTTATGAATTGAAGTTAACAGCAAAAAAAATTGTTAAAATAATTAAAATTGTCTGCTCTAATAGCATAAAAAAAGTTCACTGAAACCGCAAACTGTCATTTGCTGTTTCATCGAATCCGGCGCTTTCCACTTTTCAGCAAACATTTTTGCTATATTGGCAACCTTTTTTGCTACTGTTACAGACTTTTTATTTTGAGTGTAAGATTAAAATCTAGAATACAAAGATGATCATCGTCAGTTACAAGCTCAGCAAAATTGCAAAATTCAAACAAATTACCAAATTTAAATTTACCTAAGTTTAATGGTAAATATTCAGACTATAAAAATTTCATCTCTTCATTCACGTAATTGGTTGACAGCGACTTAGGATTGTCAAATATTGAATAATTTAACCATCTTCTTCATTGTTTGTCTGGACAGGCATTTGATACGATTAGAGCATTTCAGATTACGTCGGAAAATTATAATAAAGTTTTTAATCGACTGAATGAGCGAGCGTTATGATAATAAAACGCTAATATTTCTTGAACATACCTCAGATATATACGAGCTCCCTGAGGTACAGAAGCCTTCCGCGACAAAATTACGTAGTTTAGTCGACAGTGCATCTGCAATTATTGGTTCCTTGAAATCATTAGGAACAGATCAGGGTATTTGTATTGCAATGCTAATTCATCCAATTTTCACCACGAATCAACAAACAAACACAAAAAATACATACATCCACAACAGAATAGATATTCATTTTCCACAACAGAAAAATCATGTGCAATGTGCGAATGTTCAGATCATTGGCTCAGTGGTTGCTCTGCTTTCAGAAATATGGATATAAGTAATAGATTTGGCACATTTAAGAAATTAGGCCTTTGTATAAACGGTTTATTAGAGAGTCATGGTGTTGCTAAATGTTCATTAATGTATAAATGTACAACTTGTAATAAATCTCATCATACTCACCGGCCACCAGCGACATACAACAACAACAACAATACACAAGCAGAAACAGTAAACATACACATGGGAAATTCTTCAGCTAATGTTATCCTCGCAACGGCTGTAATTCTTATTCGTGATTCTTTAAGTGAATTTAAACTTGACCGTGCTTTGCTACATCCATGTTCCCAAATCAACTTAATTAAAGGTTCGCTAATATACTAAACTTACCAAAGGGTAAAACATCTGTGGATATAATAGGTGTTGGAGGTTCGTCATCAAAGGTAAAATACCAAACTCAAACAACAATTCGATCACGTTACAACGATATGTAACTTGATACGAATTTTCTCATAACATCTCGACTTTCTGGTTACCTTCCTGATACTGGATTAGACGTCAGCAAGTGGAAATTTCCCACTAATGTTGAATTATCAGATGAGCACTTATACGAATCTCAACCGATCGATTTACTCATCGGTGCAGAAAGTTTTTTCCATATTTTATGTGATGGTCAGGTGAAACTCGGTACAGATTTACCAACATTGCTGAAAACATACTTTGAATGGGTGGTTTTTGGGCGTTACAAATCAACACACAATTCAATCTCTACTCATTGTATGCTGTCTCGGAGAGAAGACGAGAATCTTTGAATGTCTTTGGAAATTAGAAGAGGTGAAATCGTCTCACAACAAATGGACTGCAGAACAGGAAGAATGCATGTAGAAACATAATCAAATGGTCGTATAATAGGTAAAGTTACCCTTTAAAGTGGATCCTTCGAATCTTGGTTCTTCTTAAAGTCTGGCATTAAAACGATTTTGGTCACTAGAAAAGCGGTTATCTAGAGATCCCGAATTAAAGGCACAATATGTGCAGTTTATAACAGAGTACAAATCGTTGGGGCATATGTCTCGGGTGGAAATTTTCAATGCAAAGCAACCTCATTATATCATCAACCTCATCAGCGTATTTTCAAACCCAGCAGTACGAGCACCAAATTCAGAGTTGTATTTGATGCTTCATCTTCTACTTCGTCACAGAAATCATTAAACGATCTTCTGTATACTGGGCCTAATATTCAGGATGAATTGTTTCTTCTTACTCTTCGCATTCGTTTGCATCGAAATGCTCTTACTGGAGATATTGTTAAAATGTACAGAATGGTTCTAATACACCCCTCTCATCGATCATTACAACAGATCTTATGGACAGACGATAAAGATAAGCCTATACAAATATATGAACTTATTAAGGTTACATATGGTATGTCTGCATCTCCATATTTAGCTATTCGAAGTTTACATTTTGTCGCAGATAATTTGGCGCATAAATATGAAATAGGAGCAAACATTTTAAAAACTCAATTTTATGTAGATGATATGTTGACCGGTGCAGACTCGGGATTACTTGGGATCCAGAACATGATATATTTTTGTTTTTCTATCAACCTAAAAAGCAATATTCTACATGTACTAAACGATCTGTTCTTTCGCTATCATCATTAATTTTTGATCCGATAGGATTGGTCTGTCCTATTGTCATACAGCCAAGAGTTTTACTGCAAGACCTGTGGATATCTAAGATTGATTGGGATACTGAAGTTCCAATTAAAAGCAGGGAATCTTTTGAAAATTTCATTAAAGACTTCAACATTTTACATCTACTAAAAGTTCCTCGTTATATGCTACGCACAAACGTCGTCAAGATTCAACTTCATGGGTTTCCATTAGATCATATGAATGCTGTATATACGCCAGAGTTTGCAACAACCACCAAGAAATATCCATTAATTTAGTTACTGCTAAATGTAGAGTTGCGCCAACAAGAAAGAGAACGCTTCCACAACTGGAACTCTGTGGCGCCCATTTGTTATCTCAATTGTACAATAAAATATCACCTATATTATCCAAATATGAACCAAACATTTTCTTATGGACTGATTTAACAGTCATACTACGTTGGATACAGATTCATTCTTCCACATTAACAACATTCGTAGGAAACCGAATCTCAGATGTTCAAGAAAATACTAAATATTGGAAATGGAGACATGTTCCTACCAAAAGCAATCCTGCTGATATCGTTTCAAGGGGATGATGAGTCGCAGAGCTAGCCGATTCTATGTGGTTTACCGGCACTACATTTTTAAGGCAAAATCAAGAACTTTGGCCTAAAACTCCAATTGTGCATGTCAATTTAAAAGCAGTTCTAAAGTTCGGAAAATAACTTTAATGTGTGAAGTGGAAAATAATGCAATATTGGACTTAGTGGAAAATTCAAGTTCATACATAAAACTACTACGAACAGTTTGTTGGATATTTAGGTTTCGCGAAAACTCAAGGAAGAACATTATAAAGAAAATTCATACGATAACACCTGTGGAACTTAAAAACTCACTTTATTGTATAATTTGGAATATACAAAAACAATATTTTGCATCGGAATTTCAATATACAAATAACATGGAAATAAAAAATTCTTTCAAATCTCTTGGACTGTTTATTCAAAATATGAACTCGCATGCAGATATTACGGAAGAGAGTAAACATCCATTTTTACTACCCAAAAATTGCCACTTTGTCACCATACTGGTAGAACACGTTCACATTTCCAATTATGATGCTAGTCCAAAGGCATTGCCTTTATACGTCAAAAATTTTGGATAGTCGATGCACGACGAATAGCGCGAAAAGTAGTAAGATCATGTATTAGTTGCATACGATATCGACCTAAGCTATTACAGCAAATAATGGGTAGTCTTCCACGTGAACGTGTGCAACCAGTCAGGCCGTTTCAAAGATGTGGAGTGAACTTTTGTGGTCCCATAAACACCTATTTAAAAATTCGTGGGAAGCAACCATATAAATGCTAAGTCGTCAATGGCGGTTCACATTGAACCTGTTTCGGATTTGACAGCTGATGCCTTCATCGCTGCACTGAAGCGGTTAATAGAACGCCGCGGACTCCCATCTGACATATTTTGTGACAATGCCCCAAATTTGTTGGAGCGAACTCGAAATTAAATGATCTAAAGGAGCCTTTCACCAATAAAAACTATCAAAATAATATATTTGATTTTTGTTCTTCTCAATTTATAACATTTCATTTCATTCCACCCAGGGCACCACATTTTGGCGGCATCAGCAATGGGGCATTTATATCGAACGCTGGCAAACGCTAAATTAACATTTGAAGAGTGACTTGAATGACTTCGAAGCATTAACCCCAGGTCATCTGCTGATTGGCTGCGCGATGAACTCCATATTGGAACATTCTATTGACTGCAACGAAATAAGTTATCTAGATCGATGGAAGCGAATTAGTGCCATAAAGCAGCGGTTTTGGAAAAATTTGTCTGTAGAATATCTCAACGACATGATACAACGTCACCGTTGGTGCAGCGTCCACGACGAACTACAAGTTGGGCCCTTAGTATTGATACATGCAAATAATTTGCCACCTCAAAAATGGTTGATTGGCCGCGTTATCGATACTGTACCTGGCAAAGATGGGAAAATTCGTGTAGCTGAAATAAAAACAACAAGAGGTGTTTTTCGTCGTCCTATACATAAGCTGGCAGTGCTATTAAACATGTTCGGAATGTTCGAACACAATTATTCATATATTATTTAATTTTCGTTTATTTCGCATGGTTGGAAAAAATCGTACGACAACATAGCTTTCAAATACAAAATACAAAAAACATTTTTAAATTCTTAAAAATAACTCTAAGATTAACAAATTATTTAAATATATGTAAGATTTCAATTTAGCTTTCAAATAATAAATCAAAGAATGGAGAGTACGTATTATAAAACTGTATATTAAAAATTTAATAGAAAAAATAGTCTTTACGTAAAACGTAAACACAATATGTATGAACACGTTCGCCGGACCCACTCGTTGCAGCGATACTCGCTGCATTGAGTTTTTTGACGTTTTAAGAAAAAGATCGTCACTCGTCTCGTTTCTAACAACCTGATCGCCCATTGTTTATAAATTTGGTCAAATCCATCGTTCGCCACCCAAAAAAATAGTATTCATTATTTAAAAGATAAAACTTAAAATACAAATAAATTTTATTTTCGTCATATAAAAACCATTAAGACAATGGAGTCCAAGTTTCATTTTTTTTTTAGAGTGTTTTTTTTATTTCAAAACTGTAAATCTTAAATGAATGGCTAAAATATCCCAAAGAAAACAATTATATAATCTTTTTTAATAAATAACATTAAAAATGGAAATAGTAAATATTACAAAAAAATCTTAACATGATTTAAATAATTTATATCAAGTGTGTGTGGGAAATTTGATAAAACTTTATCAGCATTTTTAAAAAAGTAAATGTTTTAAATAGTTTTAAAATTAAACGTGGTTAAATAGCGTTAAGGTAAATTATAACAAAATTTATACCTCAAACATATACATCAAGAGGTTGTAGGCTTTTAAATTTGAAAGGCCCTTGAAATATGTCTGCAATTCTTCATAGTCTTAAAAAATTCATAAAGCATGTTAAATTACAACACCTTTATTAGGACGAATATATGTTGTAAAATTGATTTGAGTTAGAGAAAACACTCAAATCAATGATAAAAAATCTAATCTAAATGCTACAACTGCGGAAAATATGAGCATATGACACGCGATTGTCGTAAAAAACGTAAAGTGCAACCTCCTAAGGAATACATATTAGAAGAGAGACTTGAAGATGTCCAAAATAACAGCAGGGGAGATCGTAGAAATTCAGGCAGTTGACACGAGAGTGTAAAATGGAATCCAGAGAGTGCCGGAGAGAAGAAGGCAAGTCGACCATAATTGACATTCGTTCATTGGGTGTTGTGACAGATGATCGATGGACTCTGGAGAAAATCGAAATGATCAAAAGAATGACCCCGTCATCGCAGATATTATGACCTTCAAGAAACAACAAAGAAAGCCATTATGGAAAGACATAAAGAATAAGCAGGGCTTATTGGGCGCAGTATAAAAGTCTGATGTTACAAAACGGTTGTCTGTACCGCGTATGGGAATGTGATAATGGTAAATCTTCCCGAAATTTGGTTTTTCTTCCCAAGTAAAAAATAGTATTGGATAGTATTGGAATAGTCAAGAAACTATTCTATTGGGTCGGAAATCAGAAGTCAGTCGCCTATTGTATTCACAGAGAAGCAATGTGTATCCGCACAACGAACAACCGTCAGGAGCCGCGGCAAGATGAAATAACACAACGTTGGAGCACATTGCGAACGTGCTGCCATAGATGTACAAAAGCCGATTCCACAAAGTGTTTCATGCAACAACAAAAGTGAAGACCGAAATGAGTTACATCAGTCTTATCCATGCAGTATATAAGTGCGCCGCATCTGAGGAGTAGCACTTCAGTAATGATTGAAATGTGGTCGAGTGCAACTCGTGTGTGATCAATGTCAAGTTAACACGTGAACATATAGCAGTAGTTTGATTTTGTAATTCCAACTATGCTTAGTAGCCCACAACGAGTCAAATTGTTAAACACTAAGCTGCAAGCACACTGGAAAAGACCATACAAGATAATTAAAATGATTAATGACATTGTATATCGGATTCAGAATACTACAGTCGTCAGACGAAAAATGAATTTGCTCCACTGTGCCATTTAATAAGAGTTAATGAGACGCAATACAATTCAGCGAACTAAGCAATGTGTTAGAAAGAGACGGAAGTGCGAGTAAGAGATGGAAGATCATCACAATAAAACACATGAGTGCGAAAGAGATGCAAACGGCATGCATCATTCACGACAAGTGTAGAAGATTCTGAAAGCTTGTCGAAGGGTGTCGAAACGTGTCGCCGCATCTGAGGTTTAGCACTTCAGTAATGATTGGAAAGTTGTCGAGTGCATCTCGTGTGTGATCAATGTGAAGTTAAATCGTGGACATACAGCAATAGTTGGAATGTGTAATTAGTAAAGTTGTTAGTAAAATTAAATACATAAAGTTGATTAATCCAAACATAAGAGTGTATGTTATTAATACATAAGATAAATAAAAAAATACATAATAAATAAAAAAAATTCAAAAAAGGAAAATTTAAAATAATATGAATGCTTTAAAAGTAAAATATTGTTATATATGTACTTAATAATAATAATAATAATAATAGTTTGGCACTACAGTCCTATAAGAACTTAAGCCAAACTGTCTCACCATTTTGAGCTGTGCGTGTTATATTTGTACTCAAAGTGGTGGGACCTACAGTTTATTGCCGAATCCGAACGGAGGGTGAAAGCTTTTCATAGACAATGTCTTACTCTCGTAGGTTTGACATTTACTGCCGAGAGGTAGCGCAGTATAGATAAATGTTTCAAATTTTTATTTAGTTTGGTGAGGTGGCTGG
The DNA here is from genome assembly GCA_951804985.1 of Dryomyza anilis. NCBI lineage: Eukaryota > Metazoa > Arthropoda > Insecta > Diptera > Dryomyzidae > Dryomyza > Dryomyza anilis. Next base: position 55,471,698 of record OX638131.1, read on the forward strand.
TAACTGCAGTTCAGCCAAACGAGCTTATATGCGATAATGAAGAGATTTGGTCTGAAGAAATATTCAATTACAAATTGCAGCAGCTGCGGTGCATGGTAACATGGTGCTAAGCTGTTGAAATTCTTCTCAGCCAGATCCTGAAATTCATAAGCATTCTGCGCTTTACTGGCAATTCTGTAAAAATCTCCTTTACTGCTTTATCAATTGAAACAGTAATGCAAAAACGAACGACCCACACACCCATACGCAATGCAGCTTGTTGATTAGTACGCATATTGTGAGGACACAAATTATTAAATATATTTTTAGTACTTTAAATATATAAACTAATTATATATTTTATTTATTTAATATATTAGCAATAAATTAAATATATAATTAGTTTATATATTTAAAGTACTAAAAATATATTTAATAAGCATTGTGGGATCAAATTTGAGGTATACAAATTTGTGTCCTCACAATATGCATACTAACTAACAAGCTGCATTGCGTATGCAAAATACATTGTTAGGAAAATATAATAACAAAGCAAAGCGACCATAAGCAGCAGCAAGCGCACTACTCATAATGCACAAAGGCACTACACACAAGCAGCAACAATGCTACGCATCGGCTGTAATACAACAACAAAGCGGGCAACAACAACTCCATAGACTTTGCAACAACAAAGCAGACGGCGATCGACATAAGAAATAGTATAAAAACAGACAAAGTCAAGGAGTTTGAAGCTGGCGACGACCTCGCACGGATCGAAATAATAGTTGTAGTGGGCAGAGGCATACACTCTCCTAGTATAAATTAGTTAACCGGGCGGAGATATAAACTCCCCAGTAGAAAGTTGTGGGCAGAGGCATAAACTCTCTTAGTAGAAATTAGTTTAACGGGCGGAGGAATATACTCCCCAGTAGAAAGTTGTGGGCAGAGGCATAACTCTCCTAGTAGAAATTAGTTAAACGGGCGGAGGAATATACTCCCCAGTAGAAAGTTGTGGGAAGGGGCATAAACTCTCTTAGTAGAAATTTGTTAATGGGCGGAGAAATATACTCCCCAGTAGAAAATTGTGTGAGGAGGAATAAACTCCCGAGTGGAAAATAAGTTATATAAGGTTATTAATACACACAGAAAAATAAGTTTGGTTAATCTAACCGAAAAAAGTTGTTAATAAACCATTTTTCTATTTTGTATTGAAAACATAAACAACAAGTACAATTCAGGTTGTTAATCGAATCGACAAAAAATTGTTAAAATAAATTTTGAAATTTTTAACCTTAAAAATAGTCAAACTAATCGTAAGAATTGTAGCATATAAATTTAACAACCAAAATGGTATAACTAAACTCTAGAATTGTTAAGTTACTATTCTCTACCACCAAATTAGTAAAACTAACCAAGTAAAATTGTAACTTTACTATTTTGCTTGGTGATTTTATATTAATGAAAAGAGTTATGGCAACTCTAGATGCTTTGAGCAAAGTGAGACAACACGTTCGTTGATATTCACTTGAAAATTTATCGCGGACCGGTGCGGGTTCGAAAGCCGCAAATGTTGATTTAATAAATAAAGTTAAATGTGTTATATCAATAGAAATATGTTTTCGCTAAATGTGTTGAGTGGTCTGCGGGAAGAGGATCTGGATAATCCTAATCCAGAAGAGACACATTTTTGCCAACTGATTTTGGAGTGGGAATTTGATCATAAAATCGGCGAATTTAACTGCATTAGAATTGTTTTTTTTTTTTATTTCATTTTGTGCCATTTCCGCGCAAGGAATAACGCTAAACAACTTACAATATTTAACGGAGGTTGTCCTTGCCGATCTGTTTAAAGCAGATACTGCGAGAGCAAAATTCCGCCACCACTTCTTAACCTGGAGGAAAGCATACGTATGTATTGTGAAGCCTCAGTGTGCCATGCTTTTGCTTTTCAGCAAATCGTTCCTTTTGAACATTTCATTGAAAAGCGCAATATATTTTATATTTTTGTATATGTGTTTATAAAATAAAAATAATAAATAATATATTTCTTTAAAAACCAAAGTTTTTTGTTTTAGTAAAGTAATCATAAATATAGTACATAACAATTCTGAATGGTAAAAAAAATATTTTTAATGGTAAATAAACTATTTTTAATGGTAAAAAATATTTTTCATGGTAAAAAAATTATTTTTCATGTTAAACAAAATATTTTTCATGGTAAAAAAACTATTTTTAGTGGTAAATAAACTATTTTACATGATACACGAACAACTAAACCTGAAATCAAACCAACTCTTCTTATTTATTTCTGTAATGAATCATGGACATAACCGACGAGCATACCCCGGCTCTGAAACATCGTTACGATATATAACCTATTCTTCTGGAGATGTCAATGTTTACGTTGATCAACAATTCACGGACAACGCCATGATAAACTGCTTGAATTACGTGTCTGCGAGAGTAAGAATGATCAAGTAAAAGTTGAAATTTCTATAGTAAATTGCTCACTCACCATAACTAAGAGTGTTATTTTCACCCTCACATACTCCAAGCAAAGAAATTGCGTGTAAGAATTAGAACAAAATATATTGTAAAAAACCCAATTATTTTGACAGAATTTGTTAAAAATAACTCGAATGAAATGGAATCAACAAAGATAATGGAGTAGAATTCAGATCAGCCCACTTTTGGTGACTTGAAATTTTGTATAGAGAAGTTTTCTTGAAATAAAAACTTACCCACAAAAAATGGGCGTTTCTCATGAATATTACAATTTCCTTTTTCAAGGATATTCGACAAAAATGCAAAAACGTGTTTTTAGGAATACTCTTGTAAATAATATTTCTTAAAACTAATGTATGTATAAAATATCACATATCAAGTTTTGTATCAATTTTCAAAATATTTGTCAATGTTCCAGAGATATTATTAAAAAAAAGAGCGAATTAATTAAATTGTTACGAGTTAAACTTACATAATATATTTATTATAGCTGCATCAACCCTTTATAGGGAAGGTGCCACTATCCAGCTGGTCGATGTCCTTGAACGATATAAGGCGGACATCACCGCAATCCGGAAATACGATAGACAGGACAAAGCTGCTCTAAACAGGCATCCTGTGACATTTACTACTGGTGCCATGCGGAGAGGCATGAATTTGGTTGTGGATTTGTTGTAGAGACTCTGCCACCTTGTCTCTAGGTTCACACCCGTGAACGAACGAATGGCAACAATCCGCATCAAGGCTAAATACTTCTACATCAGCCTTAATTGTGCGCACGCTCCGACAAATGAGAAAGACGATGAAACCAAAGAGACCTTCTATGAGCGCCTTGACGAAGCCTGTGAGCGCCGACACAACATCAAAATTGTGATTGGCGACTTAAATGCCAAGGTGGGCGTATCTTTTGTTCAACGGTTGGACAATTCAGCCTCAACGATAACACCTCCGACAATGGAATGAGGCTGATCGATTTCGCCGCAGCACGAAACATGGTAATAAGTAGTACTAGATTCCAGCATCTCAATATTCACAAGGTCATGTGGCGGTCACCTGATCAGAACACGCGCAACCAAATTGATCATGTTGTGATTGACGGAAGGCACGCTTCTAGTGTGATGGACGTACGCTCGATCCGAAATGCCAACATCGACTCGGATCACTTTCTTGTAGCAGCCAACGTTAGCACACGCTTATGCGCTGCGAGAAACGCACGAAAACCAACGCAAAGAAAGCTAGACGTCAGTAAGCTGCACACACAACAGACCGAACAAGCCTATGCCGCTCGACTCTCACACCTGAACTCCCCCTCTCGATGATATATGAGCGCAGTGGACACAAGTCTTCCGCTCAATGCGTATCGCTGCCGATGAGGTGCTTGGATTCCAACGCTCACTACGGAACAAGTGGTATGACGAAGAGTGTCGCGCAGCCACTGCAGAGAAAGACGCTGCATATAGAGCCGCCCTGCAGTCGGTAGTTACGCGAGACGCGAAGGAACGATACAGAGAGAAGAGGAAGGAGTAAAGACATCTTTTCAGGCGCAAAAAAAGAGAATTACAAAGACGCGAGTGTGAAGATATTGAGATGCATGGCGACAAGAACGAGACTCGAAAATTCTTTAAGACGCCTGACCGGAGGTTTAAAGACTGGACCCACTTCCTGTCAGGACGATGACTGGAATCTAGTAACTGATGTCCAGGGTACACTGAGATTATGGAAAGAACACTTCTCTAATCTCCTAGCATGCGATGATGACAACTACTCCGCCAATAGAGAAGACAGCTTAACAACTCCAGTTTCTGACGACGGCGATCACATACCGCCGTATGACCGTGATGAGGTCTGCACAGCAATCAACAGGCTGAAAAACAACAAAGCCGCAGGATCGAATGATATGGTGGTTTAAAACCGGACGCGATGAGCTCATAACGAGCAACTCATCAGCAGAATATGGTCAGAAGAAAGCAAGGATTGAAACCGTAACCGAAACCGATATCCGTTTAAAACCGTTTCATTTTTAAAACCGAAACCGTAACCGAAACCGTTATACGAAAATCAGAAATAAACCGATATCCAAAACCGATATGAACGGTTTCGGTTTTATACCGGTTTAAAACGGTTTTTAAAAAAGTATACAAAAAACCAGAAAAACATATTTTATTTTATATAGAGATCTTAAGTAAAATTTCATTAATTAAAATTTGGAGTTCCCAAAATAAACATTTTTGGTTGTACAAAAATTCACATGTTGCTTTTTGAGAAACGATATTTCCAAAACAACGGTATTTGGTCTAAAATTTGTTTTTTGTTTCATTAATCGAATTAACAACAAAACACCAGCAACTCCAAGCAAAATTTTTACGTTAAAAAATGATTTAAATTTTAATAATATTGGTTTTTTATTTATTTTATTAGTAAAATATATAGGAGAGCTTGAGATAAAGTGGAAGAAGTTTTGAATAGTTCATTTGAATATTTTTTAAAATTCTTTTAAAGGATCTATTCAATAGAATACCATTTATAAGTCTTCTAATGGATTTTTGACTGATGTTTCAAAACAGCTCAATTTCGGACATAAACAAAACAATGTAATGCAAAAGAAAATGTAAAAAAAGTTTTAAATTATTAACATCTCAGTAACTATTTAAGGAAATACGAAAAATGAAATGCAAGTTAGACAAGTTTAAAAATTTCAAGTATAAGGCAATTATTTGTTTACATTAGTGATGATTAAAATTCTTCTTGTTCTTGCATCTTGTTCTTGCATTTTTTTTGCAAGAACAAAAGCGAAAAGCGATTGAGATTTTGCAAGAAAAAGAACAAGTGCAAGACTAAGACTGCAAGAAAAGGAAGACTCTTGCGTTTTTTTATGATTTTAATGTATTTATTATGTTTTTAAGGTAATAATAATATACAAAAGAATTCATGATATTACTAAATATTGAACAATAAGTAACAATGGAAAGCGTGCAAAATATTTATGAACGTGAACATTAATGAAGATGTGTTTTTTTTTTTTGTTTTTGTCGAATTCTAAAGAATATAAGCATCTTAAAATAAGGCCTGTGAAGCACTTTTGAAGCGGTAAATAGCTTTAAAAGTGCTTCAAAAGTCGCTTCAAAAAGATAAAATAGACAAAACAATGTTTTTTTCTCTTTTCTTCGCTACGCAAGTTCGTACATCAATTGTGCATATGCACTGTGCTTATGCACATTATTATTTTTGTTTTACATTTTTTTATATAGTTTTTTTGTTAATTGTAAAATCATGAAGTAAAAAAAAATAATATATGAACATTTTCACAGTGTGATATATTTAGCTGATATATTGCTTTTTGTGTTTTTCTTTTTTCACAAATCCGATGATTCGTTTGAAAGTGCAACAACAACAAAAATGCGAATAAAGCAGCATCCAAGCTTTTGATAGAATTTTGGCGGGAAATTTTTTGTACCACAAAGAGAACTCGTTGTTGTTGCCAACTAGAGAGCTGTACTAGATACATACATGTAGTGTGGTGCCGTGCGTCTGTCCTTTGTCATGCGACTGTCTGTCCTTTGTCATGCGACTGTCTGTTGTCATGCGTCTGTTTGTTGCCATGCATGATGATACAGGAAAGCAACGAAGAGTTGTCGTTGTGAAAGTGTGTATATACGAATCGTAATCGTTATTGTTATATTCTCTTCTTTCTGTTAGTATTCGCTTTGTAGCGTTTGAGTTTGTGTTCGCATGGTGTTCGCAAAGAAAAATGTTACTCTGCAAGATATTATTTGAGTTCTCTTGACATACGGTACGTGTAGCATACGGATTTTTTTAATCTGTGACAAAAACAGAAATATGATTATACGAAATATTCTTTATATTTATTGTATATGAATATCGTATACTGTATATCGTCGTTGTAGAACGAAAAGTCACCAAATACATGTTTATGAAAAACTTAATTTTCGAGTTTGTTGATTAATATTATAAAAAGTAATTGATGCATTTTTAAAGTTGAAATATCAATTGATAGACTTACATTTTCTTATCATGTGGTAAAAAAAATGGAGATCACCGATTAAAAATTGACAGATACATAAAGATGTTTGTAAAAAATATTTAGCATTTTGAAAATGTATTTGGTGACTTTTCGTTCATTTTATTATGGCCTTGAGATTTTGAATTGTCTTGTCAACATCACTTGTTTTATACAATTATTTTTTATTTGTTAATTCTTGTTAAAATATAATTCAAATTTTTATGTTATTGGATTTTTTTTTTGTTAGTAAAATGATAAAGAAATTGAAAATATGGAACATAAGTAACTTAAATACATTTAGTGTTCAAATTCTATTCGTTTTCATAATTAATATGCAGTTTAAGATATTTGTCTTCGATCTTTATTTAAAATTTAAAAGATTAAGATTAACATTTCTTACCTTGCTCTTGCAAATGATCATCACTAGTTTACATATATTGCAGTTCACAGAATTGTTGAAATTTAATTTCTTTGGCTTTTATGGATGGAAATTGTACAAAATTCTTCTTCTTTTCAATTCAGATCATATATCAGGTGAAGTCAAAATGTTGCTTTTCATTGTCACGAAATTTTAAATTAATTTTTTTTCTTGACGTAATCAATTAAATAATTCATATAAAACAATATTTTTACTGAAATAACAACAAACATTGTTTAAATTACGTTTCCCACTTTACCCCAGTATCATAATTTGATCATAATTTAGCACCATATAAAAAATGTAAAATTATTTGAAAAATATGGAAATAAAGAAAATTTATACAAAAACCGAAATCAAAACCGAAACCGTAACATGGAACCGGTATACCGAAACCGTTTCGTTATAAAAACTTAAAACAGAACCGTAACCGAAACCGAAACGCGGAAAAAACCGAAACCGAAATCGAAACCGTTATTCGTTTAGGTTTCAATCCTTGGAAGAAAGCATGCCTAGCGAATGGAATCTCAATATACTCTGCCTAATCCTTAAGAAGGGGAATCCCCGATACGCGCCAACTACCGTGGTATAAGTCTCCTCAATATCGCGTACAAGGTTCCAACGAGCGTATTATGTGAAAGACTGAAGCCCACAGTCAAACAGACTGATTGGACCTTCTCAGTGCGGCTTCAGCCTGGCAAGTCCACCATAGAATCGATTTTTACATTGCGCCAAATCCTGCAAAAGACCCATGGAAAGACCCCGGACAGATACCCACCTCCTTTTCGTCGACTACCAAGCTGCCTTCGAGAGTCCGATAAGAAGGCGCCTATATGCCACCATGTCTGAGTTCGGTATACCTGCGAAACTTATAAGGCTTTGCAGGATGACCCTGAGCGACACACGTTGCTCAGTGAGAATTGGGAACAACCTCTCCGATACGTCTAATACCGAACGAGGTTTCAGACAAGGCGATTCCCTATCGTGTGACTTCTTCAACCTAATAATGAAGAAGATTGTAAGAGCTGCACAACTCCATCACAATGACACTATCTTCAACAAGAGTTCCATGCTGCTCGGGTACGCTTATGATATCGACATCATTGGGCAGAGCGTACGAGCAGTCAGTGCAGCATTCTCTAGTTTAGAGAGGGAATCGCGTCGAATTGGTCTTACGATGAACGAGGACAAGACGAAGTACCTAGTGTCAACAAACAAAGAGTCCCGGCGTCTTGGACAACACGTCACTATTGACAACACGTCACTATTGACAACCACAACTTCGAAGTTGTGAATAACTTCGTCAACCTAATCAGCATCAACAAGGAAAACAATGTCAGCCTGGAAATTAGCCGAAGAATAACTCTTGCCAACAGGTGTAACTTTGGACTCAGTAGGCAATTGAGGAGGAGAGCACTCTCTCGACTAAAATTACGCTCTCTAAGTCGCTCATCATGCCAGTCCTCCTCTATGGCGCTGAGGCATGGACGCTTGCCAACACCGATGAGCGAGAGAAATATTCTTCGGAAAATCTATGGCCCGATATGCGTTGAAAACGTATGAGCTCTACGCCGACATTGACATAGTCAGGTGCATTAAGATCCAGCGTATGGATGAAAGCGCTCCAGCAAAAAAGGGGTAATTGCTGCGGCCGAAACCCATCATCGGTTGTAATGGCCAAATAAGTAAGTAAGAGCTGCATCAACAGAATTTCATTATTCCTTCTACTGCTATCCGTACAAAACACTAAAATTGCATATCCTTCCCCGCTGAAAATAATAGACAACACCAAAAAAAAAAAAAAAAAGAAATCAGCAGGACACCTTTAGATATGACTACACTTTTGCGAACTTTGAATAAAATCGGAGATATATTTTTTGGTATACATAAGAAATAATGTCCCATATCAAACAGAATTAGATTTTTTATTTTAAAAGCCGTTTTCTAAAATCGCGAAATTTCGCAAGCGCGCACATATGCGCAGCCAATTTAAGTTGTTGTGAGAAGAGTTTTGACCAACCTTTATGCTCAATGTGATCTGAAAGTGGAACAATGCGGAACAACTTACTAATATCTCTTTAAATTTCAAACATTACAATTTAAATACGTTTTTAATACTCACATATTGAATTCTGATTTGAGCCCAAACCAAAACATTTACATTAATATACTTTTACAACAAATTAAATTTATTTAATGGCTTAAAAAGATTGCATTCTCAAAAATTGAAAAACATTACAACTTGTAAAGAATATAGCATGTTGTATTTAGACACGAATAATTGCTTATTCAAACAATTTTACGTTTGGAAAAATTATCATGTTCGTTTGAGGTTTTCGTAGAAACCATATTTTTTAATTTTATTCCATGTTCATATTCGGCTTAATAGGACATTTTTCTACTAAATATGCGAAAATAGAAATCAATTGAAAATACATTTTCTTTTACATTTTCTCCCCCTAGATATAAAAAATATCACACTGTGCGGTGTATGGAAGATTTTGAGCCCAAGAAGAAGTCCTCTATCCACTATGCGTTTCAAGTAATTTGTCCATCGTTATGGGTCATAATTAGTGGTAACAAGTGCGAAAAATTATGTTTTTTTTAAATATTCCTTGAATATCGTTAAATGGCCTATACACGGATTAACGTGCATAAAAATATGTACCAAACAAGCAAAAAAAATCGATCCGCTATCTTTAATAGTTGAGATGATATTACAATTCAAAGTCAAATTTTAGTGAAAATTTGGTCTGAAAATGTGTTGTATATCAGAAATACTTTTTCTTTTAGTTTCAAAAATCTGCACATAGCTAGTAAGCACAATGGCATATTCATATTAATCATAATAATGTAACATCAAAAATGCTTACTGTCATATTTCTCTCATACACTTATTTGATACACTTATTCTTATACACGCATGATGACAAAAACAAATGAATTGATTGTAATGTGAGCCTCATCAGGTGGCACCTGCATGCGACATACAGGGAACTAAAGCATATACAAGTTTTTTTCACGATCACCCCGGTACGAATTTATTAATACGCAATATGATGAAACTCCGATCTGGTGTTCGTAAATATCACACCAATACGAATTGATTATTTTACAATATAATGAAACTCCGATCTGGAGTTCGTAAATATTGGAGCGACCGAGGTGATGAGTAGAGGTTAAGATTAGTTTTTAAAGTGAATTGTGTTTTTCTACCGTTCAGTTAAAAACGTGTAAGTTTTAAAACTAATAAAAAATTTCAGTATATCTAAAAATAAAATATCCTCGCATGTTAATTTGAATTAAAAAGGTGTTAGGACGAATCAACGGTGGACTCTAAAGGTGAACTGTCACTGACTTTAGAAGTGAATAAAGTCTAGTACAGCAGGACCCCGGGAACCCACAACATTTTTGGCGCAGCCGGTTTTTCAAGAATCTACGAAAAGGACTGAAGAACGAATATACATTTGGAAAAAATCTTCAAATAAAACAAAAATAAAAAGGAAGTTATACCTAAATATTGAGACTATTTTAGTGAGTATTGATCGAAGTGATAAATAAATTGTGAAATTAAAATTGCAAAAACATTTTGTGAAATTAGTGAATAACAAACAATTAAATATATTTAAAATGTTTGTGAAATAAAGCGGAAGGATCAAAAATACGACCAACATGCTCTTTTTGCCAGGAAAAATGACATACACGAGACGAATGTATTACGCGGAAAAACACACCGTTTTGTGTGGAGTGTGAAAAATATGGACACGAATCTATTTGGAGATGTGCATCCATTAATAAGGATAAGGAAGGGTTTGGGCGACGTAACACGACGTACCGTACCAATAATAATAATAGAAATAATAACAATGACAATGGGAATAATGTGGATAATCCTAGAAATAATTTAAAATGTCGTTGGTGTCGTAGACTTGGTTATGGGGAAACTAATTGCTAAGCCAAGAGGGAATATCTTTCTAGGGAGAACAATGCTCAAAACAAGGGAAACTACGAGCGGCCCAGCCAAGGCCAGTAAGCTGGGGACCCAATAAAAACAGCAAAATTAGGTCAAAAATGGTAGAAATAGTAAATCATGAGCCCAAAGAGCCTGTCACATTTATACTCATATTACTGGTATACTCGGGAGCAGAGGCAAGCATAATGCAATGTGACAACTACCGGACTTTGACAAAAATAACCAGAAAGATTTTAATGGGGCTTTTGGTGGATGCGTAAGGACTTTAGGCACGACTAATATACAACACAGTAATATAAAGTGGTTAGATTTAATTATGCATGTAGTATCTCTTGAACAAGGAATACCAGCAAACGGGATAATAGGACGGGTATATGGAACAGATCCGTAATAAACGCAATTAATATGACCATAACATTCTATGATAAATGAAAGAATCGCACTATCCGATTACCAATGAAAACTCGAGCGGACATAAAAAATATTTTTTACAATCATGAAATAAAAATCGAGCCTAGAATCGCAAAAATAAATTTAAAACCAAAATTCCAATTGTATTCATACATAAACAAGAAATTTATCCTGGAGTATATTTGGGAGAAAGCTTATAAAAATAAAGTTTATGTCTCAGTATTAAATACTACAGAAAAGACATTATAATAGACAATAATTTTAAACCAACATTTTCAAATTTTAATCAATATAAGGAATCATACCATACCAACAATTCTACAATAAATACTATAAATTCAGTGAATATCAAAAATAGGATTAATAGATTATTAGAAAAGATTAACATCGATGAATCTCTAAATAAGGAGGAAATCACATCATTACAAAAATTACCAAGTACAGGACTTGGTCATTTTGAATTTAATGGGATGCCTTTCGGTTTAACAGGGGCACCAGCAACTTTCCAAAGAATAATGAATCACATCTTAACAGGGTTACAGGGCATCGATTGTTTTGTGTATCTTGATGATATACTTAGTTGTATATGGTAAAAATATAAGCGAACATGAACACAGATTAAGTAAAGTATTACAAAAATAAAGAGACCATAACTTAAAATTGAATACCGAGAAATGTCAGTTTTTATGTCGAGAAGTTGTATATTTAGGTCATAAATGTTCGAAACTAGGTGCGTTGCCAGACTTCTCCAAGGTCGAATGCGTAAAAAAAATATTCCAGTACCAAGAAACAGAAAAGCAGTACAAGCATTCTTGGGATTAATGAATTATTACAGAAAATTCATAAGCAATATGGCAAAGCTATCATTACCAATTAATAATTTACTTAAAAATGACGTTAAATTTACATGGACAGACGATTGTTAAAATTCATTTACTAAACTCAAAGAATGAATATTTTCACCTCCAATACTAGCATATCCAGTTTTTACAAAAACTTTTTTTGCTCACAACAGACGCAATTAATGAAGCAATAGGTGCAGTCCTATCGCAAGGTGAAGTAGGAAGCGACCGACCGATCGCGTTTGCAAGTAGAACTTTAAATGGAGCTGAAAAACGATATTCCACTATTGAAAAGGAATTTTTAGCTATTGTTTGGGCAACAAAGAATTTTAGAGCATACTTATTAGGACGGCCCTTCAAAATTCTTACAGATCATCAACAATTACGCGACATAGCTAACTTGAAAGATCAAACTTCACGATTAGCAAGATTTAGGCATAAATTGTCAGAATATGATTTTGAAATAATTTACAAACCTGGTAAAAAGAATTTAAACGCGGATGCTTTAAGCAGAATACCACCTATAGAACCAGATATTACAGCCGTACAAACACGATCCAAAACTACACAAAATAATTTTGATCACGAAATTACAAAAACAAAACCACAAATCAGTACACCAGTCGTAGATGAAACAATAATAGACACGAATAATGCAACAAATTTAGCTCAAATATTAACAGACCCAGAAGAAATTAAAACCGTCATAAAAGATTTTCATGATTCTGCGCTAGGAGGCCATCAGGGAACACTTAAAACATATTTTAGAATTAAGAAACAATTTAAATGGAATGGTATGCAGAAGCTAATTAAAGAATGTTTTAGAAACTGCCTCAAATGCCAAATGAATAAAAGTTCGAAATTGACAAAAATGGCAATGGTTTTGACAGATACGCCAACACGTCCATTCGATAAGGTTTATTTGGATTTGGTAGGAATTTTGTCCGAAACGCTATCAGGAAACAAATATATATTAACTTTTCAAGACGATTTTTCAAAATATATGTGCTGCGAAGCTATTCCAGACGCAGAAGCAAGCAGAGTAGCTAAAGCATTTTACGAGTAAATAATCACGCGTTATAATATTCCGAAAATTTTAATTACAGATAACGGTTCAAATTTTGTATCAAAATTATTTTCAGACACGTGTAAATTATTACACATTAGAAAAATGCACATAACTCCTTATCACCCGCAGGCGAATGGCTCGTTAGAACAAAATCACAGACCTTTAGCGGAGTATTTGATATGTTTTGCAAAAGAAGATGGGTCCAACTGGGACCAATGGTTAAATTCGGCAATGGATGTACACAACAATACAGTGCATATGTCATCAGGGCAAACGCCTTGCCGTACTTTATACGGATTCGATTTCGATATGCCAACCAACCTTAAACGAAAATGTTCACCAATTTATAACAGCGAAGATTACAATAAGGTATTAAAATATCAAATACAACGTACGCATGAGATAGTCAGACAAAATAAAGAAAAAGCAAAGGTGAGATCTAAAAGAAGTTACGATAATACATTAAATGCAGTAGTTTTTAAGGAAGCCGATAAAGTTTTATTAAAAAACCAGAATAGGAAAAACAAATTTTCACCAATCTGGGTAGGACCCTATGAGCTTCTTTCGATAATAAGTCCTGTGACTTATTATTCATTTATGTTTATTTATTTTTATTTGATTGTGTATAACTTAGGAATGCATAACTCATAACTTGTGCATAACTTAGGAACCTACGACCAGGGTTACCATTATGCGACTAAAGTGGCAAAATGCGACCTTTTTATTGCCATGAGACCATGAGACGACTTTTCAAAAATTTCCTTATTTTACGACTTTTTAGAATTTTGGAATGACTTTTAAGACTATTTAGATTTATTTAAATTATTTCAGAAAAATTTATTAAAATAGACCTTTAAGACATTTTTAAAGTTCCGGACCATAAGTTAAAAAAAAATTAATATTTTCAAATTCGGGTATTGTAGTCAGAGCAAATAATGTAAAAAAATCGTAAATTTAAAAATTCTCCGATTTTTGACAAATAACCTAACAAGTTGTCAGTTATAAGTGATCGATTATGGCGGTAACAAAAAATGGCGGTAAATAAAAAATTGTTTATTACAAGTAAAATCACGATAAGACAACGCGGATAAGATACTGATCGTTTTGCGATTCTTACAAGTCAAAAGAACAAATAACGTATTTGGAAATTATTTCTTTATATTTTATTTTAATTGAAAACTTAGAATCGCTTAGTAAATTATGCCTTTTTTTGACACTTTTTCAAAATTCTCAACAGTTACCTTGTCTACGACAACACAAGTATCTGCACACAAAATAAACATCTATGTATAAAAAAAACAAAGGGATTTTATTTTGGTGTGGCATAATGTTAAATGCTATTATGTTAAACATACATTAGAAAGATTTTAAAAATATAAAATAATATAAAAAAACGCTATTAGATATAATAACATAACACACATATATATTAAGCAACCGGGAGATAGTTTAGAGCCAATTATTAAGTAAAGTACGTATATTATAATTTTTATAACAAAAAAAAAAAAAAAAGATATAGCATTCATAGATAAAAAAAGATATATTAATAATAATTATTGCACATATTAAGCATAATAATTGCACAATTTAAGGAATAGATATAGGTAATTAAGGTTATTTCAACCAAATAGAAAAGGAATTTTTAAGTTGTATAAGGCTTTCGATTAGACTTTTAACAAATGTTTTTCTTTACGATAGGTAGAAACAAAATTAAGAAAATTAACTTAATTTTTATACTGGTCCTCGTGTTGGCAACAGGAGAAGCAGCTAACATCAAAAAGACAGCAATTAGCGATACAACGATTTTCTTCGAGAGAAAAACGTTACGTGCGGTTTTTTTTTAGTGACGAATGGACAGTAACCCAGGAAACCAAATCGATAATTGCAACTTTAAAAAAAATGAAGAAATAATAAGGCGAACAATTAGGGGCAGACGCCTGAGACGAGCACTTAATTTCATTGGCGATTGACTCAATTGGGCGTTTGAGGTGATGGATAGCAAGGACAAACAGGCTATATACAAACATTTTAAAAATATTGACCAGAATCAAAGTAAAACCTACAAAGTCATGCAAAAACAAATAACGGTAATGTCAACCAACTATAATAAGTTGGCAAAATCATTATTAAATTCGAAGCTGTACAAAATGAACTTACCAGAACTATTGAACAACAAACAGCTATTCATAAGAGTATAATCAATTCAATCGACAAGCTACTATTCCTGTCATAGACGTCTTATATAAAGGACGCTTGCATCCGTCGATTATTGATCAGATGGAGCTGAATGAAATGCTGGCTAAATTAACTCTAAGAGGAAAAGCTCATTGGTTCATACAACAATCATTTGAGATTCATCATTCTTCTACGGTACGAGTTTTTCCGGACGCAGATAGTCTTATGATTGTCATCAAAACACCATTGCCTGACAATTTGATTTTCACATTATACAGAGTCTACCCAATAAAGAATGAGACGCGTTGGTTAAGACAACATATGACTACTTAGCAGAAGCTAAAGACCGAAGTAAATTCATAGGACAACCACCGGTGATTATAATAAATGCATAACTATCAGCCAGAGCATGAATAAAGAGGTCACACTGTGCAAACAACCCGGCACAGTACTAACAAACAGCAACAAACATTGCGAAGTAACTTTAATACAACACAAAACTGTTCCAACAGACAATTGCGATCACGTTGCAATCAAGAAAAGCTCCGGTTTGGTCGTGAAGCTGTGGTCCCCGGACACCTGGTTATATAAATTTGAAACACCAACAAAATTCGAAGCGGTATGCGGCACAGACATGGCAACATTGACATTATCCGGATGGAAGGATGTCAGTTAATGAGGCATGTGACATTCATAATCAGGAATTTATATTACCATATGAACATACACAAGTAACCAACGAAGAAAAAATATACAAAAAAGAAGACCACACAACATTTTTGGAAAACCTGAAAGGAAACTGGTCATCAATCCCCGCCCCAAATGTAACAGCTACGCCACTACCAATCTTAGTTTCAGACCACAACAAGATAAGATCAGCATTAAAGGACAGTCAGCGAAATTTAGATGACCTGTTAGCCGAAATAAGTTATAATAAAGAACAAAAGAAGTTATTTAACTGCCAAAATGATATAAAAAACACTTATATGTCATTCGGAATAGGAATTTCGATACTAATAATATTATTGGCAGCATATGTGGTAATTTGCAGTACCATCTGTTATGTAAAAGTAAATCCAATAAGAAGAATGAAAAAATGAATAAGAATAAATCAAGTTTAGCGTCAATAGATGTGAAAGCAGCCAAAGTGGAGGAGTTCGAAATGGCATCAAAGATACATCCTACCAAACTATCACCGCTCCAAAGAAACAACTCACCGCGTGCGACAACAACTAGAAAGTTAAAAACAACAACACCGTCAACTACTGTACGTACAACAGCGCATCTGTCGACGTCACTACAGTCAACGAAATCGCAGCAGCCATCCACCGAGCAGCAGCAGTCAACACTAAAAACATCGGGACCAGGTTATGTTTTTATTTAACTTCCTTTTATAATTCAGATGTTTAGACGGGCTATTGTATCCATATAATTAGGAAGTTGGGCCAAGACCATTTTTTTATATAAAATCATTAAATTTGAATTTATATACCTCCACTAGATAATAAGAATACATACAATTGTTTATTTTTAAAAATAAAATAATCTACACTATAAGAATTTTATCAAGATATTAACAATGTAAAAGAAAAAACTATTATTACTTAATTAATAATAATTTTTTCTTAAAATAAGGGGGAAGAATGTTGTATATCAGAAATACTTTTTCTTTTAGTTTGAAAAATCTGCACATCGCTAGTAAGCACAATGGTATATTCATATTAATCGTAATAATGTAACACCAAAAATGCTTACTGTCATATTTCTCCCATACACTTATTTGATACACTTATTCTTATACACGTATTATGACAACAACAAATGAATTGTTTGTAATGTAAGCCTCATCAGGTGGCACCTGTATGCGGCGTACAAGGAACTAAAGCATATACAAGTTTTTCTCACGATCACCCCGGTACGAATTTATTAATACACAATATGATACAACTCCGATCTGGTGTTCGTATATATCGCACCAGTACGAATTGATTATTTCACAATATAATGAAACTCTGATCTGGTGTCGTAAATATTGGTGCGACCGAGGTGATGAGTAGAGGTTAAGATTAGTTTTTAAGGTGAATTGTGTTTTTCAACTGTTCAGTTCGGACGTCCTTGAATTTAAGTTAAAAACGTGTAACAGTTTTAAAACTAATAAAAAATTTCAGTATATCTAAAAATAAAATATCCTTGCGTGCTAATTTGAATTAAAAAGGTGTTAGGACGAATCAACTGATTGCCCTGAATTTTTTTAGCAAACCATGAAAAATTGAGCATTAAAATAAAATTATATAAGAACAGAAGTAATTTTTTAACTGTCATGTTTGCAATTATCAATTATATCACACATTATGCAATTAACAAATTTTTTTATTCATCAAAATTTAAAAAAAGTTGTTTTTTCCGCTATAAAAAAGCGCCTAGTGGATTTTTTTCTTTTTGGTCTCGAAATCTTCCATACACCGTCCGGAAATAATATCCTTTTGCATATTCGAGTAACACCCACAATTTATTTATATTTTCTCCAGAACCGTGCGTGGTGAAAAAATTATTAGTCTACCTTTCTTAGTTTTTAAAATGTAGACTTTTGTCCAGCTAAATCTCACAATATCTAGTTAATTATTAACTTCCACTTTAACCGACAGTTTGCGCAAAATTCGATTTCACAATCAATTGTTACATTTGTCATTTAAATTTTCTTCAACCGGCAGTGTTCTAATTGAGGGTTGTTGGCTTCCACAGAAATGAAACTTATCATTTCTGGTAGATTTCGGTTTCCTGATTATTGCTGCGTACTCACGTGCGTACTATACGTCGAGATTTTGAAAAAAAAATCGAGTAAAAGTTGCAAAAAAGGCCGTTTTTGGTACTTTATATCGCAAGTTATCGCACGATTTCGACGTATTGCAGATGCAAACTTTATCACAAAATAAAATATGATAATTGGCAACAAATCTGTGTCCAGATATTAGTTTTTGCAAAAAAATAAAAAGAAATTTGTGTTACCTTACAAGTGTGTCGATAGAGTAATTTATCACAACCTCTAAGCCAGGCATGTCAAACACGCGGCCCGCCAACATTTCTCTACGGCCCGCGAAAACTTTTTAAATAATATAAAAAAATATATTTTTGAGAATTGAAAAATTTTAAAAATATTTTATTTTCAGGCGTTAAAATTATATTAAATTACATTACTAATCTTGGTTAAAAACTGATTAATTTATTAAAAAAAAATCAATATTTTTGTATTTTCCAAAATTTAATAATGAGAAATTGAGACTCGAAGACTCGAGTCTTAATTTATTTTCATAATTTTCATTTTAAATATTATAAATGACGTTGCAGAAATGGCATAACAATAATGTTTACCTTTTTCATGAAGTAATATTGTTTTATATTCATAAAATTTTAAATGTAATGTAAAGTTTTGAATTTCCCTTGGCTATATTTCACCGGCATTTATAAAAAATATATGGTAGCGCATTGTTTTATACATCTAACACCGAAGATATTTGAGATTCAACATTCTTCTGCGGTACGAGTTTTTCCGGACGCAGATAGTCTTATGATTGTCATCAAAACACCATTGCCTGACAATTTGATTTTCACATTATACAGAGTCTACCCAATACCGACCAACATTAATAAAAAATGGGACGCGTTGGTTAAGACAACATATGACTACTTAGCAGAAGCTAAAGACCGAAGTAAATTCATAGGACTAACCACCGGTGATTATAATAAATGCATAACTATCAGCCAGAGCATGAATAAAGAGGTCACACTGTGCAAACAACCCGGCACAGTACTAACAAACAGCAACAAACATTGCGAAGTAACTTTAATACAACACAAAACAGTTCCAACAGACAATTGCGATCACGTTGCAATCAAGAAAAGCTCCGGTTTGGTCGTGAAGCTGTGGTCCCCGGACACCTGGTTATATAAATTTGAAACACCAACAAAATTCGAAGCGGTATGCGGCACAGACATGGCAACATTGACATTATCCGGATGGAAGGATGTCAGTTAATGAGGCATGTGACATTCATAATCAGGAATTTATATTACCATATGAACATACACAAGTAACCAACGAAGAAAAAATATACAAAAAAGAAGACCACACAACATTTTTGGAAAACCTGAAAGGAAACTGGTCATCAATCCCCGCCCCAAATGTAACAGCTACGCCACTACCAATCTTAGTTTCAGACCACAACAAGATAAGATCAGCATTAAAGGACAGTCAGCGAAATTTAGATGACCTGTTAGCCGAAATAAGTTATAATAAAGAACAACAGAGTTATTTAACTGCCAAAATGATATAAAAAACACTTATATGTCATTCGGAATAGGAATTTCGGTACTAATAATATTATTGGCAGCATATGTGGTAATTTGCAGTACCATCTGTTATGTAAAAGTAAATCCAATAAGAAGAATGAAAAAATGAATAAGAATAAATCAAGTTTAGCGTCAATAGATGTGAAAGCAGCCAAAGTGGAGGAGTTCGAAATGGCATCAAAGATACATCCTACCAAACTATCACCGCTCCAAAGAAACAACTCACCGCGTGCGACAACAACTAGAAAGTTATAAACAACAACACCGTCAACTACTGTACGTACAACAGCGCATCTGTCGACGTCACTACAGTCAACGAAATCGCAGCAGCCATCCACCGAGCAGCAGCAGTCAACACTAAAAACATCGGGACCAGGTTATGTTTTTATTTAACTTCCTTTTATAATTCAGATGTTTAGACGGGCTATTGTATCCATATAATTAGGAATTTGGGCCAAGACCATTTTTTTATATAAAATCATTAAATTTGAATTTATATACCTCCACTAGATAATAAGAATACATACAATTGTTTATTTTTAAAAATAAAATAATCTACACTATAAGAATTTTATCAAGATATTAACAATGTAAAAGAAAAAACTATTATTACTTAATTAATAATAATTTTTTCTTAAAATAAGGGGGAAGAATGTTGCATATCAGAAATACTTTTTCTTTTAGTTTGAAAAATCTGCACATCGCTAGTAAGCACAATGGTATATTCATATTAATCGTAATAATGTAACACCAAAAATGCTTACTGTCATATTTCTCCCATACACTTATTTGATACACTTATTCTTATACACGTATTATGACAACAACAAATGAATTGATTGTAATGTAAGCCTCATCAGGTGGCACCTGTATACGGCGTACAAGGAACTAAAGCATATACAAGTTTTTCTCACGATCACCCCGGTACGAATTTATTAATACACAATATGATACAACTCCGATCTGGTGTTCGTAAATATCGCACCAGTACGAATTGATTATTTCACAATATAATGAAACTCCGATCTGGTGTCGTAAATATTGGTGCGACCGAGGTGATGAGTAGAGGTTAAGATTAGTTTTTAAGGTGAATTGTGTTTTTCAACTGTTCAGTTCGGACGTCCTTGAATTTAAGTTAAAAACGTGTAACAGTTTTAAAACTAATAAAAAATTTCAGTATATCTAAAAATAAAATATCCTCGCGTGCTAATTTGAATTAAAAAGGTGTTAGGACGAATCAACGGTGGACTCTAAAGGTGAACTGTCACTGACTTTAGAAGTGAATAAAGTCAAGTACAGCAGAACCCCTGGAACTCACAACAAATGTTAATGAGGGCAATCATGAGGCCCGTCGTAGCAAAAATCCGAATCTCCGCTACGAATACAAATTTTTAACTTTCATGAGTTCCGTGTGGAATGGAATTCTGCGTTGCCAATTCTGCTTTGCCAATACAAAAAATTGTTGAAATTTTGAAGAAAATCGTTTAATTTGTCTGCAAATATTGATGTAGGTGATTCATTTAATTGAATCGACAGGACTATGGAAAAGTCTCGGATCTTTGGAAAGCTCCCACTTGCAATTCTCGAGCGATACGGACGGACGGCTAAAGATTTACGGAACACTGCTGCAAGAGATTTTTCGGATTGCCGATCATCGAGTAAAAATATCGCGCATAACCAGCTCCAGCGCATGCTGAAAATGTGGCAACGAGCGACACGATTGCGCTATCTCACAGGCGTTGTAGCCCTGCATGGACTTGATCAACTTGTGCTCCAGCAGACAAAAGGGCAGCGCGTTGCTGTTGCAGTAAAGCGTCATCTCATCCTCGCCGAGCATGCCGTGCGCCACGGATTCAAATAAATAACTAATAAATTTAACTATTTAACATTTTATAATTTTTATATTTTTGTGAAACCAAATACAAGTGAAATTAATTAATTTTATGATTTAACATAAAAATACGTTTTTTTTGCAATGTGTACAGTAGTTTCTTGTTAATTCGTGATGTTAGATCTTTGGCCAAAACAAAATATTTTTTCACACAAAGAATTACATTTCGACACAACAATGCATTCGTAGAAAAAGTGTCAAAAATCAGTTACGACGGAACCTGTGATGCCATAAATCCGAACTTCGGGTCTCTTGATTGCACTGAATTTTTTTAGCAAACCATGAAAAATTGAGCATTAAAATAAAATTATATAAGAACAGAAGTAATTTTTTAACTGTCATGTTTGCAATTATCAATTATATCACACATTATGCAATTAAAAATTTTTTTTATTCATCAAAATTTTAAAAAAGTTGTTTTTCCGCTATAAAAAAGCGCCTAGTGGATTTTTTTCTTTTTGGTCTCGAAATCTTCCATACACCGTCCGGAAATAATATCCTTTTGCATATTCGAGTAACACCCACAATTTATTTATATTTTCTCCAGAACCGTGCGTGGTGAAAAAATTATTAGTCTACCTTTCTTAGTTTTTAAAATGTAGACTTTTGTCCAGCTAAATCTCACAATATCTAGTTAATTATTAACTTCCACTTTAACCGACAGTTTGCGCAAAATTCGATTTCACAATCAATTGTTACATTTGTCATTTAAATTTTCTTCAACCGGCAGTGTTCTAATTGAGGGTTGTTGGCTTCCACAGAAATGAAACTTATCATTTCTGGTAGATTTCGGTTTCCTGATTATTGCTGCGTACTCACGTGCGTACTATACGTCGAGATTTTGAAAAAAAAATCGAGTAAAAGTTGCAAAAAAAGGCCGTTTTTGGTACTTTATATCGCAAGTTATCGCACGATTTCGACGTATTGCAGATGCAAACTTTATCACAAAATAAAATATGATAATTGGCAACAAATCTGTGTCCAGATATTAGTTTTTGCAAAAAAATAAAAAGAAATTTGTGTTACCTTACAAGTGTGTCGATAGAGTAATTTATCACAACCACTAAGCCAGGCATGTCAAACACGCGGCCCGCCAACATTTCTCTACGGCCTGCGAAAACTTTTTAAATAATATAAAAAAATATATTTTTAAGAATTGAAAAATTTTAAAAATATTTTATTTTCAGGCGTTAAAATTATATTAAATTACATTACTAATCTTGGTTAAAAACTGATTAATTTATTAAAAAAAGAATCATTATTTTTGTATTTTCCAAAATTTAATAATGAGAAATTGAGACTCGAAGACTCGAGTCTTAATTTATTTTCATAATTTTCATTTTAAATATTATAAATGACGTTGCAGAAATGGCATAACAATAATGTTTACATTTTTCAAGAACTAATATTGTTTTATATTCATAAAATTTTAAATGTAATGTAAAGTTTTGAATTTCCCTTGGCTATATTTCACCGGCATTTATAAAAAATATATGGTAGCGCATTGTTTTGTACATCTAACAGCGAAGAGAAAATTACATTATTGTTTTTGTTTCGACTATTAAAAATAAAAGTAGAAAAAAATAATTAAAACTTAAAAATCTTAAAAACTGGACAGTATTCAACAAAACCATTTTAGAAATCAGCTCCAGTATCAAATAAAGGCGCAAATCAGAATAAAACAAGATTAAAAAATTTGCAGACAAGAGTCTTGCATTGTACAAATTGGAATTGGATTCATTTTAACATTTTTTTTTAGTAACTAAAGCTTTTTGTATTAGATACATTCCACACCAAATCTACCAGAGTTCAAGACTCACCCTCTCCAGAGATACAGTGGTTCAAAGTTTAAAAAAAAAAATCAATAATTAGTTCTTCGTCATAACTCTTAAATCCGAACATCGAATCAATGGATTGTCCTTGCAATTTAAATAAATTGTGCATAAAAAGGAACCCTTTTCAAATTTATATAAATATCAAAATTATATACGATATTTAAAAAAAAAAAAAATTACAATATGTTTATTTGTAACAAAAACCTAAAAAAATTGGTAAGAAGTGATTTATGCTTCGAAGTTTTCTCGAACTAACTTGGATAACAAAAATCCGTTGCTAATTTTTAAAATTTCGTAATTTTCGTCCAGAAAAATTTTATGTTAGATTATTTAAACATTTTCCACATCGCAATGTTTTTGAATTATATCTCTATATATTTGAACTATTTGATGCAATATTAATCCAGAATCGTTTTTATTATCGTTTCGAAAAAAAAAACGGCGATATGTTGCTTTGAATTATTTTTGCAGTTTTATTACGATTTGGCCTTTGATATTGGTACAAGAACTAATTCGATATCGTACGATTTTGCGGACATAAAAAGTTCCAACAATTTTGGATGATTGTTAGATCTGTTTTATAATACTGTCTCCAGTGTTAGAAATATACTCCATTCTACCAGAGTTCAAGACTCACCCTCTCCAGAGATACAGTGGTTCAAAGTTTAAAAAAAAAAATCAATAATTAGTTCTTCGTCATAACTCTTAAATCCGAACATCGAATCAATGGATTGTCCTTGCAATTTAAATAAATTGTGCATAAAAAGGAACCCTTTTCAAATTTATATAAATATCAAAATTATATACGATATTTAAAAAAAAAAAAAATTACAATATGTTTATTTGCAACAAAAACCTAAAAAAATTGGTAAGAAGTGATTTATGCTTCGAAGTTTTCTCGAACTAACTTGGATAACAAAAATCCGTTGCTAATTTTTAAAATTTCGTAATTTTCGTCCAGAAAAATTTTATGTTAGATTATTTAAACATTTTCCACATCGCAATGTTTTTGAATTATATCTCTATATATTTGAACTATTTGATGCAATATTAATCCAGAATCGTTTTTATTATCGTTTCGAAAAAAAAAACGGCGATATGTTGCTTTGAATTATTTTTGCAGTTTTATTACGATTTGGCCTTTGATATTGGTACAAGAACTAATTCGATATCGTACGATTTTGCGGACATAAAAAGTTCCAACAATTTTGGATGATTGTTAGATCTGTTTTATAATACTGTCTCCAGTGTTAGAAATATACTCCATTGTATATACCCGAGACAACATTTTTGGCAGGATCGAAGAAGTTCGAACATTTTTTCGATATATTTCAAACAGATAAAAATCGCAAAAAAAAATCGACTGCGGCGCTTTTATCGAGGATCAATGGAAAATTTTATCGTCTTAACATTATATTTTATTTTACAACAGAAGAACCAATTGTAAAAAATTAGTGATTTTTGCGGCCCGCCTCCTCTTTTGAATTGCCAATGCGGCCCGTGAAGAATAACAAAAGAATATCTTCCGCAATTTATTTAGATTTAAGACAAAATTAATAAAACATTGGTCATTAAAAAAGTGCATGTGAAAGAACATTTTTAAAAGTGCAAGTGTGTGCCTAGAAAAAGAAGTTAAATAATATAATAATTGTTTTGATGCAAGTTTTAATGCATTTGTTACTCAAATTAAGACGCAAATATGAGCGATGATAAGTGCAATTGTATGCATTATGCGGCGAAACATGTGTTCTTTTCTTATAAAAAAATCGCTACAATGTTCCTCGGACCTAAATATTTTAGGCAGGACCACATCTTGTTATTGTACCTTCTTATAATCATCACTATATGCACAAATATTTTGCGAACATTTTAGACAATTATATCGTTAATACCCTTTGTTTTTCTTATATGATAAAAACCGATTAAAGACCTTTACAAATTTATAATTTAGATGCATATTTATTTAATATATGTTATTAAACTATTTTCAATAAATACATCGAATTCCATCGAATTATAAGCCACATTATGCATTAGCAGCTTTCTACACTCGTTTGGATATCATCAATATACTGTTAATACATTACACTTATCATTTCTATTTCTCCTATATGAATCACACATATGTGCTATTTTGAATGGCATACTCAATTTATTCATATTGCTTATGGCATCTTATGGCATTTGTAATTTTAGGCCCTTTTCAGCAATTTCTTAGAATAAAAATATATAGAAGGTACATTAAAAACTAGTTTTTATTATGATTTTCAATATTATACCAAATTTAGTGAAATATTTATTTTCATATAAAAAAATTTTGACAGCATATTTTATTTTATCACAAAACGAGAATAGCAAAATATGATAAATCTTAAAAGGTTAAAGGGCTGAAAAGGGCCTAAAATTACAAATGCCATAAGAACGGTACGCAATATGAATAAATTGAGTATAAAAATGTTCTGTGATAAAAGTCTATTTTCATATGGTAACACTGTTCTTCATTTTATATTTTTTCATCAAACGAGAATCAGATTTTTTATGAAGCTGTGAAAAAGCTCTTCAATTCACCGCTTCACAGATCGAGAATCGAGCCCCTGATCTCTGTGCGGGTGGACCATTTTCTTTCCCCGTTACTCGTGGGAACAAGCTTGAATAATAACAACAAAACAACAAACCAAAACAAACAACTACTGCAACGACCATGGCCATGACAATAAGGACAACGGCATTGCTAAAGAGTACGTCTCTATTAAAAGGCCGATAGGAAGAGCGGCCTTTAAGCTCGCTTCCACCAGCAAGGCCGCAAGGACAGTGCTTTCTAAATCTGGTCCAAGTGGCTACACGACAACAAACACGACAACTCAAGCGAAGCCATTGGGTACTAAGCCTGGTCCAAGCTGCAACGCTTCGGCAGGGATTCTTGAAACAAAAACCCTGCATTCGGAAGGCCAGTAGGCCTTGAGCTCTAGCCGAAACCGGCCCCTGGCGTACTTGGCGCGGCGCTCTGCCTTCCGTACCATCGACAGA
Organism: Dryomyza anilis; assembly: GCA_951804985.1. Taxonomy (NCBI): domain Eukaryota; kingdom Metazoa; phylum Arthropoda; class Insecta; order Diptera; family Dryomyzidae; genus Dryomyza; species Dryomyza anilis. The sequence goes on from OX638131.1 coordinate 55,498,191, forward strand.
ATCAGCAAGATACCAGAGACAAGGAGTACGGACAAACAGACATCGGCCTTGGAGTATGCTAAGAGCCTTGTGGTTAACCACCAACCAAAACAGGTTCAGTACCGGATGCTAACAAGGCGTCAAAGGTCCACGGAAGAGGTAAAAACGGAGGATGAACTAGGAGACTCTTCAGCGAAGAGCTTAAGAATAACCTAGTTATAGCTGTCATCGACAGAAATTACACCGACGGTAGCATCACCCCGGGAAACTAGAGAATCGTGGAAGAAAATCTTTCCTCACAATTCCTCTCCCTCTTGCTGGAGCACCCACTTGACCTTTATATGATATGTGTAGATAAAATTGGAGAAATCTGGCCTAGAGCGAAGCTGGAGATCATTGAACGGGATCAGATCCCCAAAAGACCATAATGTCGCAGCTGATTAAGTTACCTGCAGAACCGTTAGATCATGCTTCGATTCTGAAAATAATCCGCAGCTTCCAACCCACACCTGAAAAATAGCCATGCTATAGGAATGAACAAGGAGCAGACGTCACGGACTTATAGTGGTGAATGCGGAATCCCTGGCACATCTAGCTGGCGCCAACGGGGAGTCAACTACGATATCGGGTCGATCACCCTAAAGGTATATCACCAGGACAGGAGTTGCATCAAACCGCATAATTCTGGTCTTCAAATACACTCTGGCGACAAGCAGAACAGAGAGAGCTCTGACTGCAAGAAACCGGTTGTGGTGGAGAATAGGGAAGAGGTGGCGCATACGGGAAGCACGGTTGTGGTGAACACTTGCGTGTCCTTATTGGCTCCTCCTATGCATCTTGACTTTTCTTCAACCAATACGGAGGTAGTAGATGTAAGTCAAATATTCTCGACGAAGACTCATTGTTGACGGATACAGACGATGAGGTCAACGTAACAATGATTAAGAATTTTGAGGGTGCCGGTTGCAGACATGCTCCGAATCCAAAACGGCATCAGCCGTCCTTATCCTCCGTCTTAGTAAAAGGTGCGAGGACCTCGTCCTTATTTAATAGCCGTGGGTTATTGGTAACCAGATCCATGGACTTAGGACACAAAATAATAATATCATCTATGTAAGTGACAAAGGTCCTGTATCCATACAAAGAAAACACATAATACTTTCCTATTATCTAATTAAAGTGACGCAGATATAGTCGTACCCAATCTGAAGTTAGACACCACTTATAATTGTATTATCTCGACGTATCTGGCACATGATCTGCAAGGAATCTTTTCGCCGGATAACCTGCAGAAGGCCATCTGTGATGCAGAACTAAACCATATGCAACTGTTGAGTAATTTCTGTCTGAATTTCATGCGAACGCCCTTTTTTCCATCGAAAAATATTTGCACGTCATTTGTGCTTGGATTCGATGACATTCAATCACATTTTAACTCATATATTTATAAACAAAAACGGCAGATTCGCATTTGTAAAGATCGTTGAATCCAGCCATTGGCAGTGACGCCAACGCTCACCATACAATTTGGAGTAGCACTAATATCAACAATAGAGGTGTGTTTCTTTTTGATTACTTAATAAGTACTAACCTAACAATATGCAACATCGGAACTATAATCACTACAAACTAGAGAAAAGTCTTAGATATTACACAATGTCACCCTTAAGACATAGATTGAAGAGTGTCAAATGAGCACTCTTTTTCTGACTATCGTTATATTCAATTCAGTAGTCACTAACCCCACCCCTCTCCCTGAATTACAGGAAACAAACTGACAGAAAACTTCTCGACTATGAAACCAAAAAATCCTTCGGGAGCAGCGGATCTAGACTTAAACATGCCCAACAAACAGCAACAGGAAAAAATAAGACCACAATGGTGGTCACCATACATCAGAACTCTACGTAGTAATAGTAGGGCGCTTTTCAATAAAGCTAAGTTTACTAGCGACCACATGACTGGGAATTGCTACAAAGTGAGTCTTCGGATATATAAATCGGCACTCAGAAGCCCAAGCGAGACGCATGCAAATTTTTTTGTGGGAAAATTAGCGAAGCATCTCAAGCATCGAAGAATCTTCAGGCGGAAAACACTCCCCATTCTAAGAAACATGACGTAGTTTGATCTAAGAGAACTATGGGTAAACCCATCCAAAACAGTACTGTTGCTATTCATCAGAAAATATGATATTCCTCATATCGAACTCTCTTAATTTACTCTCATTTAACAGTCTTAAATGAAGTAAATCTTGAATTCAAAGACTCCGCAAAATACATAGGCTTAGTCCAGGGAAGAAAACTTTCTTGGCAACCAAACATTCAAGAAAGAATCAAAAAGGCCACGGTAGTCTTATACACTTGAGAGAGCTGTAGGAAGAAAGTGTGGCCTAACCTCACATTTAATGCATTGGGTATACGTCACAGTAGTACGACACATACTCTTGTATGGAGTTCTAGTCTGCTGGACAGCAATGGAGAAAACATCATATCTCACCAACCTCAGCAGAGTACAAAGAAAAGTTTCATTTTGCATCAGTGAAGCGCTAAGAACCACGGCCTCTAATGCACTAAATATACTGTTGCATCTTATTGCAATATACATTATAGTGGCGGAAGACATATAGGGAACACACCACAATTACAAATCTACTAACAAGGTTACCCAAAAATACTGACTATATGCTTCCAACCCTCGCCTTCGATAGGGGCTTCAAGGCAATAATACCCTGTAGAGAAGTCTGGGAAGGAGGCACTTTAACAACTGGAAACATCTTGAATTTTATACTGACGGCTCTAAGCTGGATGGTAAGGTATGATGTGGGGTTTTCTGTGAACAACTAAACGTAAGTATAGCCTTCCGTCTGCCTTATCACTGCAGTGTATTTCAAGCAGAAGTCATGGCTATAATAGAGGTTCTTACCTGGCTAAGATTGAATGCATTATCCGTAAATGATATTAGTATTTTAATCGATAGTCAAGCCGCTATCAAATCCGTAATGTCCGAGTCCCTAACGTCAAAAGTTGCCCAAGACTGTCGTCATCTCTGATGGAGATGGCTAACCAGTTCAATATACACCTGTACTGGGTGCCAGTGCACAGGACATCGTAGGAAATTAGAAGGCCGACGAAGTAGCTAGGAAGGGAACCACACTTATCATCTTGCATCAGTGCTCAGAGACTTTTTCTATACGTCTTTCCATTTCTCAGTGAGCAGATATAGACGCTTTGTATAGGAGGTAGGCGTGTCCGTTGGCGTATTTGCACCAACTTTGCATATGTTCAAACGTCTATCCAATTCAGTGTATTTACTGTATAAAGTGGGCGGGGGTACATATGCGTAGTATGAATTTCCGCCCAACGATTGCTCCAAACTTTACCATAACCTTGTTTATGCAATGGCATTGATCTCAACGAAAACTCGTGTCGATATCTCATTTCGTTTTCTCTAGAAATAAATAAATATGTTCACTTTGTATTGGGGGTAGACGTGTCCGTTGACTTATCACGCCCATTTTTTTGAATATTTTTTAATAAACTGTATTTAATCAAGCATACGAAATTTCATTGTCAGGATAGGACCTCAACTTCTATCAAGAAATGCATGGATTTTGCTCCACCATTGTGCGCCACCATGTTTGAGTTCGGTATACCTGCGAAACTTATAAGGCTTTGCAGGATGACTCTGAGCGACATACGTTGCACGGTGATAATTGGGAACAACCTCTCCGATACGATTTAATACCCAACGATTTTCTATCGTGTAACTTCTTCAACCTAATAATGGAGCTGCCGAACTCTATTACAATGGCACTATCTTCAACGCGCTGCTCGGGTATGCTGATGATATCGACACCATTGGGTAGAGCACACGTGTAGTCAGTGCAGCATTCTTCAGTTGAGAGAAGGAATCACGTCGAAAGGGTCTTACGGTGGACGAGAACAAGACGAAGTATCTGGTGTCAACAAACAAAATCTATTGCCCCATATGCGTTAAAAACGAATACAGATGGAACAATGAGCTCTACGCAGATATTGACATAGTCAGGCGCATTAAGATCCAGCGCCTACGCAGGCTTCGACAAGTGTTCAATTCTGTACTCAGTGGTGGCCAACATTGGAGAGGGCCGTCGATTATCCGGGGATGCGACCTCGCGCTAGCGACAGCGCCCGCAACGCAGAAGCGACTGACAAGGCACAATTGCTGCGACCGAAACCCATCATGAGTAGTAATGGCCAAATAAGTATGTAACTATTTTCAATTTGGTTCAGAAGTTATAAAGTTGCCTTATCCTAACTAATTTTAGTTCCAACAAAAAGTCCTCCTACATAATTTCATCTAGATCTGATCTTTGTTTATAGGAATTATAGATTTTAAAGTTATGCCTTGCCACCCTTTCGGTGCCGAGAACTGCTGTATAGCCATTGGTTAAAACATATTTTTTGGAAAAATTCACCGTGTTGGATCTGCAAACCGTTTTCTTCAATATACTGAATAAGTCAAATGGGGCGAGAAAATAAAACAGCCGGATCAAATCTATTTTGAATGTCTTCTTTATTACAGGACAGCTCTTCAGAACATTAAAATGGCTCAGAATTGGCTTGAATTAAATCCATAGTTTCGGAGTCTACTTTTATATCATTGAATTATTTGGATCATAAAGGCATTTGTTGGCTAATATAATCATTTCATTGTTAACTTCATTCAGTAGGTGTCCAAAAAATTGTTTCCAATTCTTAAATTTTCAAAAATGTACAATAATTATTGTACATTTTTCGAATTATAGTTTATGAAATATAATATGACATAAATATGATTATAATCAATAAAACCCACACAAATAAAAAAAAAAAAAATAAATAAAAAAAGTCCAAAAACAATGGATTCTTTTTAGGTGGATAAAATCCTTAAAAATCTGGATGGATTTTTGGAGTGGAGTAAAAAACCATCCCTATAAATTAAGTTAATTTACAGTTTAGATATGTAAGTACTTAACACACATTCACTATTTCAAATTTGAACAAATCGGTTCAGAGGTTACAAGTTTTTTGAAAACATATTTTTGAAATTATTAAAATAACTTTTGCTTCTTTGTAAAAAAAACATATTTATATAACATATTTTAAGTAATGCCAAATACGTACATTTTATCTCCTTTAATGGTCTGTGTATTTAAATGATCCGAATATTCATCAAAATTCAAATTTTGCTCATCTACATGATTCGCTATACATAACGACGAAAATCTGTCCAAATCTGCGGGATCTTTGTAATAGTTCTTTAATATTTCACTATCAGCGCACGTTGGTTCCATTAATATATAGTTGTCATCATTATTATCTGGAGAGTTCGATATTCGGTTAGAGTATTCTGAGCATATGGATCGAATGTGCTTAGGAAATTGTATTATTTCCGATAATAATGAGTTAGATTTTCCACTTTCGAAGACGTTATAATTTTCAGGATCCCGATTTTTATCATATTCTGTTTCATTTAAATAACTTCCAACAATGTCACTAACTGTACATTTATTATCCGCAGATATAATTTCATCGCTGTTCTCTTCAGGTATAACTCCATCAGAAGATCGTGAACTAAAAAATAAAATATATTCACATATATTTATTAAAATCTTATAACATATTCGTTTTTAAAAATAAGCTAGAATATATAAACTATAAAATTCTAAAAAAGGAGTAATAATAAAGATCATTATTCTTAACATCAATTTTGAATAAAGCATACTTATATTTTAATATACTTCTGGCTTAAAACTGCGAAAATTGCATCCTCTACATATCGCAGCTACAGTATTGTTTTAATTATTTGAAATACGTATAAACGAATTCGTTGGCTATATATTTTTGAAACCAAGATTGTAAAAGAGCTGACTCAAGTCCATCCCTCAACTCATCGATCATGAGCTAACTTAAATGAGCTAGCTGAAATGAGTTGAGCGAAGAAGATTAAGCGATTGTTGATCGCTCCAATGAGCTTGAGCGAATGGGATTGATCTGTGTTGCATTCATTCGTATATAATTAAATTGGGAAAAATATGAATATCGAAACATTAAATTGGGCATTCATCCCGGCGGGCAAAATTTAACTAGTGATAATAAAAGATGTGTTGTTTTTGTATTTTTTGCAAGAGCAAGAGCGAGAAAAAGATCGATATTTTCTTGCAAGTGCAGGAGAAAGATAAGAAGTGTACAACAAAAGCAAGTACAAAACTAAAACTGTAAGAAATGCAAAAGAGGAAGATTTGCGTTTTTTGAGCATTTTAATGTATTTATTATGTTTCTAAGGTAATAATTGAATTGCTGATGTAACTAGATATTGAAAGAAAGAATTAACAACAAGTAACAATGCAAAGTGAGTGTTTTGGTTTTGCTTTTCTTGTTTTTCAAGGCTAAAGAATAATAGACATTTAATAAACATTTCATTTTTTTTAATTATATCGTTGAGAAAAAGTATGAATACACATCGTAATTCGTCATTGTTGGTTTCTCTTGTTTCCGTTAGTGTTCGTTTTGTAGCGTTAGAGTTTGTGTTTGCCAACATAAACGTTACCCGACAAGATAGTATGTGTGTGCGAAGAGCACAAAAAACCTGAACATGTACCGTACCGAAGAGTACGGTCTGACGAAAACAGATGCGTATACAAAATATGCCTTTATTTTTGTTTATTTTATATATGTATACATATATTTTATTATTACAATTTTTTTTTTATTGTGAGTTTTAAACTATATTTCAAAAATATTGTTCTCGAAGCTCATTGAAACTATCAAGGGAATTGTCTTTCTCGATTTTAGAGACGCATTCGAGCGAGATTTTAAAGTGTCTACACTAAGAAAACGAAGATGATTACCAGAAATATCACAGCCCTAAATATCAAGTTATTCACATTTAGATCGTCTTTGTGACAACCATCTTTCAAACATCCGACAAATACGATAAATATTGTTAGCAACCATCTTTCAAATTTACGATTACGTAACCATTAATTAAACATTTTACAAATATGAAGAGAGTTGAGGAATATTATTAAGGTACTCCATTAGAATTCGCGGAGCAATTTATATTGAAATGAAATAAAAGGAGTATTTTTATTATTCTTAAAAAAAATTTCACTTTTACCATTAAAATGTAATATTTCAGTTGACACTTTCTTATACCATTGTATTTACTTATTTGTTCTGGATAAAGTACATATCTTCCTTTTTATAGTAGTCAAATGTCAAAATAAGCCAAAATAATCAAATTTCTCAATTTTCATTGCTGTAGTGGCACACATCTAATAACTATCTGCTTATATGTCATTTTTAAATAATACTAAGAGTTATGCTGCAAGCTTGTTTAATCTTGTGGGATGTTTGAATTTTTGCTACAATGCGTAAAATTTAAAATATAGTTGCAGAAAGACTTTCATAAACATCTTATTTTATTAGTGTACCTATACCAGATCAAGTGCAAGACTTAGTGTAAGAAATAAGAGTAAGTGCAATATTGCCATTTCTTGCTTTCTCTTGCAAACGATCATCACTAAATTTAACTACTTTTGATATGTAAAAAATGTCAAAAAAGTTGAGTTTAAATTTCCTTACAAACATGTCGAATAATTTTGACATATTTTTAGAGTTAAATACGTAAAGAAAATCTGTATGATCATATTAATTTTTAATTACTTAGTAGGGACCTGGTTTCGAAATTGAGCGCTCGCTCCTAGGCCGCGCTTGTATGTATTTGTGACATAAACAATGTTTCAGTGTTCATGTGTTCAAGCCACGCAACCCAGCTGAGCATGTATCATTGTACTTCTTTGAGCATGTATCATTGTAGCTTCTGTTAAATGGAGCGCTCGAAATGTACAGTAGGGCGGATCGACATTTTTTCCTATAGTTTTAAACATAGTGCTGATAGAGTACCACAATTTGAGTCGGAAAAAATAATGTCCTGTGCTCGCGCATTGTGCCGTGTATCATAATCGTAGAGCTTGCAATCTACATATGATATTTTTGAGGGTACATTTTTAGGGTTAAGAATTATGTATTTTAAACACAGACAGCATTTAATTGTTTTAGCACTCACTACTTAATATAGCAAGTATGGTACGCCCACATTAACGAGGTCACTCTGGGCATACAATAAATGCTTTTTAAGTTATTTTAGCCTGTAAGTCACTCAGTAATGCTGACTAAGTTATTTTAGCCTTATAAATAGGCATTGGCCGATATTTTGGTAATAGTTATTTTTTCACCGTTACTCAAAAGTAACGGTGACAGCCTGTTACTAAAATACTCAAGTAGCAGTAAATATTCGCTATAACAGGCAAATACCAATCACTGTGAATCACAGCTACTGATATACAAAAAAGATATTCACAATACAGTGGTCGAAGTTTACTTAGAAACACCTACAAAATAAAACAAATTGTTCAAAAAAATTGTCATATTCACAGATGTATTTATTTGTTTCATATTTTTCCATAACTTTATTAAATACTCAATGTTAGCAAAGATTTTTTTATTAAATGCTATTGTGAATCTGATAATAATGGTTTTCTAATGAAACCACGTGTCAAATTAATGCGAAATATACATAGACGCAAGTTTAAAAGTCAATAACGTCGATTTCGTTGTGAAATGTAAATATTTTTGTGAATTATATTTTAGATGAAATTAAAATATTTTAATAGTGATTTTTATTGGAGAAGTTTTTCAAATTAACATGGCAAAGGGAAAGTTCCTAAGTGAGGTTGAGAAAGCCAAAATTAAGAATTTAAAAGAGAACGGGTTATCAAATCGTGAAATTGCTCGTCAAATAAATCGTTCAGACTATGTCATAAGAAATGTTCTTAGGTTGGGAACAAAATATTGGATTTCGCCAGCCAAAACTAAGCAAAACCAAAAAATTTCTCTTCGTCAAAAAAATACAATTTTCGAAAAAGCAACCAAAAACAAACTTAATTCGTCACAAATCATTACCAAATTAAGCCTTCCAGTTAGACAACGTCGAGTTCAACAAATTTTGAGTTCAAACAAAAATATTAAATGAAAAGAACAGCATAAAAGACCAGCATAAAAGACCAGCTCTAACACCTCAGCATAAATTGACGCGATTAGAATTTGCAAGGAGACATATGAAATGGACCGAAGAGTGGCGTAGTATAATTTTTTCAGATGAAATTTTTTTAATTTAGATGGCCCTGATGGGTGGCTATGGGGGCGATTATCACAAGGTAACGTGTCTGAGCGCTTCAACATGGCGAGTCCAGCGCAATCCTTGTCGGTGTCATCTCAAGTCAACTGGTGGCACTTCCACTTCGGTGGAAGTCTTCTTCGTGGAAGTCCCTGGAAACGACGCTCTACACCACCCGGTGTAGAAGTCGGCTAAAGTGAGTGGCGAGCATCTCCCTCAAAGTGAGGGTTCGTGGGTTGTGTTTGGTCCCACCACAGAAAAAACCTATGCGCCAAATGAAAACAAAAAAGAAGCCTCGGATAACGACCGATTACCACGATGACGACCCACGCAAACATTTTAAGGACCATGATTTACGGATATGCACCTGGAATGTCCGGACCCTTTATAGGGAAGGTGCCTCTATCCAGCTGGCAGATGTCCTCGAAAAATATAAGGCTGACATTACCGCTACCCAGGAGATGCGATGGACGGGACAGGGCTGTTCGAAACAAGCGTCCTGTGTATCTACTACAGCTGCCATGCGGAGAGACACGAATTTGGATGTGGATTTGTGGTCGGCAAGAGACTCCGCCACCTTGTCTCTAGGTTCACGCCCGTGGACGAAAGGCTGTCAACAATCCGCATCAAGGCTAAATATTTCCATATCAGCCTAATTTGTGCACATGAACCGACGAACGAGAAAGATGACGACACAAAAGAGCGCTTCTACGAGCGCCTAGACAACGCATACGAGCGCTGCCCCCGCCACGATAACAAAATCGTGCTACGCGATTTTAACGCCAAGGTGGGCAGAGAAGCCATCCATTGTCCCACAATCGGAAAATTTAGCCTCCATGCCAACACTTCCGATAATGGAACGAGGCTAATCGACTTCGCCGCAGCGCGAAACATGGTAGTTAGAAGCACTAGATTCGAACATTTCGATATCCACAAGGCCACATGGTTGTCGCCATATCAAAAAACTCGAAATCAAATTGACCACGTTGTGATTAACGGAAGGCACAGAAATCCAGAGCACACTGAAGATATGGAGGGATCACTTCTCTAAACTGCTGACCGGTGATGATGACCGCAAATTCACCGATAGAGAAGTAAACCCGGCAACCCCAGTACTTGATGACGACGTTGAGATTCCGCCACCCGACCATGACGAGGTCAGAACAGCCATCGCTCGGCTGAAAAACAACAGAACCGCAGGTGCTGATGGCCTGCCTGCTGAATTGTTTAAGAGCGGAGGCGAAGAGCTAATAGAGAGCATGCACGAGCTCGTAAGCAGAATATGGTCGGATGAAAGCATGCCAAGTGACTGGAACCTCAGTGTACTCTGCCCAATCCTTAAGAAAGGGGATCCCACTATCTGCGCCAACTACCGTGGGATCAGCCTACTCAATATCGCATACACTCGATAGAAGAGTGTATTATGTGAAAGACTGAAGCCCATCGTCAACAGACTGATTGGACCTTATCAGTGCGGCTTCAGACCTGGAAAGTCCACCATAGACCAGATTTTCACATTGCGCCTAATCCAGGAAAAGACCCTAGAAAAACAGATCGACATCTACCACCTATTAGTCGACTATAAAGCCGCCTTCGACACTCCGATAAGGGAACGACTATACGGCGCAATGTCTGAGTTCGGTATACCTGCGAAACTTATCAAGGCTTTGCAGGATGACCCTGAGCAACACACGTTGCTCAGTGAGTATAGGAAAAGACCTCTCCGAGCCATTTCATACCGAACGAGGTTTGAGACAGGGTGACTCCCTATCGTGCGACGCGACTTTTTTAACTTATTGTTGGAGAAAATAGTTCGAGCTGCCGAACTCCGTCAAAGCGGCACTATCCTTAACAAAAGTGTAAGCCGACGATATTGATATCACTGGCAGGAGCACACGAGCAGTCAGCGCAGCATTCTCCAGATTGGAGAAAGAGTTGCGTCGAATGGGTTTAGCGGTGAACGAGAAAAAGACGAAGTTTCTTGTGTCAACAAGCAAAAAAGAGTCCGTGCGTCTTGGACAAAAAGCTGATTTTGACACCCACATGTTCGACATTGTGAAGGACTTCGTCTATCTGGGACCCAGCATAAACAACAACAACGACGTCAGTCTGGATATCAAACGAAGAAAAACTCTTGCCAACAGGTGCTACTTTGAGCTCAGTAGGCAATTGAGAAGCAGAGCCCTCTCTCACCGCACAAAAATAACGCTCTACAAGTCACTCATCATGCCCGTCCTACTTTATGGTGCTGAAAAATGGACGCTGACCTCCACCGATGAGAGAGTACTGGGAGCGTTCGAGAAAAAGATTCTCCGTAAAATATTTGGCCCTATCTGCTTTGATATCGAGTATCGAATCAGAATGAACCAAGTTTTTTTTGGCTTTTGCCAAAAAATGCAATTTTTGCTATTTTTTTAATTATTTTGTAAATTTGCCAATTTTGATATACTTTGCTTAAAAATGCATTTTTTACACTCTGGCAAACCTTTTTAAAATATTATTTTCGATTTTCTGGTTGTATTAAAAAAATATATGACGTCCTTTTCTTGTGTACTTATTTTTGTATGTTCTCAATTTTGTGAATGAAATTAATGAAATAAATATTAGACCATGTAAAAGAGCAATCTATGATTTTCAACAAAAATAGTTCATTGAAAAATTTTATAAAGTTTTGTTTGCCATTTTTTGACTATTTTTGTGCAATTTTTGCCATTTTTGACTATTTTTGTGCCTTTTTTTTTTACTATTATTGCCTTTTTTTGCCTATTTTTGTGCCATTTTTACTGTTTTTTTTATGCCATATTGCCATTTTTAACTATATTTTGTACCAACAAAAACTTGCCCTGGTTATTACCATCTGAACATTAATTTAATTATACTTCATTCGTAATACATGTATGGTGATTTCGTATTATATTTTAATTACGTTCAAACATATTCAAACAAATCTTTTCTATCCGTGTAACACCCTTAATTTCGATGACAGATTAGGTATGCAATTATTATACAACCCAGAAACGATTTTTGTTGTGATTCAATTTGTGGACTAGGACAACTCTGAACCGCATCGACTTTATGCGGACTTGGCTTTATTCCGCTTCCATCAATTAAATACCCTAAATATTCAATTTGTTATTGGAAAAATATACATTTTTATAAATTAACTTTTACATTAAACTCAAGAAGTCTATCAAACACTTCTATTAATGTAGATTCACATTCTGCTTGATTTTTCCCGTCTATAAGTATGTCATCAAAATAAATATGTTTGTTATTAATGCCTTTTAAAATCTCTTCTATAATGGAAGTAAAGATTTGTGGAGCGGTTTTTAATTAAAAAACTAATCTTGCAAATTGATAAAGTCCTCTATGAGTATTGACTGAGAGTAGTTCCTGCGACCTTTCTGAAACTGCCACCTGAAGGTATGCTCCCGTGAGATCTAATTTACAAAATACTTTCCATCCGGTTAACCCTGATGGAATATCGTCGATTCGTGGAATCACAGTGTGATCCATTTGAATAAATCTGTTTACTGTACTCTTATAGTTGACACACAACCGTAAACTACCATTAGGTAGCCCACCTACTCTTCTTCACTGGAACGAAACACCATCTGCACACAATCGATCGAGCTCGTCGTCAACCTTTTACCTCAATCCATACGGCACTGCATAACTTTTAGAAAATATAGGATAGGCTTCATCTACAAGATCAATTTCCGCAATTAACTTTTTAATAACTGATTTATTTTCTTTTGAAAATATGTTTTTATACTTAGACAACAATGCACCATAACCATTAAACTCGTATTTAGTATTTTGTTTTACATAAGAAGTTGAAAAAAATGTTCTCCAATTTGGACATAATACATCTAATCACGTACGACCTACCAGTGGCTGAAATTGTTTTTTTGATTCTACTATAAACACGTCTAGCGAAAAAACTTTGTTATGGAATTCAACATTAACGTTCAATATTCCATACAATTCCATACAATTCAATATTCCATATTCCATTTAACATCTTAAATATTTTAGTAGATTTAACAATTTCTAAATTGGCAAAATATTATTCATAATCTAACCTATGACATAAAGACTCGCACCTGTATCATATTCCAGCTGGTTGATGTCCTCGAAAGATACAAGGCTGACATCACTGCAATCCAGGAAATGCGATGGATAGGACAGGGCTGCTCTAAACAGGCATCCTGTGACATTTACTACAGCTGCCAAGTGGAGAGGCATGAATTTGGTTGTGGATTTGTAGTTCGCAAGAGACTCCGCCATCTTGTCTCTAGGTTAACACCCGTGAACGAACGACTAGCAACAATCCGCATCAAGGCTAAATACTTCTATATCAGCATAATTTGTGCGCACGCTCTGACGAATGAGAAGGACGATGAAACTAAAGAGACTTTCAATGAGCGCCTCGACGAAGCCTATGAGCGCTGCCCCCGTCACGACATCAAAATTGTGATTGGCGACTTTAATGCCAAGGTGGGCCATGAGAGTATCTTTGGTTCAACGGTTGGACAATTCAGCCTCCACGACAACACCTCCGACAATGGAATGAGGCTGATCGACTTCGCCGCAGCACGAAACATGGTAATTAGTGGTACTAGATTCAAGCATCTCAATATTCACAAGGCCACGTGGCGGTCACCCGATCAGAACACGCGCAACCAAATTGATCATGTTGTGAATGACGGAAGGCACGCTTCTAATGTGATGGATGTACGCTCGATCCGAAATGCCAACATCGACTCGGATCACTCCTTGTAGCAGCCAAGGTTCGCACACGCTTATGCGCTGCGAAAAACGCACGGAAACCCACGCAAAGAAAGCTAGACGTCAGTAAGCTGCACACATAACATACCGAACAAGCCTATGCCGTTCGACTCTCACACCTGTACTCCTCCTGTCGATGATATATGGGCTCAGTGGACACACGTCTCCCGCTCAATGCGTACGGCTGCCGAATAGGTGCTTGGATTCCAACGCCCACTACGGAACATGAGGTATGACAAAGAGTGTCGCGCAGACACTGCAGATAAAGACGCCCTGCAGTCGGTAGTTACGCGAGCCGCGAAGGAGCGATACAGAGAGAAGAGGAAGGAGGAGAGACATCTTTATATGCGCAAGAAAAGAGAATTAGAAAGACGCGAGTGTGAAGATATATAGATGCATGGCGACAGGAACGAGGCTCGCAAATTCTTTCAGAAGATAAGAAGCCTGACCGGAGGTTTAAATACCGGACCCTTTTCCTGTCAGGAAGATGACGGGAATCTAGTAACAGATGTCCAGGGTACACTGAGATTATGGAGAGAGCACTTCTCTAGCAAGCGATGATGACAACTATTCCGCTGATGGAGAAGACAGGTCGACAACCCCAGCCTAACCGTGAAGAGGTCTGCACAGCCATCAACAGGATGAAAAACAACAAAGCCGCAGGATCCGATGGTCTGCCTGCTGAGTTGTTTAAGACCGGAGGCGATGAGCTCATAAAGAGCATGCACCAGCTCATCAGCAGAATATGATCAGAAGAAAGCATGCCTAGCGAATGGAATCTCAGTATACTCTGCCTAATCCTTAAGAAGGGGGATCCCACGATACGCGCCAACTACCGTGGGATAAGTCTCCTAAACATCGCGTATAAAGTTCTAACAAGCGTATTATGTGAAAGACTGAAGCCCATCGTCAACAGTCTGATTGGATCTTATCAGTGCGGATTCAGACCTGGCAAGTCCACCATAGAACTGATTTTCACATTGCGCCAAATCCTGGAAAAGACCAAAGAGAGGCAGATCGACACCCACCACCTCTTCGTCGACTACAAAGCTGCCTTCGACAGTCCGATAAGAAGTCGCCTATAGAGTTCCATGCTGCTCGGGTACGCTGATGATATCGACATCATTGCACAGAGCGTACGAGCAGTCAGTGCAGCATTCTCCAATTTAGGGAATCGCGTCGAATGGGTCTTACGGTGAACGAGGACAAGACGAAGTGCTCGGACAACACGTCACTATTGACAACCACAACTTCGAAGTTGTGAAAGACTTTATCTACCTAGGTACCAGCATCAACAAGTAAAACAATGTCAGCTTAGAGATTAGCCGAAGAATAACTCTTGCCAACAGGTGTTACTTTGGACTCAGTAGGCAATTGAGGAGCAGAGCCCTCTCTCGACGCTCTATTACGCTCTATAAGTCGCTCATCATGCCAGTCCTCCTCTATGGCGCTGAGGCATGGAGGCTTGCCAACACCGATGAGCGAGCTTTAGGAGCGTTCGAGAGAAAGATTCTTCGGAAAATCTATGGCCCGATATGCGTTGAAAACGAGTACAGAATCAGATGGAACGACGAGTTGTATGAGCTCTACGCCGACATTGACATAGTCAGGCGCATTAAGATCCAGCGCCTACGCTGGCTTGGACGTGTCGAGCGTATGTGTAATATGTGTTCTAGCAGTTGTATATAAAATCTTCCCCAACGTTTTACTGTTGAGCCAATTATATGCTTTGCTTTGTTAATATATGCTCTCTTAGAGAGCTTTTTCATAGGCAATGGTTTTACTCTCGTAGGTTTGCCATTTACTGACGAGAGGTAGCGCGGTATAGAAAAATGTTTCTATGAAAAGATGTTGTTAGCCCCAGTCCAGGCTTGAACCGGGGACCTTTCGGCCCACAGTCCAACGCACTAACCACTCAGCTACCGCGGATACAACTAGACTATTGCTTAAGCTATAATTATACACTCAAAGGAATAACGTATTAAAATTAGTACAATTTATGCACTTGATTCATTAAAATGTATTTTTAATACATATCAATTACATTTGTATTTATACAAAATATGTAATTTGAGCTTGTTATTTGTATTTGATTTTGCATTTTTTTTTCTATTGTGATACAACATGGAAAATTTATAAATAATGAAGTGCAGTAAATTAAAATATGAAAACTAAAGACTTTAAAAAAATGTCCATGGCTTTTGTTTTTGCAAAATATGTCAATTTCATGTATATGTTTTGTGTGAAATATTGTAGTTCTAAAAGTGGTATTAATGTGACAATATATAATTGCTGAGGAAATACGTATTATGTTTTTATTGCTGTGGTAAATTGAAACTAAAAAAAATCGTGTTGTAATATAAAATATCCCCGAAAACCCTATTTAGTATCAGTGACCGGTTGAGTTTTTTCTACACATTAAACTTTATGCATTTCTGATTTATAAGGATATCCCTTAATAAGGCTCACTTCGTATGCGTTTTTATTAATAAGTATGCGTCTTTATAAATTTAAAATATCATTAAACTGTCTAAAACTTTTTAATCATATTCGCATATTTAATCTATAATATGCATAGTATTGATATACATATTTAGTTAAAAAAGATGTTTCTTCTGGGATTTGAACCCACACCTCCCGGGTACAAGACCTGAGTTCTCACCGTTACGCCATAAACTTCATTTCCAACAGATCTTGAATCAAGTGACGCATCGACAATAAATGAAAATAAATTGATTTTTTTTTTGTAACATTGAACAAATTTTGTTTTTGAAGCAAAAATCTCAAACAAACGGAGATGAATATGTGCCTAACGGGTAGAGCAGTGGACTTTAAGGTAGGAGTCAGGAGTTCGATGCCAGGTTGTGGCAACAGAAATATAAGAAAATATTTTTATTCAATTGGTAAATTTATAGGAAGTAAATAAGGAATAAAAGGAGACGAGTGAAAAGAAACAAAAGAAAGGAAACAAAAGAAAGGAAAAAGGGAAGGAGTGGAAAAAGGAATAAAAAAAAACGTTTTTTAATAAATTTTTTGTATTAAAAATACAATAATGTATTTATTTTTCTATACGTTTCTGGACAGCTAAATAATTACAATTTCAGTTAAGGGCCAGTTTTCATGCTAGTTGAACTTTGTTTGTGATTTCGTGTAAAATTAGAATCGATTTTTAGAGTGAACTTCAACCGTCATTTAAACTTAGTTTAAACAACCGATGTTGATGGTTTAAACTACGTTTAATACGTTTCATAGTTTTTGACATGAATTTTTCTCACAACACTTTTCACTATTTTTTGTCGCTGCGTTGTTTCACTAATTATTATTGATTTTTGTATTTTTGCACACTATATATTAAAAGAAACTCCCACGTGCACTTTTATTTAATTTTGATTGACATTTATCAAAAGTCAAAACAAGAGAATTATATGTCATTAACCTGTGGTGCCATATGTTTTGTCTTGGTCTGTGTTCATTTTAAACTATCCCTGAAAAACTGCTAACAAAATTAAACGTCGTTTAATTTAAAGAGAAGATTAATTAAACGTAGTTTAAACTACGTTTAAACTAGCACTGATAAACTGGCCCTAAGACAATTTTATTTAAAAATTGATCTGAAATTCAATAAAAATATGTACTTATTTTTTATATTTTTCATACTAAAAGAAATACATGCATTTATTTAAAACAAAAGTAAATGTCTTTGGATGTAAAACGAATACAATTGTACTTATTTCACTTTTATTTGTTTTTAATACAATTTTTTGTAAGTAACTTTACAGTACAGATCTCTATATCAGTGTTGGATAACTTTAAATATTTATCACACCATAAGTAATATTTTTTTCCAAATTCTTATAATTTTTGAAATTCTCCTCAATTGGATGTACATCTTGTTACGATTGGATCATTTACACTTTTTACCATTTTTACACCTTTCCGATTTTCACATTTTAAACTCAATTTCTTAAAAAAAACACTTTTTCATTAAAAATTTAAATTTTTAATATAAATTGAAATTGTATTTTAAAAAACTACAATTCTAATTTCAATTTTTAAAATTTTTTTTTTCATTTTTCACCGGAAACAATTTTTTCTTATTAATTATTAATATTATCAGTATTTATTGTTACGATCTGACCATTTTTACACCTTTACGGACCATTTTTACACATTTCCGATTTGTACATTTTAAATATGGGCGAATAAATTTAGTAACAATATAAAAAGCTATTAATAAAGTTTTAGATTTTAGATTAAAAAAATCATATTTTTAGAAGCGGAAGTTAAATTAGCCCACGAAACATCGTTATATCATAAAGAGGCTATGAGAATTGAAGGAAACTTAGATAAAATAACAACACTCGAAATGTCGTTAGACACTATAGCGAAATACGAAGGAAGTGTGGTCCCATTTTGTATGGGATATTAGTTAAAACTAAACTATATAGATTCATGGACGGTAGTGCGTTATCAAGTTTCAAGATTAAAGATGAAGATAAAGAAGAGATCATTAGTTGTATCAAGCTACCTCTTCATGGATATGCTTATGATCTAGTTCGCACAAGAAAATTTTATAATTTAGAGGAGTTATTTGATGTTCTTAGAAAAACATACTTAGTAAATTCAGTTTTAACAGCATTCAAAGTAGGTGTAAAGGATTCGCAAATAAAGGTTCTACTACTAGGTAGCAGAGCGGAATACATAAATGATTTATTAAATGAGGCATTAAGGGCCAAGAGAACAATTCAAAGGGGTCCGAGATAACCCGAAGAAGTGTATAATTTCGAACCACGATCTGAAACGACTACAACTAATAGTATTCAAAACAATCATTTTCAAAATACACAACAGAATAATAATAAATCACGGTGCTCTGGAAACAGTTTAAATACATTTTTGGTATTACTCCTACCTGTTATCGGATATCGGTTCTATAGGGTGTATGGAAGAGTTTGAGACCCAAAATTTTTAAAAATTTTAAAATTTTTAAAATGTTGATGAATAAAAAAAACCATTTTTCTTGTTTCCACTATTTGTTTGGTAAAATCCCTATCGTGTATTTTAAGATCAAATTAAAAAAAAAATCGTTGGCAGATTCTTTAAAATATGGTGGTTAACTTTTTTTTGCGGATTTTGAAAACATTAACCTTAATCTCAAGATAAGTAAACGAATGACCTTTGTTGTGAATCAGAAATGTTTTTTTGTTGTATTTAAGAAAGCCTGCACATAACCAGTATGCACATAAAGTTTAAATCTAAAAGCACAATAACATATGCATGTTAACTTAACATAACGTCTACGACGTAACTGGAACAAGTACATAATGTTTATGAGGAGATAAAATCAGGAGATATCAGGAGATAAAATTAAGTCTACTTAAAAGCAACGAAAAATACATTGGTTGCAATTTGATCCGAGACTCGCGCTAGCAAGTGTGCCGTCTGTTTAAAAGCAACAACAAAAGCATTGGTTGTAATTTAAGTCAAGACTAACGCCAGCATGGGAACCAATTAAGAATTTAGCACATTGGAATTTTCTCAGTTAATGATTTCACAATATTAGTAAATATCTGATGTGGGGTTCATGAGGTTTTTAGTAGTACGTAGATTTAAGAATATGCTTGCTTGCATTTATGAGTTGTGTTTTAAGAAATAAGTATAAGCAAGGGGTTCGTGAGTCGCACGATACCGAGGTGATGAGTAGAGGTTAAGTTTAGTTTTTAAGCATTATGATTTTAACTGCCTGAGAGGGGAGACGTGTTTTCAGTTTAAACTCAAGCTTGTAAAAATACTTAAAAATGATTAATAAAAGTATAAAGCAAGTCTAAAATATCCTTGCGTTTTTATTTAATAATAATTGTTAGGAAAGAATTGTGGACTTCGAGGGACAGTTTCATTAATAAAGGCAAGTACAAAAGACCCCTGGAGCCCGCAAAATTTTGGCGCAGCCGGTTTTTTAAGAATCTACAAAAAGGACTGAAGGACGAATTTGAAGGAGCATTAAAAAAAAATAAATAAAGAAACACAGAAGTGGAAAGGAAGGTATAATTAAATATTGAATAAATTTTAGTGAAAAATGAGTGAAAGCGGTAAATAAATAGTGAAATTAAATTATAGAAAGAATGAAATTAAACAAATTTATAAATTTTAATTGAAAATTTTAATGATTATATGGCGAACTTTGAGGAATTGGAAGTAGCATATAGAAATATATTAGGACAACTTGGCAGATTTACTGAGAAATTGTGGAATCAAATTAGTACGGAAGTTAACAATAAAGAAACTTTAGAATTAATAAAAAATAAAGTCAGTTCCACACGGGTATACTCAGAAGTCGAAAGAGTTGACGTAGTTTTTGAACAATTAGTATACTTCTTGGAACATAAAAGTGCTCATAAAATAAAAGAATTAGAAGATTGTAAAGGAGAATTTACTGCATTAAATAAAAAATTAAACGATATTGTAGAAGAACGGCAGGAGTTGTTAGATCAGGCTAGTGGAATAGAGGAAGAAAACGAAAAATTAAGAACTTTGCTGAAAAATAAAGATATTTCGGACGAATCAATTGAACGAGCACTGAGCAAACAGCCCAGACTAGAATTCGAAACATTAGAAGAAGCAAATAATAAAGTAAGGGAATTAGATTCGAAAATCAGATTTTTAGAATCGGAAGTTAAGCTAGCCCACGAAACATCATTATATCATAAGGAGGCATTACAGATTGAAGGAAAAATTGATAAAATAACAGCACCGGAAACAACATTAGAAATGTCGTTAGATACTGTATCGAATTACGTAGGAAGTGTGGTTCCATTTTTTATGGGATCGGAATCACCGTCCGTTAAAACTGAACTTTATAGATTCATGGACGCTTGTGCGTTAGCAAGTCTAAAAATTACAGAAGAAAACAAAGAAGAATTCATTAGCTGTCTCAAACTGCATATTCTTGGTGACGCTTATGATCTAGTCCGCACAAGAAAGTTCAATGATTTAGAGGAGTTATTTGACGTTCTAAAAAATACATATTTAAAAATGAAAAGCATATCAGACGGATGGTGAAAGTCTGATTACAATTGCATGAAGATTATAAAGATTATGGGCAAACGCTAATGAAATAGCAGATTCAATGTACAAAAATAAAAATCTACCTACAGATGTTTTTAATACGGAACTAGTAAACTCAGTTCTGACAGCATTCAAGGTAGGTGTAAAAGATCCGACAATAAAGGTTCTATTATTAAGTAGCAAAGCAGAAAACTTGAATGATTTATTAGATGAAGCATTAAAGGCCCAGATAACAATTCAAGGGGGTCCGATATTCCCCGAGGAAGTGTACAGTTTCGAACAAGGATCTGTAACCAGTCCAACGGATAGTATTCAAAACAATCATTTTCAAACTACCCCACTAAATCACAAAATATCAACCCAAAATAAAACAGAAGGATCAAAAATACGACCAACATGCTCTTTTTGCCAGAAAAAAGGACATACACGAGACGAATGTATTACGCGGAAAAACACACCGTTTTGTATAGAGTGTGTAAAATATGGACACGAATCTAGTTGGAGGTTTGCTTCCATTAGATTAGAAGCTCAAAATAAGGAGGGGTTTGGACGTACACAAAACCATCCAGTCGTTAATAGGGAATTTTTAAACAACAATTTGCAAGCAGGACATAACACTACGTACCGTACCAATAATAATAATAATAGAAATAATAACAATAAAATGAGAATACCCCTAGAAATAATTGAAAATGTGATGGTAGAAACTGATTGCTACGCCAAGAGGGATTATCTGGCGAGGGAGAATAATGATCAAAACAAGGAAACCTATCAGGGGCCCAGCCAAGGCCAGTAAGCTGGGGACCCATTAAAAATAGCAAAATTATGTCAAAAAGGGTAGAAATAGTAAATCATAAGGCTGGAGGGTCTGTGATCACATTAACTACCCAAACTCCTAAAAATAAGAGAAAACCGGTGAAGGAAAATATTCCAAATCAGACGTCTGAAGTGACCGTTGATACACATATTGATCCACCGTGGTTTGATTGTGAGGGAGTGACAATGGTAATTTTTGCATTAATACATTTCTCTATATATATGATAATAGCAATAGGGGCAAAAATGATTAAATTAGTAGCAGATGAAACTAATCGGCAAAGATGTGTATGGAAAGAAATGCAAATAGGTCAAAAGTTGAACAATATGTTTACAGGAATGTTGAAAAAGTTTGAAAATTTTATAACATGTTATGATAAAAAAATCAGACAACAGTTGAGTGGATTAAATAAAAAGAGAGTTAACAAAATATACAATAGAAAGGGAGACTGCTTCAAATTGTCTAATGTAATAGATGTGTTCATTGAAGTACCTTGCGAGGCAGCTAAAAATGGAAAACTCATATTACTAGTAGACTCAGGAGCAGATGCAAGCATAATAAAGGAAGGTGCAATGACACAACTACCGGATTTTGACAAGAATAGTAAGAAAGATTTTAATGGGGCTTTTGGTGGATGCGTACGGACTTTAGGCACGACCAATATACAACACAGTAATATAAAGTGGTTACATTTAATAATACATGTAGTATCTCTTGAACAAGGAATAATAGGACGGGATAACATATGGAATAGATCCGTAATAAACGCAATTAATAAGACCATAACATTCTATGATAAAGGAAAGAATCACACTATCCGATTACCAATGAAAACGCGAGCCGACATAGAAAATATTTATTACAATCATGAAATAAAAATCATGCCGAGAACCGCAAAAATAGTAGAAATTACACTTAAAACAAAAATTCCAATTGTATTAATACATAAACAAGAAATTTATCCTGGAGTATATTTGGGAGAAAGCTAATCGAATGTTAACAAAAATAAAGTTTATGTCTCAGTATTAAATGCTACAGAAAAGGACATTATAATAGACAACAATTTTAAACCGAAATTTTCAAATTTTAATCAGTATAGGGAATCAGATACAAACAATTCTACAATAAATACTATAAATTCAGTGAATATAAAAAATAGGATTAATATATTATTAGAAAAAATTAACATCGATGAATCGATGAATAAGGAGGAAATCACATCATTACAAAATCTTTGTATTTCTTACCACGATGTTTTTCACTTAGAAGGTGACGAACTGTCATACACGCCGATACTTAAACACGACATAACAACACAATGGAATCAACCACCAATTAACCAAAAGCAATACAAACTTCCACACACACATAGAGAGGAAATTAATAGACAGGTTACCAAAATGTTAGATGCTGGCATTATATCGCCAAGCATATCACCCTGGAATTCACCATTACTATTGATACCGAAGAGAAGCGACAAAGACGGTAACAGAAAATGGAGATTTGTCATAGATTTCCGTAAATTAAATGACGTAACCGTAAAACAGGTATTTCCTATTCCGCGAATAGATGAAATATTAGATCAATTAGGTCACAGTCGGTATTTTTCAACTTTAGATTTAGCAAGTGGCTATCATCAGGTCTTAGTAGAAGAAGGTGATAAAGAAAAAACTGCCTTCAGTACAGGACTTGGACATTTTGAATTCAATAGGTTGCCTTTCGGTTTAACAGGGGCACCAGCAACTTTCCAGAGAGTAATGAATCACATCTTAACAGGGTTACAGGGTATCGATTGTTTTGTATATCTTGATGATATAGTTGTGTATGGGAAAAATATAAGCGAACATGAACACAGATTAAGTAAAGTATTACAGAAACTAAGAGACCATAATTTAAAACTAAATACCGAAAAATGTCTGTTTTTACGTCGTGAAGTTGTATATTTAGGGCATAAATGTTCAGAACTTGGTGCGTTGCCAGACCCCGCTAAGGTCGAATGCGTAAAAAATATTCCAGT
Organism: Dryomyza anilis; assembly: GCA_951804985.1. Taxonomy (NCBI): domain Eukaryota; kingdom Metazoa; phylum Arthropoda; class Insecta; order Diptera; family Dryomyzidae; genus Dryomyza; species Dryomyza anilis. The sequence continues at coordinate 55,522,061 of OX638131.1, forward strand.
ACCAAGAAACAGAAAAGAAGTACAAGCATTCTTGGGATTAATTAATTATTACAGAAAGTTCATAAGCAATATGGCAAGGTTATCTTTACCAATTAATAATTTACTTAAAAAGGACGTTAAATTTAAATGGACGGACGATTGTCAAAATTCATTTATTAAATTGAAAGAATCAATAATTTCACCTCCAATATTAGCATATCCAGATTTTACAAAAACTTTTTTACTAACAACAGACGCAAGTAACGAAGCAGTAGGTGCAGTCCTATCTCAAGGTGAAGTAGGAAGCGACCGACCGATCGCGTTTGCAAGTAGAACTTTAAATGGAGCAGAAAAACGATATTCTACCATTGAAAAGGAATTTTTAGCAATTGTTTGGGCAACAAAGAATTTTAGAGCATACCTATTAGAGCGACCATTCAAAATTTTTACAGATCATCAGCATCTAAAAGGTATTGCAAATTTAAAAGATCAGACATCCCGCCGTTTCCGACACAAATTATCGAAATATGATTTTGAAATAATGTACAAACCAGGCAAAAAGAATTTAAATGCGGATACTTTAAGCAGAATTCCATATATAGAACCAGATATTACAGCCGTACAAACACGATCCAAAACTACACAAAATATTTTAGATCAGCAAATCACAAAAATAAAACCACAAATCAGTACACCAGTCGTAGATGAAACAATAATAGATACAAATAATGAAACGAATTCAGCTCAAATATTAACTGATCCAGATGAAATTAAAACCGTGATGAAAGATTTTCATGATTCAGCACTAGGAGGCATTAAAACATACTTAAAACATACTTTAGGATTAAGAAACAATTAAAATGGAAGGGAATGCAGAAACAAATAAAAGAATATGTTAGAAACTGTCCTAAATGCCAAATGAACAAAAGTTCAAAGTTAACAAAAATGCCAATGGTTTTGACAGATACGCCAACACGTCCATTCGATAAGGTTTATATGGACTTGGTAGGAATTTTACCTGAAACAGTGTCAGGAAATAAATATATTTTAATTTTTAAAGACGGTTTTTCAAAATACATGTGCTGCGTAGCTATCCACGACGCGGAAGCAAGCACAGTAGCCAAAGCTTTTTACGAGGAAATTATCACGCGTTATAATATTCCGAAAATTTTAATTACAGATAATGGTTCAAATTTTGTGTCAAAATTATTTTCAGACACGTGCAAGTTATTAAACATTAAAAAAAATGCATATAACACCTTATCACCCGCTGGCGAATGGCTCGTTAGAACGAAGTCACAGACCTTTAGCGGAGTATTTGAGATGTTTTGCAAAAGAGGATGGGTCCAACTGGGACCAATGGTTGAATTCGGCAATGCATGTGCACAATAACACAGTGCATATGTCAACAGGGCAAACGCCTTGTCGTACTTTATACGGATTTGAATTTGACATGCCAACCAACCTAAAACGAAAATGTTCACCAATTTATAACAGTGAAGATTACAATAAGGTATTAAAATACCAAATACAGCGTACACATGAGATAGTCAGACAAAATCAAGAAAAAGCTAAGGAAAGATCTAAACGAAGTTACGATAATACATTAAATACGGTAGTTTTTAAGAAAGGAGATAAAGTTTTATTAAAAAACCAGAATAGGAAAAACAAATTTTCACCAATCTGAGTAGGTCCCTATGAAGTCCTTTCGATAATAAGTCCTGTGACAACAGTGATCTGTATCAAGGGAAAAGGAAAAAAATTCCATAATAACTTATTAAAAGCATATAACTCTTAAGTTATACACAATAGAACGAACAAAAACAAAGAAATTAATAACTGAACCAACAATTCATAATGATCATTAACCGCAATGCATAATATTGCAAAACAACGTAAATAAAGTACGCGTAAATATATATTTTTTTTTTAGAAAATATGTATTTAAAATCTAAATTAGTGCATGAGGAAATAGCTATGTATTAATTTTAGAAGATGACTAGCATTAGATCATGTAATAAATGAGAAAGGAATAAAGTATAAAAAAGATTATATTAGATATTTCATAAACAAGAATTCAGTACGAATTTTCCAAAGCAATAAAATATACATTGTCACTATAATTGAGATAGGTCAGTACTTCAGTTTCATTGTCAAGAGCATTTTCAATGGAAACAGACAACAGAAAGATCATTGCACTTGAAGTACAGATAGATGTTAGCGTAGCACACACTAAAGTGGAGCACATATAGAAGTGAGAAGCTAATGTTATAAGTGATAAAATGCAATTCAGCGTTTTGCATCTAGGAACACTGCACTAATGTACCCAAAATGAAACGAGATACGTTAATGCAGCGTAAAAATTTGAACAATAATTGAATGATAAGAAAAAAAATACAATACACAATCTAACAAAATTAACAAACGTTTTAAATGTGATCATTACACGGTAATGAAAATATATATGTACCTATTGAATGTACAAAAGTAGTTATGCATAAATCGCGCGCGCTAACCATTATTGAAAATTGACAATAATGATTAAATTCATAAATTAGTGCATGAATAAATAGCTAAGTATTTTTGAAAATAATTAGCATTGATTCATGTGCTAATGAAATTATAAATAAAAGAAGTTCTATATATTAAGAAAAAAATTAAAGATTTTAAAGTAAAATAAAATATGTACACTGTGGCATAAGTAAAATGTTCGATATAAATATACAATTAAAATATAAAATTTTAATACTATGATGTAAGGTAATATAAACAAAGATTATGAATACTGAAAGTAAAAATGATGTTAAATATAAATTATTTATAAAGTTATAGTAAACAATACAAAGTAATAAGTATTTTTAATAATAATCCTGGCTCTGGAAATGCATTTCAACCACAACAAAGAAATAAAACATGCACGAAGAAGAAGAATAACTAGCAGTCCACCAAACAATAAAATTCGACGCAGTCATGGCGCTGACAACAACAATTGTACATCAATAACATGTTTAATTAAAAGAAAGGAGCTCACTATAAACATGAATGTGGAAGTTCGACAAATCAGAAAAGTTGTGACTATTCTACCATAAAGAAGCAACAACATTTTACATCTTTACGTGCATATAATTAAAGGATAATAATTTTATCACTCAAGGAACAAGCTAATATTTTGTAAATATGTTGAAGGAGCTATTCCATATACACTTATTCAGCTGTCAATGCTAACCTTATTGAAAATGAAGTTTGACACATCAACAAAGTTATCATAATTGTACTAAATCAACAACGGTTCACACATTATGCTGTCAAAGAACATAATTTCTTGAAAGAGAAGATGAAAATTAAAAACACTAAGAACTTCAAATATTCATATATTTTACAACAAGTGAAATATAAAAAACAACATCAAACAACAACATGTACGTATAATTAAAAATGTTTTCCGAAGATGACAATTTCGCTACAAGAGGTCTTAAAACATTTAAAGAAGACAAATTCGTATTAATATCTAGAAATATAAAATTACAAAACTACCAATTTTAGTATCTGCTCTCAACAAAATACGATTCAATTTGACTAAAAAAAAAAAACAACGCAACATAGAAGACATCAAATTTAACAATGCTAAGAAAATCAAGATGAAAGATGAGAATAAATGATGATAACAATGCTTTTCGAAACAGTGGCAGAAACAAATAAAATTCAGCCAGCCAACCTATATACGTAAATAAGGAGTAACAGAACTATCGATCACAGCAGTTTATGTTTTAAATTGATAGTAAATACAATTATATTTTTTTTGTTGTATAATTTAATTTAATAGACTAGAAATAAGTAATGAAAAACTTGAAGAAACATTAAAATATGAAAACTATAAATATAAACAATAACTAAAGATATACTCAATAAAAATTAAATGAATTATTTCAATAAATATCGCAAAAAATTTAAAAGAAAACAAATCGTTGCACAAATTAAAGCATTTAATGACTTTGATGAATAAACAAGAAAAACAACAGAGCAACACGGAACGCAGCGATTGCAAAGCGGTAACTTGATCAACTACTGTTTTGTCAATTGCAACGTTCAGTGACTTGTAATGTTATACATTTTTATTTTTAACGTTACATAAAGTATATAAATATCACTAAAACTGCGACCATTAATTAAGTAATTGAGTAACGAAGATAAGCATTAATAAGATTCTTAAAATGAAAATAAGTAAAATAAATTATAATAATATGAAAAATAATTATTGATTTTAAATATTATTGTAAGTTAAATAAATTAAGAAATATATTGAAATATTAATGATGTAAAAGAAAAAACTATTATTCTTTTTAATAATAATTTTTTCTTAAAATAAGGGGGGAAGAATGTTGTGAATCAGAAACGTTTTTTTTTTTGTTGTATTTAAGAAAGCCTGCACATAACCAGTATGCACATAAAGTTCAAATCTAAAAGCACAATAACAGATGCATGTTAACTTAACATAACGTCTACGACGTAACTGGAACAAGTACATACTGTTTATGAGTGCATACTTTCAGGAGATAAAATTAAGTCTACTTAAAAGCAACGAAAAATACATTTGATCCGAGACTCGCGCTAGCAAGTGTGCCGTCTGTTTAAAAGCAACAACAAAAGCATTGGTTGTAATTTAAGTCAAGACTAACGCCAGCATGGGAATCAATTAAGAATTTAGCACATTGGAATTTTCTCAGTTAATGATTTCACAATATTAGTAAATATCTGATGTGGGGTTCATGAGGTTTTTAGTAGTACGTAGATTTAAGAATATGCTTGCTTGCATTTATGAGTTGTGTTTTAAGAAATAAGTATAAAAAGGGGTTCGTGAGTCGCACGATACCGAGGTGATGAGTAGAGGTTAAGTTTAATTTTTAAGCATTATGATTTTAACTGCGTTAGAGTGCAGACGTGTTTTCAGTTTAAACTCAAGCTTGTAAAAATACTTAAAAATAATTAATAAAAGTATAAAGCAAGTCTAAAATATCCTTGCGTTTTTATTTAATAATAATTGTTAGGAAAGAATTGTGGACTTCGAGGGAATATTGTCACTGACAGTTTCATTAATAAAGGCAAGTACAAAAGACCCCTGGAGCCCGCAAAATTTTGGCGCAGCCGGTTTTTCAAGAATCTACAAAAAGGACTGAAGGACGAATTTGAAGGAGCATTAAAAAAAAATAAATGAAGAAACACAGAAGTGGAAAGGAAGGTATAATTAAATATTGAATAAATTTTAGTGAAAAAAGAGTGAAAGCGGTAAATAAATAGTGAAATTAAATTATAGAAAGTATGAAATTAAACAAATTTATAAATTTTAATTGAAAATTTTAATGATTATATGGCGAACTTTGAGGAATTGGAAGTAGCATATAGAAATATATTAGGACAACTTGGCAGATTTACTGAGAAATTGTGGAATCAAATTAGTAAGGAAGTTAACAATAAAGAAACTTTAGAATTAATAAAAAATAAAGTCAGTTCCACACGGGTATACTCAGAAGTCGAAAGAGTTGACGTAGTTTTTGAACAATTAGTATACTTCTTGGAACATAAAAGTGCTCATAAAATAAAAGAATTAGAAGATTGGAAAGGAGAATTTACTGCATTAAATAAAAAATTAAACGATATTGTAGAAGAACGGCAGGAGTTGTTAGATCAGGCTAGTGGAATAGAGGAAAAAAACGAAAAATTAAGAACTTTGCTGAAAAATAAAGATATTTCGGACGAATCAATTGAACGAGCACTGAGCCAACAGCCCAGACTAGAATTCGAAACATTAGAAGAAGCAAATAATAAAGTAAGGGAATTAGATTCGAAAATCAGATTTTTAGAATCGGAAGTTAAGCTAGCCCACGAAACATCATTATATCATAAGGAGGCATTACAGATTGAAGGAAAATTTGATAAAATAACAGCACTTAAAAATAATTAATAAAAGTATAAAGCAAATCTAAAATATCCTTGCGTTTTTATTTAATAATAATTGTTAGGAAAGAATTGTGGACTTCGAGGGAATATTGTCACTGACGGTTTCATTAATAAAGTCAAGTACAAAAGACCCCTGGATCCCGCAACACCTTGTTGAATTAATAATTAAAATTGTTAATATCTTTCCTTTAATTTGAGTGATGATTGTATGTTTTTCTCATTCAACAATTATTTTAAAGACAATTGTTAAATTAATTGTTGAATTGTTAAATTGAATTCAATTGTTAAATTCAACAATACAATTCTTAAAAAATTGTATGTTCGAATATAAAACTATATTATTTTGTTTTCTGTGTCAAAATAAATAAACTCGTGACAATGAAAACACATTGCGCAAAATAATAAAGAAACTGACGTTAGAGCCGTTGGAGTATGAGAATTCTTACTGGTAAGTAAATGATACAACTTGCAAATATTATGCATCAAACTATTATGCATCAAACTATAAATAAATAAATAACTATTAATCCTTGTAGAACATAATTGCGGTGCCTAAATTGAAGAGGAGGTGAAAAATTTGCTCGAATATATTGCGGAGATAATACCGAAATACACCGGCTTCACCTTTGACAAATTGCGCATATCAAGACCCTTTATTTGAGTGAAGAATTTCGCATTGTTAGTCTGTGCGACAATTTTCTGCACAGCGTACGAATGAAGGATCTGCGAAACATGTAACCACATAGACAATCTCGATCTATATCGGATGCGCATGTACGTATTCCCTTCGTGCACTAGCTTCTATCCCCCGGTTTTAAGGCACCGGTTTTCGACATCTGGTGTTTCAACGTTCAACGGTCGTATTCGCGTGCTTGCTTCCAACGATATCGAAGACACTCTCAAGTAAATGGATCTTCATCGTAATCACCTGGATGTGGAGTTTAGCACCTTACGTACGCTGCACGAGATATGATTGTTAATTTATTGCTAGAATTAACAATTTATTTTTGAGAGTGTACTCTCGTAGCTCCCGATTTCTATAAGTTATAGCATTTCTGGAATTAATTTAGATAAGTTTCAACATTTGACGACTTAGGAGTATCTATGGACCATAAGCATCTACACATTAATAAAATGACAAATAAAGCTAAAGGTGTTTTAGGATTTATAAAACGCTGGTTTAAAGAGTTTGACGATCCATATACGACGAAATTGCTTTATACCTTACTTGTACGTCAAACAATTTTTATTATTTTCACTTCGAAACCTCAATTGGAATCCGGATATACACCTTATGAAAACTGACTAAAATTACTTAATCTTCTAACTCTTAGGTTAGGTAGTGAGGATGTTGGCAAGGCAAATATAAAAAAAAGATATTTGACACTTGCTTCACTATCCGCCTGTAAATGTTATCTACCTGAAAACCCATCCTGTTAAATTGGGTTATAAACGTGTTATGTCCTACACTAAAATAAAATCGTTTCTTTAAAATATCGCGGTTTTAATTTTTTGTTGGTGCGGTTTTTTGAAAATAACTTTTTTTTTTTGCTCAAACTATTAACTTTAGCCACTAAAATTTCCACCGTTATGGGTCATAATTAGTGGTAACAAGTGCGAAAACATAGGTTTTTTTTCAAAAATAGTCCTTTTTTGATCATTGTATCCTTAAATTCCATTAAATGGTCTATACACGGATTAACGTGAATAAAAGCATGTACCAAACAAACCAATCTGCTATCTTCAATAGTTGAGAAGATATTACACATCAAAGTCAAATATTTTTTGAAAATTTGGTCAAAAAAACAAGAGTTTCCAAAAATACATTCGCGAATGAATACAATTCATTTATTTCATTCTCATTCATTCAGAGAATGTATTTTAAAATCATAAATTCTTTACAAAAAATTCTCTCGCGAGAACTATTAGCTTTAATTCTTTTCACGAATTACCCAGCAGTGTAAGACTAACCATGAATAAATCTGCACTAGAATATTAACTAGTTAAAATCTACTAGTTCATATTTTGACACAATGTACCAGTTATGAGATTAGATTTAAAGTTCCAGTTGGATTAAAATTAGTAGAAATATGATTTTTGTGGATTATCATCCAATTGAAATTTCAATTTCAAAAATCATCCGAAGATCCTCTAATACCAGCTTTTTTTTACATATTTTACAACACATAAATATTTTACAACTTGTTCGACCATATCCAAACAACTTTCAACTACTAATGTGTTTTCAACTAGTCACAATCAACTAGGATTCTACTGGTGTGTTGTCTACCAGTAGTAAATACTACTAGTTCAAACCTTATGCAGAGTAGGACAATTGTCTTTTCCTATGACATCGCCATGTAAAAAATACCAGTTGGTTATATGAAAATAGGATCGATTTTTAACAAGTAGTGGTACTTTTTACTTATTTTACTAGATAATAACTAGTTGGTTACACTGCAGGGTAATGAAACGACAAGAACATTGCTTTTATTCTTCAACGATAAGAAAGATATGATAAATTCGCATGATATTAAAATTTGCGAATGAAAACAAATGTAAATAAATGTTCTCTTTCATTCTTTTTATATCGTCGTTGTAGAACGAAAAGTCACAAAATGCATTTTCAAAATGCCAAATATTCATTTACAAAAATCTTTATAAATCTGTAAATTTTTAATCGATGATCTCTATTTTTTTACCACATGTTAAGAAAATGTAAATCTATTAGTTAGTTTTTCAACTTTAAAAATGCGTCAATTACTTTTTATAATATTTATCAACAAACTCAAAAATTAAGTTTTTCATAAAAATGTATTTATTGACTTTTCGTTCTACAACGACGATATATAACTTTTATAGATAAAAAAGGAAATATTTGGAAGGTTTCTATGTACAAACTGGCTCCTACCAACCTACGTCATTGGAACTTTTTTTTGGGGGAATCTGTTTCAATGAACCCAGAACGTTGGCAAAGCACTAATTGGTTGCCCATTCAGAGCCAAACAATGTCTATTGGAAATAATTGGCCTGTCTCCAAATATTTCTTCCAGTTGTTCTTCAAATAGAATAGGAACTACGGAAAACTGTTCTATATACTGCTGTATAGTATATAGAACAGTTTTCCGTAGACTGAATTTTCGTAACAAGATATATATATATATATATATATATATATATATATATATATATATATACATATATATATATATATATATATATATATATATATATATATATATATATATATATATATATATATCTTGTTACGAAAATTCAGTCTACGGAAAACTGTTCTATATACTGCTGTATATATGTATATATATATATAGATATATATATATATATATATATATATATATATATATATATATATATATATATATATTGTTACGAAAATTCAGTCTACGGAAAACTGTTCTACAAGTTCGTATCTCTGGGTTGTGTACAAAATAAAAACACTCTTATGTTTGCTTTAAATTATAACAATTAAATTTAGTAATTCACTTTACTAATAACAAATTGTAACAACTGCTGCATGTCTACAATTTAACTTGACATTTATCACACGAGATGCACTCGACCACTTTACAATCACTACTAAAGTGCTGTACCTCAGATGCGGCTCCCTTATATACTGCATGCATCAGTTCGACACGTTTCGACAAGCTTCGACTTGTTTCGAGAACCTTCTACTCGTTTCGTGAATGACGCATCCCAAGAAACATTTTAACGTAGCTCCGTAAACAAACGGAATCACAATTCCGTTTGTAACGGTACGTTTACGGTATGTATAAGACGGATCCGTCGATACTTGATTAAAAACTGAAAATTTACGTCATGTCAAATTATTTCACTCCGTTCATATGCCGTTTGTTGTCCGTATTTCGAATATTCCGTATATATGCCGTTTTCACTCCGTAGTTACGTATACGTTTAAAATGCGTTTGTTACGGAGTATGCCGTTTTTGTAACGTTTCTACTCCGTTTTGTACGGGCAGCATACGTTGTCGTTTTCTTTCCGGTTTTATTCGTTTCGAATTTTTAGTTCAGTTTGTGCCATTACAAGATGAGGAGCTAATGTGTAAGTATCAATCAATATAAATATAATATAACTATAATAAATATAATATATAATAACATTAATTATATTTATAGGCTATCAAAAGAAATGGTAGGCGTTCGGATCGCGGATGAAAAGCTCAGCACGCGTCGATGTGGCTTTCGTCTGTCCATCGAAGTGTAAGTAGTTGCGAGTAATTGACACTACAACATTAGGATCTATAATTAAATTTCAAAATTTCTGCAGATAGTGATTTGGGTGTCTTTAACAACACAAAAACCGCCTACATAACGCCGATGTATCGCCTGTGGGAAGCGTTATGAGCAATTTCCGCGAAGCTGCTTAAGGTCATAGGTCGAATATATAAGCGACGAACTGCAGCTCGCAAACTGAGATATACTCGATAGAGTAATGCTTGAAGTTCCGATTTCTCGGAATGCTGTGGCGGCGACTTGCAGCGACTCAAATGTGGAGTAACATCGCCTAGCGCAATTTTGAATTTGAAATTAAACATCAAGAAACGTAAGTTAAATTGACACTTATAATCATAGTGGCCAGACTTTTGTACATTTTACATTTGATCCATGGTTGCCATTTATATGGTATATTTCCCATTAGTGAAATTTTTTGTTACAGTGGAAAGGGGTAATTTTATATTATAATATTAACTGTGGGGATTTTATATTTTTTTAATTGATTCAAATTTGGATTTGGGTTTTAATCTAATCTTTTTTTTCATAATATTTATTCTCTTTTTATTTATTTACAGATATATATCAAGAAAATCAAATATGCACAGCGAACGGACATATCATAATAGTTTGAAGAACCTATTGTTATATTTGTATTAAATTTTTAATTATACTATAGTAATTATACTATATATTATTTAAATATTTTATTATTCATTTTCTTTTGTAATTATTTTTAATTTGTTTAAAATTCCTTATTTTAATTACAACTAAATGTATTACAAAATTAAAACTTGTGTTACTGAATTTATTCTACATAAAAAATATTAATTAGCACTAATTCGAAAAATATTACTATCCGTATTTTTTTTAAAAACGTACCGTATACGGTTCGTTTTTCAATGCACTCAACGGAGTCCACTCCGCCTTATATCAAAAATACGGACCGTGTACGGCACTGAAACGTAACGTCGATTACGGAGGTCACTCCGTTTTATTTTAAAAATACGGTCCGTCGATACTGTATGGAAAACGGTTTCGAACACCGTTTTCGATGTCTCGTTTTATCCGTTCTCTGTACCGTATACGGCTCCGTAATACGGTACGTTTACGGAATCTGATTCCGTATTTACTGTACCGTTAACGGCACGTATACGGTACGTTTTGTTTCTTGGGATGCTATTGGAATCTCATTCGCACTCATGTGTTTTAATGTGCTGATCTTCCATCTCTTTCTCGCACATTGCTCAGTACGCTAAATACTCTTCCGTCTCTTTCTAACACATAGCTTAGTGCGCTGAATTGTCTTGCGTCTCATTAATTATTGTTTTGATTGCTTGCCCTATGGGGAAAAGAACGTCTTTTCGTAACAATATATATATATATATATATACACTCAGAAGAAAATGTACCATTAAGTACTTTATGGTACGACCATTGATTTTATGGTTCATGTCGTTTTTTCTTTTTAAATCAAAAGTTTTCTAATTAATTCAATAGTATTTGAAAAATTCAGTACCATAAATTTAAATATTTCAATATTATTATTTTAAATAGAATAAATACTGTTGTTTTAATGGTTTCCTCCTATAATAATAAACGTGGTGTAAAAAAACATAAAAACGAATACAAACATGTTCGTTTTGTACGTCATTCTGCGTGTTTACTCAAAATGGTCGCATGTATTTTGTAATAATCCACATTATTAAATTCGACATTGGTAAGGATTCAATGTATTTAATGTAAATAAATTATACTTGTATTTGTATTTATTACAGAAAATAAATAATACATCGAACTTCTACTATGGCAACGGACTCAAAAATAACTGCAGACTCAAGTACTACAATCAATTATTGGAAACCAAAGCAAACATTAAATGTGTTATAACCTTTTGCAGCAAGAAGTGTCTTTTTATGTGTGTGAATATATATTTTGACATTTAATTAAAATAATATATACAATAAATTAACTAAAATATATTTTGTTTTAATAAATTATTAGGAAAATGTCATACGACTATAACATAAAATTAATAATACGTATCATTAAATTTGTATAGGTCTTTCTTATTGTAATTAAAATATCACATTATAAAATTTATGGTACAACCACACATTGTATTAACAGTTTCAATATTACTGAATTAATGGAACGCATCCCATTGACCAATTTTAATGGTATAAATTATTGTTTTTCTATTGAAATACTGTCAATTTACCACGATTTTTTTCTGGGTGTATATATATATATATATATATATATATATATATATTGTTACGAAAAGACGTTATTTTCCCCATAGTGCAAGCAATCAAAACAATAATTAATGAGACGCAAGACAATTCAGTGTTTGTGTTATATATATATATATATATATATATATATATATATATATATATATATATATATATATATATATATATATATATATATATATATATATATATATTGTTACGAAAAGACGTTATTTTCCCTATAGTGCAAGCAATCAAAAGAATAATTAATGAGACGCAAGACAATTCAGTGTTTGTGTTATATATATATATATATATATATATATATATATATACCATCTAATTATATATATGGATATGGCTATATACCAGAATGCCCCTTTTAATAAGATCTTCTAGCTCATTGGCCATCGGATTTTTTTTTTTTTTTTTTGATGTTGAAAATCATTTTTCCGAATAGCATATGCATCCAGAAATGCCAGGGTTTCTCATCGCGAGTCCATTTGTGACGCCTTGAAGTGCAAAATATTAATTATTCATTATATTTATTAATTTAAAATTTCTTACGTAGATTTTTCAGCCAATTGAAGTTTATAAATTCGATTATTAAAAACTATTCTTCAAATGCTGTCAAAAATTGAATGCTAGCGCCATCTATTGAATAATAGCAAAATATAAGCTTATATCACAACCACAAAATATTTTAGGTTCAAATGAATTGAACTAGATGTTGGTTCAATTGTTGTTTTTGCTTTATGTATAAAATTTGAACTGAAGTTCAATTTGAACCAGTTCAAGTATGAAAAAAACGCAGCTATAGTCTACTTTAAGAAAATGTGGCTCGAATTGGAAAATTAATAAGTTAAAACTCAATTCTTTAAGGTTGTTTTTTTGACAAAATTTTGACTTTAATTGACTTTATTTGTAATATCTTCTCAACTATTAAAGATAGATGGTTTTTGGTTTGTTTGGTACATAATTTTATGCACGTTAATCCGTGTATAGACCATTTAATGGTATTTAAGGATATAATGTTCAAAAAAGGACTATTTAAAAAAAAACTTATGTTTTCGCACTTGTTAACACTAATTATGACCCATAACGGTGGACAAATTATGTGAAATTTTTATGGGTTATTTTAGAGGCTTAAGTTAATAGTTTGAGCAAAAAAAAAATTTCAAAAAACAGCACAAAAAAATTGAAACCGCGATATTTTAAAAAATCTGCCTATTTTTTTAATTTTAGTCTTATTAAAATACTCGGTAGGGATGTCCGAAACATATTCATAAAACATTTAAGCTCTCCCACGACTTTTGGGTTGGATGTGTTTCAGGCTAGGCGAGTTTGATGATAGCTTGGCTATCAATGAAAAAGGTAATATCGGTTGTCGATAGTTGCCTCATTGCTAAAAATCTGGCCGACTCAGCCACGGAACAGTCGTTTCCTATTATTATCGATTTTTCCACTTGAAGGGCTTCACAAAAGATCCCACACCGATTCCCGTATCCATCTTGGACCCGTCTGTATAGAAACTTATTTCCTACTGATTGATGACCTTGTTTTGGTGCCACTGTTCCCTTGTTGGAAAAACTACGTTTATTCTTTTTTCTAAGTCAATATATATGCCGTTACAGGAGAAGTAGACATAAATTGAAGAGTTATTGTGGAGTGTCCGTAGGAAATTCTATTTAGGTCAGTGCTGTTTAGCATTATGTTTAGAATAGCTTCTAGTGCCGCGGTCGGTGTTGTTCTCAGTGCTCCTGTTACACTTATAAGTGCTGTTCTGTGCAGTTTTTCCAGTGCGTTTGTGTTACATTTTTTTTTCAAGAGTTGTTCACCATACTATGATACCAAAGCTCAGAATTGTTGTGTAATGGCAATGGCATTAATGTGTAATGCATGTTAAACACTTGGCGCACACCACTTAACTTATCCAGTATAATACGCCCACAATAAATAGGTCACTCTGATTATACAAATAAATGCTGATTTAGTTCTTTAAGCCTATAAGTCTCAGTAATGTAAGTAACTCAATAATGCTCACTAAGTTATTTTAGCATGATGAAAATACTCAATCTATTGTGTAGAAATTAAGTATATACTAAAAATTAATTGTTTTCGATAAGCTGAAGTATCTAGTACTAAGACCTAGTGATAGATATAAGTGTACCAACTTTCAAAACGAAATAAAGTGTCTTAAAGTAAAATTAATCGCGTTGTTTTAAATAATAAAACAGAAAAAAGCTTAGTACACCGAAAAAATATATTAAGAATAAATGAAAATTTATTTATTATTTGATTTACGTCCAAAAGAAAAAGTAATTGTTTTTACTACATTCATGTAGTTGTTTTTGTATGGGAAATAACTACATAGTTTTACTGCATTTCTAAACAAAAATTTAATACTTTTGTATTAAAAATCCTAAACTTTGTCTTTATTTATACGTCCTGGAATATGTAAAAAAATTACTTCATATACGGGTCATTCGACACCAAATCGACCAGCGGTTGGAACTCACCTTCTTCGATTTCAATGATTTGGGCAGCTGATAAAGCTTACTGAAATATGCATTAACCAATTTTTTTTGATTTTTTCGACCTCTACTTCCAGAGATACAGTGCTTCAAATATACAAAAAATGGGCCAAAAATCACTTTTGTATGGTTGTTTATATTTCAATATAAAGTAGAAATGCTAGAAACTTCGTTGATGGCTCGTTTTAAAGGTAATTGAACATGCTTTAAGAAAAATTAAGTTGTAAATTCTAAACTTTAACATGTAAATTCTAAAATCTCAAAATCCTTGCATATCAAAATTGATGTCCTTAAAAATTCTGAAAAAATCGTGTAATTTGGTTGATTTAATATAAATGTTCATTCCAAAATTCAAGATGGTATTCTGATAGCATCATATTTTAAAAATTAATTTTCTAAATTTTTACAAATTTTTTGTATTGAAAAATAAATATTTTTTTCAAAAGAAAAATTTGTATTAATTTTTTAATGTATTTGTAACTCTGATTTCGAAAATGACGTCAGTTTCATCAACCTATCTCTAGTTTTCGAGATATATACCATTTTTCGAAAAATGTAAAAAATATACCCCAAAATCAATATCTCAAAAACTAGAGTCAATATGATAAAACTGGCACCATTTACGAAATCAGAGTTAGAAATACATTCATGAATTATTTCAACTTTTACTGTAAAAAAAAAAAAAAATTTAATAAAAATTTAGAAAATTATTTTTTAAAATATAATACAATCAAAATACCATCTTGAAATTTGCCATGAACATTTGTATTAAATCAATCAAAATTTGTGACTTTTCAGATTTTAAAAGGGTCCGTTTAAGGATATCAATTTTGAAGTGCTAGGATAATGACGACGGGCCACATCTTCAAGTTTAGAAGTGACAACTTAATTTCTCTAAAAGCTTATTCTAATTAGCTTTAAAACGAGCCATCAATGGAGTTTTTAGCATTTCTACTTTAAGAGTTATTGAAATATGAACAACCATACAAAAGTGATTTTTGCCCCATTTTTTCTAACTTTGAAGCACTGTATCTCTGGATACAGCTGCCCAAATTTCATTGAAATCGAAAAGTTAAAATCTAAAAATTTACTTTTTTTGGTCGATTTGGAGTGGAATGGCCCATACATTTAATTTTACTATAAAATCTAGTTATTTTCCTTTGTTGTGATAATTAATAATAATAATTACCAAAAATAAGGTAAGGTGAAAATTATTGCATATGATAGTACACAAACAACTAAAGAGTGTTACTCAAAACTATAAGAAAAATATACATATACATATATAAAACGTAAATTTCTGATATATGAATAATATTCTGAGGGTGGGGAGGTTCAGCATAATTAAAAACTTTAAAATTAAGGTATGCAATTAAATATCCCACATTAATATCCCCACCAAAGGTGTAGGGTATTCCATAGCGGGCCCGACCGACTATAAAAATCCGCCCCATGAACCGAACTTACCCATGTGACCTAACTTTCCCAACTCGTTTTTTAATAAATAAAGAATTTAAATTGAAGACTGTATGAATAATTAAAATATAATAATGAAAGATACTAATAACACAGTGCGACTCCAAATTTAGTTAAGAAGATTTGACAATTTTTTTAGAATCCCTGAGTAACCTTACGAAATTTCACCAAACAATATTATGTCCTATCACGACAGGTTTACGAGATATATCACCATTAAGGTCCTAAAGTGACCGCAATATTACCGTTACTATAGTAGTTATGGATTTGCTGCCTGAGAACCAAATGTAGACACAATCCAATGCTCATATCTGTAGTACTTATTAAATTTCTATCTCGTTTTCTATGCTGAATATTTTTTTCATGGGCAATATGATACATTTGTCACTCCTTAATATGAAATTCAATCAATGGATTTCAAAGGATCAATCTACATAATCGACTAATTTCATATTAAGGAGTGACAAATGTATTGTCCATGGAAAAAATATTCAGCATAAAAAACAATAAAGTGGCCTATAGGTTAAAGCCTTACAAGCTATAGTTTCTCTAATACTGAGCACTGCAAAGTATTTTTAATATTTTATTAAACTACAAAATCCTTTAGCGGTGCCAAGGATTTGGCTTTATTTATAGTATCCTGAATGTGTCAAACATTTTATCATACTATATGTTATATCACGTCAGAATTTCAAGGTATTGACTCCCAAATATTTGGTAAATCCAGTAAAAATTGCCATAGAAGTCAAGGCCATTCGAGTTATGGTTTCTTTTATTTTAAGCAATGAATGTATTTTTTCAAATTTGCATAAGTACAGAAACTAAAACAATTCGTTGTATTGAGTATCCTGAAGTGATACGTCAGAAGTTTACAGTACATACATTTATTTGACACATTTATGATATTATATGAAAATAAAGTCAAATCGCTGGAACCATTAAAAAGATATCTATTCCAAATCTACGAATCGTTTTAGTTTTTGTACTCTTGAAATTTTGAACAATACACATTCAGTGCTTAATATAATAGAAACCATAACTCGCATGACTTTGACTTCTATGACAATTTTTATAGTTTTGATGAGGTTAATATTTTCCCCAAAGACACAATGATACATTTATTAATTCTTAATATAAATTTGGCCAATTATCTGCAGATTTTTTGAAAATCCTTAATATTGATGGTTTAAGAACGGGATAGAAAATTAAAATATACTACAGAAAAGATCCTTAGGTGAATTCCAACATTTGGTTTTCAGTCAAGAAATCCATATCTAATACCGTTTTCTCGAAATATTACTATGAAAATTAAGGATTTACCAGATATACCTCGAAATCCTGACGTAATAGAACATAATTTTATAGTATCATAAAATTTTTGACACATTCGGAATATTAAAAATAAAACCAAATCTTTGGCACCGCTAAAGGATCATTCGATTTGAAGCTATGAAAAACTTCAGTATTTTGCAGTTTCATTTAAAATAAAAAAATACTTTGCAATGCTCAGTATTATGTCGATTTCAATTGCACTTCAGTTGTTGCCCTATTCTAGCAGTTGTTGCACTGATAAATTTCCATAGAGCAACAACTGCTAGAATAGGGCAAAAACCACTAGAGCAACAACTGCTAGAATAGTTGTTGCTCTGAGTTTTCAGTTTTCGCACTCGTTTTGAAATCACTTTTTCACGCACACAAAGACAATTTTTTGGAATTAAATTTCAACGATTTATCACGCACTGATTAATGGTTATAAACTTTCCCTTTTTTTAGGGATTAAATATTTTATTGGGCACAATACTTATAGATTAATAAAATTTAATTTTAAATACTATAAACAAAAACATAATAAACAAAAAATGACAGAATTAAAAGTCAATGTGAAATTATTCACAAACACACATTAGAAAATTTAAAATGATTTCCATGGCTAGTGCAAGTACTGAGGTTTTTGGGCAACAACTAAAAACTTTCCATGGAAATCGACATTAGAGAAACTATAGCTCGTACGGCATTGACATGTTTGGCCACTTTTTATGTTTTTTTATGCTGAATATTTTTTCGATGGACTATATGATTCTTAATATAAAATTAGTCCATTATGTAGATTGATCCTTTGAAAATCATTAACATTGATATTAAAAGGATGAGATAGAAATTTAACATGTACTACAGATATGAAGCATTGGATAGCGTCTACATTTGGTTCCCAGATAACAAATCCATAACTGCTATAGTTTTCTCAATAAATCAACGGTAATATTGCGCTCACTTTAGGACCTTTATGGTGATATATCTCGTAAACCTGACGTGATAGGACATACATTTCTTCAGGTTTCTCAAGGACTCTAAAAAAATTGTCAAATCTCTGGCACCAAAAAAAGTGGGCTTTTAGTGCAGCAGAAAATTAAAACTGCTATTACAGTGTTTAATAAAATAATGAATACAAATTGAATAAAAGAATAAATTAATATACAAATTGAAATTAAATAAATAAAGATGATATAACAATCGATATAAAAAGGTAATATGTAATTTAATAAATAAAGATGAGATAACAAACGAAATTAAAAGGAAACATTAAACTCATATAAGTACACCCAGAAAAAATTCCCTCAAATCCCATTAAAATTTGTCAATAGGACAATTATTGATTTAATGTTATACAAAAAATAAATCTTTTCATATCAATGGAAATGTCATGGTATTTTCTAGTATTTAATAGTATTTTCCGATTAAAATTATAATTTATCCTATTGACTATTTTTAATAGTAAAAAACTATTATTTATATAATTTTTTTCTGGGAGTAAATAAAAATTATTATAAACTGAATATTATACTGAATTTTTGCTTTTTTAAAATAAAATTTAAAATATTTAGAACATTCAAAATAACATTTTAATTGCAAATTTAAATAAAAATAACATACAATATAAAATATTTAGAACATTGAAAATATCATTTTCATTTTAAATATAAATAAAAATAAAATAACATTTGAAATATAATTTTGAAAAGTGGACTTAGGCACGTTTGATATATATATATATATATATATATATATATATATATATATATATATATATATATATATATATAAATATATATTTATTTATATATATATATATATTTTTTTTAACTTTGAGCCACTGTATCTGTAAAAAATTTAGAATATTTTTTTAACATTGTGGAGCATGGTGAACTGTGGAGAGTTCTAGGTGTTTTATTGTGATTTTTTTGTTGTTGTTGATAAATATATGACGGAATTGGAACAATTACTGTTAGCATACAGACATTTATTAGGTCAATTGGACAGGTTTACGGATAAATTGTGGGCTCAAATTATCCTCGAAGTAAATAATAAAAAACATTTACAATTAATAAACAGCACAAAGGTTTTTTATAAAGTAGAAGGAGTAGATGTCGTGTTCGAAGAGCTAATATATTTCTTGGAACACAAAAGTGAGAAAAAAATAAAAGAGATAGAAAGCTGGTAAGGCGAATTTTCAGCATTAACTAAAAAAATAAACGATAAATTAGCAGAAAAACAGGAGTTGTTAGACCACGCCTGCAGTATAGAGACGGAAAACGAAAAATTAAGAGCCTTGTTAAAAGATAAAGATATTTCTGATGAATCAGTAGCTAGGTTACTACGTCAACAACAGTCGAAGAAGCAAATAACAAAGTAAGGGAATTAGATTAAAAAATCAGATTTTTAGAGGCGGAATAGAAATTAGCACACGAAACATCGTTATACCATAAGGAGGCTGGCTTTAAGAATAGAAGAAACTTTAGGTACAACAACAAATAGAACGATACTTAAAATGCCTACAGACGATATTTCAAAATGCGTACGCAATTTGGTTCCGGTGTTCAAGGGCGAAGACTCGCTATTCCTAAAACCGGAACTGCTTAGATTTATAGACGGTTGTAAGGCGGCGAACCTTAAAATAGATGTAGTAAAGCAGGAGAAGTTCATGATATGTGTTAAACTGCGTCTTGTTGGAGATGCATACGAATTATTTGAATTACTTAAAAGCACATATTTAAAGGTGTCTACATTAGATTCCGTTCAATACAACATAAGACAAACATATCAAGGTGGAGGGGAAAGTTTAAGGACGTTTGCAAGGCGACTAAAAGTATAGCAGTCGAACGCAGACGACATAGCCGATACCATGAATAATAAGAAAATTCTGCCAAAGGACGTTTTTAACACCTAAATTCAGTGCTAACAGCATTTAAATTGCGAGTGAGTGAGCCGACTGTAAAGATACTACTGTTGAGTAGCAAGGCAGATTATTTAAATGATTTACAATAATGATGGTGCCGAGACTACCGGAGGAACTGTATAGTTATGAAAAAAAAACCGAATGGAACTTCACTTAGTACAAATAATCAAGAAACTGATATTTGAAATTCACGACAAGATATAAATAATGGGAATAGAAATAATGGGAATACAGGGAGTGCCACACAAAGGATGACTGTTATTTCCGCAAAAATACACCATTTTGCAGAGAATGCCAGTGTACGGACATGAATCGAATTGGAGATGTGGATCCAAATAGACTGGAAGGACGTCAGGAGAACCAACAACAACCATTACAGAAGCAGCAATACCAAGTGGGTTATAGAGAACTTCTGAATAACGGCTATCAAAACCAACAACCGCAAAATCGGAATTCGCAATCAAGGTTTTCCAAAGAATGGATATAACAGCAATAATCGTAATAATATAAATAATGATAAAACTAATTATAATAACCTTATAATACTAATAAAAATAATAGAAATAAAAATGTTTTTGGTAAATTCTGGAGCAGATGCTAGTATAGTAAAGGAGGGAGGCGATGACACGGATTTGGATAACAATACCCAGAAGGTATTTTTATCCATTTTTATCCACTACACTCGTCCTTTTGTACCATCAGCGGATATTGTTCAAACAAGGAATATCCGCTGATGGTACAATAGGACGAGATAATATATGGAATTGGTCCATAATAAATGTCATAGAGTAGAAGTTAATATTTTATGATAAAGATAAAAAAAAAACTATACACAAAAACAAATGTTCATAAATGGAATGAACGCCGTTAATTGAGACACCGTCCATAATATATATAAAAAATCATTCTATTTATGAACTATTCTTCGTATATACGACCGCACAATTTGAGTGAAATTGATATAATAAACGCGTTCATAATTGTTATGAATTGCATTAAGGTATTCATATTTGACACAACACAAAGTAGGTATGTATTTGAGTACTTGTTTATGCACACATACGCAACTGCAACTATTTTGACCATTCTATAAAAAATTATTTTTATTTTACTGACGCGTCATGCCGCATGACGCGCAGTGATTATTTTTACTACTCGTCGCGACGCGTCGATAGTCGATGATAGCAGATACTGTTCTTAGTGTTTTTTATTCGTATGTCATTTCGTACTTATAAAGCAAATCGTTCCTCAAAAAAACGTGCGCCGCAGGTACTTAGCATCACGCAACAACAAACAGTAGCAATAAACAGCAAGAGTAGATAATTAATAAAATGTAAGTATTTAAAAAATAAATAAATTAAAATAATAAAATAAAAAAAAATAAAATAATAAAATAAATTGTATTTTTTTTTTTAATTTTTAAATAGTTTAAAGTTCATAAATATCATGAATTTTTTCATAAATATTATGAAAGCTTTCATCAATATTATGAACCCATTCATTACGGTTTTATGAACGATTCATAAATTGGATGAATTTGATCATTGGTTGGTTGAGTAATAATGAAAAACTCATAAAATTGATGAACAAATTCATAAATAGTATGAACTTTTTTTTTCTGTGTACAACTACCCATGAGGACACGGGCAGATATGGAACATATTTTTTTAAATCAGGAATTAAAAGTCTAACCTAAAACCGCAAAAATTGTATCTTTACGTTTAAAAACAATAATTCTAATCGTCTTAATACATAAACAAAAAATGTGTCCAGGAGAATATTAGGGCGAAAGCATATCGAATGTCTCAGTATTAAATGCTACAGAAAAAGAATTTATAATAGACAGTATTTTAAGTTAAAATTCTCGAATTTTAATCAGTATAAGGAATCGAATACCAATAATTCTACAATAAATAGCATAAATTCAGTAAACATTACAAACAGAATTAACAAGGAAATGAAAATTGACGGGACTTTGAATAAAGACGAAATTGTATCTTTACAAAATCTGTGTATTTCGTATCATGATATTTTTCACTTAGAGGGTGATGAATTAACATACACGCCAGCGCTTAAACATGAAAAAACAACACAGTGGAACCAACCACCGATAAACTAAAAGCAATACAAATTGCCACACATAGAGATGAAAAAAAAGGTTAATAAAATGTTGGATAACGGCATTATATCGCAAAGCATATCACCCTGGAATTCACCGATGTTGCTGGTTCCTAAAAATAGTGGCAAGGACGGAAACAAAAAGTGGAGGCTAGTAATAGATTTCCGTAAATTGAACAACTTGACGATAAAATAAGTAATTCCGATTTCTCAGATAGACGAGATATTAGATCTGTCAGGACATAGTAGATATTTTAACTTTAGATTTAGCAAGCGGTTATCATCAGGTTTTAGTAGAAAAAAGATAAAGAAAAAACTTCATTCAGTACAGGTCTTGGTTATTTCAAGTTTAACAGAATGCCATTTGGTTTAATAGGGGCTCCAGCCACTTTCCAAAGAATAATGAACAACATATTAACAGGTTGACAGATTAGCGTTTGCTTTGTTTATTGATGATATAGTGGTGTACGGAAAGAATTTAGCTGAACATGAGTTTAGGTGGAGTAGAGTATTGCAGGAATTAAGGGAACACAATCTAAAATTAAATACAAAAAAATTTTCAGTTTTTGCGTCGCGAAGACCACAAAGAATAAAGTTAATAATCAAATTTCAAAAACAAAACAACGAGTGAGTACGCCTGTACTGGATGAAATAACAACACAAATAACGAATTAAACCCAAGTCAACTATTAACTGACCCAGAGGAAATTAAAACTGCTATAAAAGACTTTTGACTCAGCATTAAGAGGTCACCAGGGCGCAGTAAAAACATATTTTAGAATCAGAAAACAATTTAAGTGGAAAGGTGTGCAGAAACAAATAAAAGATTTCGTTAAGAATGGTCGAAAATGCCAAGTAAATAAAAGTTGTAGGCTTTCTAAAATGCCAATGGTTCTAACTGATATGCCAGTACGACTATTCGATAAAGTATACATGGATCTTGTAGGTATTTTACAGGAAACTATATCTGGAAATAAATATATTGACTTGATATTTAAGATAATTTTTCAAAATATATGTGCTGCGTAGCTATCCCAAACGCAGAAGCAAGCACTGTAGCAAACGCATTTTACATCATTACACGACATAACATACCAAAAGTATTGATAACCGACAATGGTTCGAATATTGTTTTAAAATTATTTTCGGACACGTGTAATTTGTTAGGAATTAAAATGTTACATATTACGCCATATCAACCCCAGGCCAACGGCTCTTTGGAAAGAAGCCATCGACCTTTAGCAGAGTATTTACGAAGTTTGCGAAAAGGGTGGGTCGAACTGGGACCAGTAGTTAAATACAGCAATATATGTACACAATAATACAATGCATATGTCCACCGGGCAAACACCTTTCCGTACTTTATACGGATACGATTGTGAAATACCAACCAATCTTAAACGCACTTGCTCACCAGTATATAAGCTATTAAAATACCAAATTCAACACATTCACGAAATCGTTCTACAAAATCAAGACAGAGTCAAAGAAAAATCCAAGCAAAGCTATGTAGCTCATTACACCCAATAATATTCAAAGTACGCGATAAAATTTTACTAAATAATCTAAATAGGAAAAATAAATGCTCACCAGTTTGGGTGGGACCCTACGAGGTACTTTCAATAACACTACAACAGGCATTCTGCGCAGCAGTCAAGGTTATTTTTGTATTATGTAAAATGACGCCCTGATTCCGAAAATATGATTCAATTATGTTTCTTTGGATAGGTTTACTAAATATAGGCCAATAAATTTTGAACCGAGCTTTCATAAAGGTGCTCACATATATTTTTGTAAATATCTCGCGTTCTAAATAACACATGTGATCTAGTGTTATATCAAAAGATAGGTAATTGAATATCCAATAAACATTTCTCAGAACATTTTTAAATTGTTGCATTAGTTTAAGAGAACTCGATAGGGGAATTTGAAAAAAGCATTTGTTTCAACAAAAATTAAAAAAAAAATCATATAAAAAAATTGGAAAAAAATCGAGAAAGTAAGATAATACACAAATTTTAATTTTCCAAAATTAGTAGACACTCTTTTTGAGCTATCAATGACAAAAATATATGGGTAAAATTGTAGGATAAAAAAATGTTATGTTAAAATAATATAATTAAGTACCATACAAATAGGCATAAAATTAAAAAAATGTGAGCGGATCACGGTCATTTTTTGAGCACATATTTATAGATGATTGCTTGTAATTAATTTAAAATTTTATAACTTTATCTTTAATACTTAACGAGATATGTGATCCTAAAAAGTAAACCCATATCTCGTAGTGGATGTAGTAGATTACGTTGACTAATTCGACTCATTTTCGAACTTTGAATTACTATTCTACTAAAATATATTGAAAATGAATTTCAGAAAATATATACTCTTTCATATGAGTCACGCCTACTAAGGGGCGCTAAAATATCCTCACATACATTTTATAACATGTAACACATGGGTATTGGGAATAAACATAAAATGCGTTTTTTTTGTTAATACTCAATTGTAATGCTTTCATATGGTTTTTTCTGTTCTCAATGTATCCATAGATTTCTTTTATGTTAATTTTGGAATATTACAAACTGTGCACCATCTTGCGTTTTCAATTTTTGAATAAAATGTTGGTCGAAAAAATTTACATTTTTCGAGTTCTTCTATAGAGTTAGTTCTCTTAAACCAATGAGCCAATTCCAAATTGTTGTAAGAATCGTTTATTGGATATTACCTTTCATTCGATATAACAATTGAGCATATGCGTTTTATAAAACTCGAGATATTTACAAATATATGTGACCATCTTTTTAAAAGCTCAGTACAAAAGTTATTGCCTGAAATCTAGTAAACGTATCCATAGAAATTTTTTTAATTCATATATTCAAATTCTGCGGGTCATTTCCAATAATACAAAAATTATGGAATTTACTGCGCAATTTTTTTTTCTCATTTTGTTGTGTAGTATAATCAGCCCTGTAACGACTGAGATTTGTGTCAAGGGTAAAGGGAAAAAATTTCATAATAATTTGTTAAAAGCATACAACAGTATAGTTACGTAGAATTAAATAAACACTGACTGCAACAGGAACCAATAATGTTTAACATCATTGAATCAAAGTCAAATAGTTAGTGCAGGGCAGAATAGCTATGTATTACATATTGAGAATGACTGGCATTGCTTCTTGTACTAACAAATTTGCAACTAAAAAAATAAATAAAGAAAATTAATTCATTTTTATTTCAATTCTATTCATTATTTTAAAATTTAGATATTATAAAATCCAATAAATTTCATGTAATATTGCCGAGAAAAAAAAATCGCAGAGAAAATAGCTATGTATTAATTGAAGATGACTAGCATTGGATCTATACAAATTAAATAACAAAACCAAATTATTATTTGCGGTACGAATTCGCAAGGAATAAAAAATTACGTTGTCATTAAAATTGCGATAGGTCAGTACCTACCTCAATGGCATTTTAAACAAACAAGTTCATAGCACATGGAGCGCAATACTCCAAAGCTCATATTCATATAGAAGGCTTGGATATATTCATATACCAACCGATTAAATGCACTCAGCCCTTTACAGTCAGAAACCACTAACATACTGAAAATGAAACGTGATACGGTAGTGCAGCGACAAAACTGTCTTATATTTTTTATCATTTACACAATTTTAATTCCTAAAACTAAATATTTCAATGCAGATATGCCTACTTAAAAAAAAATCTAGCAAACTAGCAAACGTTTTAAATTCATTATTACACGGTAATGAAAATAAATAACTACAGTTGAAATATACAAAATTAAACAACTTAATATAGCAAACACATTTATATAATACTGTTACGATAATTCAGTCTACGGAAAACTGTTCTACGAGTTTGTATCGCTGGATTGTGTACAAAATAAAAACACTCTTATGTTTGGTTTAAATTATAACAATTACCTTTAATAATTCACTTTAATAAACAACTTTACTAATAACAAATTCTAACAACTGCTGCATGTCCACAATTTAACTTGACATTTATCACACGAGATGCACTCGACCACTTTACAATCACTACTGAAGTACAGTGCCTTAGATGCGCGGCCTTATATACTGCATGCATCAGTTCGACACGTTTCGACAAGCTTCGACTTGTTTCGAGAACCTTCTACTCGTTTCGTGAATGACGCATGCTATTGGCATCTCATTCGCACTCATGTGTTTTAATGTGTAGATCTTCCCTCTCTTTCTCGCACATTTCTCAGTAAGTTGAATGATCTTCCCTCTCTTTCTAACACATTGTTTAGTGCGCTGAATTGTCTTGCGTCTTATTTATTATTGTTGATTGCTTGCACAGTGGGGCAAATTACCTCTTTTCGTAACACTGCCCTCCACCTAAATCTGTTCGTCCCGATCAGATGTTAATCCTCCCTCTCTATATACGGCACCAACCTTCCTAAATGTACTACTTTCATTTTTCGTCTCACGCCCGCAGTATTCTGAATCCGATACACAATATCATTTATCCTTTTAATTATCCTGTACGGTCCTTTCCGGTGTGTTTGTAGTTTTGGATTTATCAAATTCACTCGTGGCGGGCTACAGAGCATAACCAGATCTCCTTCCTTAAACCCCTCAGAGTTTGCTCTCAAGTCGTATCTGGACTTTATCTTACTACTTGAAATTTGTATCCTCTGCCTTAAGGACTGATGCAACTCGTCTCGGTCCTCACTTTCTCTCTTATGCAAAACACTTTTTGGAATCGGCTTTTGCCCATCCATTACAGTACGTTCGCAATGTGCTCCTACGTTGTATTGATTTATCTTACCGCAACTTCTAACGGGTTTTCTTTTTGCGGATACACATTGCTTACATCTCTGATTCCAATAGGCGACTGACTTCTGATATCCGACCCAATAGAAACGTTTTCTGACTTCTTCAACCGTTTTATTAATGTTCAAGTGACATCCATTGGAACCACAATGGCATTTCAGTACTATCTCTTTAATTTTTGATTTGGGAACAACAATTAAATTTCGTGCAGATCTGCCATTTTCAGTTTCCCAAACACGGTACAAACAACTATTTTGTAGCTTCAGGCTTTGCCACTGCGACCAATAAGCCCTGCTTATTGGACTGTTAGATGCTAACTCTTTCCATAATGGCTTTCTTTGTTGTTCCTTGAACGTCCTAATTTCTGCGATGTCGGGGTCCTTCTTTTGATCATTTCGTATTTGCTCTAGAGTCCATTGATCATCTGCCATGACATTTAAAGGACGAATGTGAATTATGTTCGTCTTTTCTTCTTCCGTCGAGCATTCTTTGGATTCCATTTTACACACTCGTGCCGACACAGTGCCCGAATTGCCATGATGTTCCCTGGCGTTATTTTGGCCATCCTCAGGTCTCTTTTCTGGTCGGTATCCTTTAGGTGGTTGCAGATTTACACATTTACGTCTATCACGACAGTCGCGTGCCTTATGCCCATATTTTCCACAGTTGAAGCATTTACCTTTCAATTGGGTGTTTCTGTTGGCAGCATAATGTCCGGATTTAACGCTGGCTTTGGACGCTCTACTTACTCCTTGACATAAATTTTCTCTCTCCTCATCTAGTACACGTTTCTCAATCGCTGGTCGGCACAATGTAGACACTATCTCCTGCGTAAGCGCTGTGGTGACCGTTTCCATAAATGTCAACTTTGGGTTAGTCATTGTTGCCCGTTTTGTTTCAGGATCCCGTATGCCATAAACGAATGCATTTATCTTGCACATTTCCAAGAAATCACAAGAGGGATCGGAATACGCCAAATGTGCAAGTCTCTCAACATCCGCAGCAACGATTCGCAATTACTTTGCCTTCGGAACTTCAGCTGTATTCTGTAAATAGGTGCCATGTGGTCACTGCCGTATTTTCGTTGCAATGCACCCATGACCGCTGAATAACTGTTTATGTCACTTTCTGGAACAGTCTGCAATACTTCGGCTGCGCCTCCTTTAAGCGCCACGATAAGTGCGGCTACGCTCTCCTCATTATTCCATCGATTACTTACAGCCGTGGTCTCAAATTGCAGCTTGAAAATGTTGAACGCTGTGGTTCCATCGTAAATCGGCGATTTTAGCCTCGTACCAGTAACAACATGCTGTGTAGGTCCACTTATCTTTAGTAAACTGACATCTTCTTGTATTTTCTGTAGCTTATTGTCGAAACCATTTTCCAACTTTTCAAATTTGTCATCAATGTCCACTACAATGTCATTTACATGTGCCTCAAGATCGTTTACTTTGCCATGGAGTGTATTAGAAACTTCCAGAAGCTGCTTAGAATGTTCCAGCATCTGTTGCTCAATTTTTACTTGATGTTGGTTGGAATTTTCTAGCAATTTCTCCTCAAGTCGATTTGAATTTTCTTGAAGTTCTGCTTTTAGTTGATTTGAATTTTCTAGAAGCTGTTGCTGTATTGCTCCGAGCAACTGGCTCATATCAAAACTTTGGGACTGTACTTTTTGCTCCGTGTCCACACTTTTTGATGACGCTGTTGCAGCTTCCACTTCAAACTCGTGCTCTGCGAGGTCAATGCCTTGGTTCTCTAATTCTTCCATTAGACGCTTTTGTAGCTCTACTTTCGTACCAGCAGTTGCAAGATTACGAATCGACAGCTCCTTCTTTAGCTGATCGACTTAAAGTTGATCGAATTTAACCATTTTGTATCACAATCCCACTTCTGACACCAAGGTTACGATAATTCAGTCTACGGAAAACTGTTCTACGAGTTCGTATCGCTGAATTGTGTACAAAATAAAAACACTCTTACAATTAACTTTATTAATTCACTTTAATAAACAACTTTACTAATAACAAATTCTAACAACTGCTGCATGTCCACAATTTAACTTGACATTTATCACACGAGATGCACTCGACCACTTTACAATCACTACTGAAGTACAGTGCCTCAGATGCGCGGCATAATATACTGCATGCATCAGTTCGACACGTTTTGACAAGCTTCGACTTGTTTCGAGAACCTTCTACTCGTTTCGTGAATGACGCATGCTATTGGCATCTCATTCGCACTCATGTGTTTTAATGTGTAGATCTTCCCTCTCTTTCTCTCACATTGCTCAGTACGCTGAATGATCTTCCCTCTCTTTCTAACACATTGCTTAGTGCGCTGAATTGTCTTGCGTCTCATTTATTATTGTTGATTGCTTGCACAGTGGGGCAAATTGCCTCTTTTCGTAACAATACTAAGAAATCGCGCGCGCATATTTCCTAATACTTAAAAAATTCTTAGTTAGCGCATGAGTAAATTTCTGTATTATTGAATATGACTAGCATTTAACCAGGTACTACTGGGATTCTAAATAAAACAATTTCCAGTGCAACAATACAGAAACATATCTACATAACTGTTTCCAAACAAAATCATATAGTACATGTTGACACATATATTAACTACTATAACTATTTGAAGTATAATTATGGCCATAACCTTAAAAATATGTATTAGGGATAAAATGAGAAATATTTATAAGAAATCTATATAAAATGATTAAGAATTCTATTTAAATATGTAAAAAAATTAAATTTCTTCCCTCTTTCTCTTTACAATAGGCAATAAAGAGCGAAACCAATATAATGATTAGAATTATCACACTGGTCCTGATGTTGGCAGCCAATGAAGCAGTAAACATCATGCAGACATCTATTGATGATACGAGATTATTCTTTGAGAAGACAACTGTTTCTTTGTTCTACAATGATGAATGGACGATAATAGCCAAATTTAAACCGCTAAAACGATTTCCTGGAGCTGACAAAATAATACATAATCTCAATTTGCGAACAAATGAGCACCAAAATAAACGGACCCAGCATAAAAAGATCGTGTATAGCAGTAACACGGGTCACCATGGCAATAATAGCCACACTACATGAAGAAATAATTAACTATCTATACACATCTCAATAATATTGATGATAATGAACATAAAACATACGAAATTATGAAAAGACAACTTACGGTGATTTCATCAAATTATAACAAGATAGCAGAACCTTTACTGAATTCCTTGAAGGAAGTCGAAAAGCTGCAAAAGGTGTTAAACATAACAATAAGAACTCAAAAATATATCAATGAAAAAAAAAAAACCAACAAGTTAGTCATTTACTATTCATGATGGATATATTGGAAATTCAATCTATAATTAATGCCAACCTAATCCAAATTCAAGGGCAGCACCTGATGGAAATGATATTATAGACCAGAGAACGAGTTAGATGAAATGCTGACAAGCCTCACGTTAAGAGGAAAGGCGAAATGGTTCATTCAAAAATCATTTGAAATGCACCGTGCATCGACAGTACGAGTTTTACCACACACAAACGTCATAATAATAGTCATCAAGACACCACTGCCTGATGATTTGTTGTTCACATTATATAGAATTTACCCAATACCCACAAAGATTAATGAAGAATGGGATGCGTTGGTTCAAACAACATATGACTACATATCGGAAGCAGAGGACCGAAACAAATACATAGGTCTAACGAATGTAGACCACAGCAAATGCATTGTGGTCAGCCAATATTTGAACAAAGAAATTACTCTATGTAAACGTCCAGGCACCTTGCTAACAACTGGCAACACACTATGCGAAGTCGCGCTGATTCAACACTGAACAGATATTAAAGATACCTGTGAACATGTTGCAAAACTAAGGACACCAAACACATGGTTGTATAAATTCAATAGATCAGCATTTTCCGAAGCAGTTTGTGGGTCAAATATAGCCACATTTACATTTAAGAGATGTGCATCGTGATTTCGACGGAATATTAGTACAATTAACTGATAACCAGGAACGCAAAGAATTACTTAATCGCCAAAATGAAATAACGAACACCGGTATCTCTTACGGCATATTAATGTTGATATTAATAATAATAGCAGCATATGCAGCATACATTATTACTCGACAATTAAAAATAAAGCAACAATAAAAACCGACGAATTTAATACAAATAAATCACCAATAGCAACAATAGATGTAGAAGAAGCCAAGGCACAATACCTTGAACTGGTGTCAAATACTTTTACCAACAAGAAATCGACACTCGAAAAAATCTTGTCATTGCGGAAATCAACAACGCAGAAACCAAACACCACAACACCCATAACAAGTCAACGAACGAAGTCACATGAAATAGAAGCCAATACGTCAGAAACAACAACAACGCAGCAGCAGCAGTCAGCAACGAAAACATCGGGACCAGGTTTTTATTATAAATAATTCTAAATTACAACTTTCAATTTACTAATATCTATTAAGTATTAGATAAGAAACGATTATATTATTTGTTTGTCATTTTTAAATAAACATAGAATTCAATGTAATTTATACCACGTAATTTATGCCACATAATTTACATTACATAAATTAATTTTAAAAATACCACATAAAATATTGTAAGAGAAAAAACTATTACTTACTTACTTAAATGGCCCTTACAACCGTGGATCGGTTTTGGCCGCTGAGATGAAGTCGCGCCAGTCGGATCTGCTTTGCGCGCACTGACGCCAGTTAGAAATACCAAGCGTTGCCAGGTTGTCCTCAACTTGGTCTTTCCAACGCAGATTTGGACGCCCTCTTCTACGCTGTCCACCTTCGAGTTTCGATTCAAGCACCTTCTTGGCTGGAGTGTTTTCATCCATTCGTTCGACATGACCTAGCCAGCGAAGCCGCTGGATCTTGATGCGCTTGACTATGTCAATGTCGTCGAATAACTCATACAGCTCGTGGTTCATCCTGATTCGATACTCGTTAGCAAAGCAGATAGGGCCAAAGATTTTACGGAGAATCTTTCTCTCGAACGCTCCCAGTACTCTCTCATCGGTGGTGGCCAGCGTCCATGTTTCTGCACCATAAAGTAGGACGGGCATGATGAGTGACTTGTAGAGCGTTATTTTTGTCCGGCGAGAGAGGGCTCTGCTTCTCAATTGCCTACTGAGCCCAAAGTAGCACCTGTTGGCAAGAGTTATTCTCCGTTTGATCTCCAGGCTGACGTCGTTGTTGCTGTTTACGCTGGATCCCAGATAGACGAAGTCCTTCACAATGTCGAACTTGTGGGTGTCAAAATCAGCTTTTTGGCCAAGACGCACGGACTCTTGACACAAGGAACTACGTCTTGTCCTCGTTCACCGCTAGACCCATTCGACGCGACTCTTTCTCCAATCTGGAGAATGCTGCGCTGACTGCTCGTGTGCTCCTGCCAATGATATCAATATCGTCGGCATATGCGAGCAGCATGACACTTTTGTTGAGGATAGTGCCGCTTTGACGGAGTTCGGCAGCTCGAACTATTTTCTCCATCAATAAGTTAAAAAAGTCGCACGATTGGGAGTCACCCTGTCTGAAACCTCGTTCGGTATGAAATGGCTCGGAGAGGTCTTTTCCTATTCTCACTGAGCAACGTGTGTTGCTCAGGGTCATCCTGCAAAGCCTTATAAGTTTCGCAGGTATACCGAACTCAGACATTGCGGCGTATAATCGTTCCCTTATCGGAGTGTCGAAGGCGGCTTTATAGTCGACTAATAGGTGGTAGGTGTCGATCTGTTTTTCTAGGGTCTTTTCCTGGATTAGGCGCAATGTGAAAATCTGGTCTATGGTGGACTTTCCAGGTCTGTTGACGATGGGCTTCAGTCTTTCACATAATACGCTCGATAGAACCTTGTATGCGATATTGAGTAGGCTGATCCCACGGTAGTTGGCGCAGATAGTGGGATCCCCTTTCTTAAGGATTGGGCAGAGTACACTGAGGTTCCAGTCACTTGGCATGCTTTCATCCGACCATATTCTGCTTACGAGCTCGTGCATGCTCTCTATTAGCTCTTCGCCTCCGGTCTTAAACAATTCAGCAGGCAGGCCATCAGCACCTGCGGCTTTGTTGTTTTTCAGCCGAGCAATGGCTGTTCTGACCTCGTCATGGTCGGGTGGCGGAATCTCAACGTCGTCATCAAGTACTGGGGTTGCCGGGTTTGCTTCTCTATCGGTGGAATTGAGGTCATCATCACCGGTCAGCAATTTAGAGAAGTGATCCCTCCATATTTTCAGTGTGCTCTGGATATCTGTCACTAGATTTCCGTTCTCATCTTTACAGGAAGAGGCTCCGGATTTTGAACCTCCGGCTAGGCGTCTTATTTTCTCGAAGAATTTTCGAGCCTCATTCCTGTCCCCATGCATCTCAATCTCCTCACACTCACGTCTTTCTGCCTCGCTTTTTTTACGCCTGAAATAACGTTTCTCTTCCCTCCTCTTCTCTTTATATCGCTCCTTCGCAGCTCGCGTAGCTACTGACTGCAGGGTGGATTTGTACGCAGCGCCTTTCTCTGCAGTGGCCGCGCGACACTCTTGGTCATACCACTGATTCCTCAGGGGGCGTTGGAATCCAAGCACCTCTTCGGCAGCCGTACGCATAGAGCAGGAGATATGATTCCACTGCGCGCTTATATCATCGAGAGGAGGAGTGCTTTGTCTAAGCAGGTGTGAGAGTCAAGTCGGACCTTGTCTGCTACAAGGTAATGATCCGAGTCCATATTGGCACCTCGGATAGTGCGTCCGTCAATCACAACGTGATCAATTTGATTTCGAGTTTTTTGATCGGGCGACAACCATGTGGCCTTGTGGATATCGAAATGTTCGAATCTAGTGCTTCTAACTACCATGTTTCGCGCTGCGGCGAAGTCGATTAGCCTCGTTCCATTATCGGAAGTGCTGGCATGGAGGCTAAATTTTCCGATTGTGGGACAATAGATGGCTTCTCTGCCCACCTTGGCGTTAAAATCGCCTAGCACGATTTTGATATCGTGGCGGGGGCAGCGCTCGTATGCGTTGTCTAGGTGCTCGTAGAAGCGCTCTTTTGTCTCGTCATCTTTCTCGTTCGTCGGAGCGTGTGCACAAATTAGGCTGATATGGAAATATTTAGCCTTGATGCGGATTGTTGCCAGCCTTTCGTCCACGGGCGTGAACCTAGAGACAAGATGGCGGAGTCTCTTGCCGACCACAAATCCACATCCAAATTCGTGTCTCTCCGCATGGCAGCTGTAGTAGATATCACAAGACGCTTGTTTCGAACAGCCCTGTCCCGTCCATCGCATCTCCTGGATAGCGGTGATGTCAGCCTTATATTTTTCGAGGACATCTGCCAGCTGGATAGAGGCACCTTCCCTATTAAGGGTCCGGACATTCCAGGTGCATATCCGGTCCTTAAAACCCAACGCACGAACCCTCACTCTGAAGGAGATGCTCGCCACTCACTTTAGCCGACTTCTACACCGGGTGGTGTAGATAGAGCGCTGTTTCAAGGCCTTCCACGAGGAGGACTTCCACCGAAGTGGAGGTGTCACCATTTGACAATTTGTCAATTCTGGTGACCAGTGAGTTGACTTGAGACGACACCGACAAGGATTGCGCTGGCTTCGCCATGTTGAAGCACAAAGACACGTTGCCTTGTGATAATCGCCCCCATAGTCCCCCTATAAAACTATTATTCTTTTTAATAATAATTTTCTCTTCAGAAATAATTAAAACAATGCAAAAGAAAAAACTTTTATTCTTTTTAATAATAATAATTTTTTCTTACAATAAGGGGGAGATATGTGCTTACAGCACATTAACATATGATCCACAATATAATATTAACCAGTATATTTTTCTTAATGGTATATTTTTAGGGTTAAGAATTATGCATGTTAAACACAAACACCATTTAATTGTCCAGTATAGTACGCCCACAATAAATAGATCACTCTGATCAAACAAATAAATGCTGATTTAGTTATTTTAGCCTATAAGTCACTCAGTAATGCTGACTAAGTTATTTTAGCAAGATGAAAATACTCAATTTATTGTGAAATTATAAGAATACGAGGTGTTATGTAAAAGTTAAGTATAGACTAAAAATGAATTGTTTTCGAAAAGCTGAAGTGTCTAGTACTAAGACCTAGTGATAAGTATAAGTTTACCAACTTTAAAAACGAAATAAAGTGTCTTAAAGTAAAAAGGACTCGCGTTGTATTAAATAATAAAAACAAAAAAAAGTAAGCATAATGGCCGTGTACATCCAACTCTTAAAAGCAGAATAACAATGCTTGGAGTGATATTTTTATTTAAATTAATTAATCAATCAAGCTATTTACTTAAAAATATATCTCTAAATTGTCCTACACGGCAAACCAGAGAATATATTCCGATAAAATTGAGCATATATAGCTCTAACTACTCTTTAAATGTACCGTTCCGCCGGATATGCAATGAGTTTAATGAATTATATTATCTTTTCTATCTTTCTGACTCGATTCACGTTCAACACCTAAATACTTAAGCAGACTTTGTATATTTTAATGAGACTTTTTATAGTTAACTGATGATATTTATCTATAGTTAACTCGTGAATCTGACCAGCTCGGGTGCTCAAGAAATGGTCATCAATCCGCGCGATATGCGGATGTATCTCTCGGTCGGTTGGACGGGTAAGAGGGCGGGGGATTCGTTCGAAAACAATAAGTTAAATGCAATTATTTAGCTTAAACTATTAGGTTTATCTATTGAAACAACGCATAAAAGTTTCGTCCACCGTTAAGGGTCATAATTAGTGGTAACAAGTGCGAAACAATAGGTTTTATTTTCAAAAATTGTCCATTTTTGAACATTATATTCTTGAAAACTTGGTTGGAATTTGGTCTGAAAATACTCGTCAGGGATATAAAAAATAATTTATTCAACAACATATTAAAAGTGTTGTTTTTTTCCAACAAAAAAAAGCGACTAGTTTTTTACTTTTTGGTCCCAAACTCTTCCATACTCCTCCTGTTTTTCACCACATCCCTAATCAAATTTCGGTCGTCACGACATGTTGTAACGCGTTTCCAGGCACATTTCATTCTGTAATTATCCACACCAATGACCTTAAAACGATTTATAGTACATTAACACCAAAATCGGGAACAGTTGAACTTTCTTGCAATTTCCTTCTGACTTGTCCCATATTCCTGTAATATCTGTATTTTTACACTCTGTTGCATCGTAAGTTGATTTTTTTTTACCCAGCCTGAATCGTTGTGCGTCTCTTAAAGAAGCAAGAGGTATGTGGTGCACGCACGCACACGTACATTTCCGATCTTTGCTTTTAAATCTATTTTGTTATATTTCTTTTAAACCGTAATGAGAGCCATAGCTTAAAATAATTATTTAAAATTCATAATGAGTAAGGTAAGTATAAAAGTACCACATGGTAAAATATTATAAAATAAAAATCAAAAACTAAAAAAAAAAATAATAAACTAAAAACGAAATTAAAAAATAATTTTAAACATTTTGAAAAAAAAAAATCTAAAAACGGAATAATTAACAAATTAAAACAAAAATATTACAAGTATTTTTAGCACAGTAAGTGCTGATTGCCACATACTCTCCCCCCAGTCCATGAAATTTTCGCTTTGAGATGTAGGGTGTGGCTGTGCAGAGACGCCGGACGTGAGCTGCGTTGAAACGTCTGCAGCGTTGAAACGTCGGGCAGCCTTGAAATGTCGGACTGCGTTGAAATGTCGAGCAGCGTTGAAACTGCATTAAAACATCGGACAGCGTTGAAACGACGGGCTGCATTGAAACGTCGTGCTGCGTTCAAACGTCGGGCAGCGTTTAAACGTCGTTTTGTGACGTCGATACTGCGTGCGTTGAGCGTGTGTTGAGACGTCGCTTGTGGACTGTTTAGAGACGTCGGGCCGTATGGCTGTGGAGCCGCGTGGACTGTGGTTGCGTACGATGCAACGTCGAACTGCGTGAGGTTTCGGGATAACCAACTAAGGTCACCCTGCGCACTTCGGGGCACTAATATCGCTTTATCGAATTTAAATAAAATAAACTTTTCTATTTGAAACTTTCAATGCAACTTTTATTTTTTTTTTTAGAAAACGATTAAACGTTTATTTGTGAAAAACTAAAAACGAAATTAAACAATAATTTTATAAATTTTGAAAAAAAAAATTTCTAAAAACAGAATACTTAACAAATTAAAACAAAAATATTACAAGAATTTTTAGCACAGCAAGTGCTGATTGCCACACATTCTACCAAGCCGAAAAAGTTACCAAATTTGGTTATAAACCAAAGTGCCAACACTGGTTAGCATTAAAAACCATAAGGCAGAACAACATATGTGTTACTAACACAAACTCAGCAGTGAGCGAAACTACAAAAGTGTCACGAATAAACTCTCACTATGGGACAGAAGCGTAGTCTTAACTTAGAAAGTTGAAAAATATATATGTCAATTAATTCCAAATTTGTGAACCTAGAAAACACACAAAAAATGATTCACCCTAGTGAAAAAATCCTTCTGTAGACTTGCGTAAACCAAAAACCAGTTGGGAAGGTTAGATCACTTGGGAAATTTTACAGTAGGTGTAATTATGATAGTTAGGATTATCTAAATTATAGTCGGTCTAAGCCGACTATAAATACCCTACACATATGTGTGGTAACCATTCAAAGTGATATATAGGTCACCAGGGTATACGAATCCTGAAAATAACTACAAACATTCAATCGCTGAAGAATTTCCATTCATTTGATACCCATATTTACAAATGGGTAGGTGTACCGAATTTCGATTTTTTTTTTGTGAACCAGAAGTCTTTTCTCCGGAAAACATTATTATCACGTACTTGAGCATGATGTCAATATATATTTGACCAAAAAAGTTTACCTAAGCACGTATACATAAAAATTGATCTTTATATGTACATTTTATATGAGGTATTTGAACATAAGTGGTCGGATCATATGTCACAATGAACCGATCTCGCCATACAGCGTAGGTATATTTGTAATCAAAGTTATAAGTTTCATTTATCTAGCTCTTTTTAAAAGTAGTAGGGATTTCAACAGACAGACAGACGGACAGACAGACGGACAGACGGACATCGCTAAATCGACTCAGGAGGTCATGCTGATCAAGAATATATATACTTTTCCATACCGGAGATGCTTCCTTCTGGGTGTTACAAACGGCGTACCAAACTGAATATACCCTTTCACTGTTAGTGTAGGGTATAATTAAAACAACTGCACTTTAAAAAATAAAAATGGGCTATATTAAAACTGTCGTAACTTTTTCAATATATACTCCACATGCAGAATGTGATATTATTGGGAATTCATAGGACTATCATTTTGTGTATCAAAAATTTCAAATGGATATTTGTGTTTTTCCTGATTATTTGTCAAAAACATAAAACAAAAATAACATATTTATATATATTTATTCTAGAACTCGAGAAGAATTCGGTTAGAAAGGAAAAAATTGTAGAATTTGACTAATATCAATAAAATACTACTAAAATTCAAGAATTTGTCATCTGGATATAAAGAAAGCAAATTACTTAGTTGTTAAAAAAGTAAACAAACTTTATTCAACTGGATTTTCAGAAGTTAATTTATTGATTATTAAAAACGAAAAAGAACACGCAAAATTTTTGCTGTATTCATCGCAAAAAGAACACGTGTTCATGTATTGTTGTTGTTTTCGTCGATATTGCTCTGTCTGTATGCTTTGTTTTGCGAGGTCGCCATCTGTTTGTTAGTCTACCTGTCTGTCTGCTGAAAGTAACTAAGCAAAATTTTTCTTGATATTCAAACATTACGTTCTTAGGTATCAAAAAAGAAACAATTTGTCTGGATTGCAAATTTTTTTCTTCTTAGGTATCAAAAAATGGCATGATATACAATGTTTGCATGTGTGTGTTTTCACGAATAGAACAACAAAGCACAGCACAGCCATCTGTTTGTTAGTCTACCTGTCTGTCTGCTGAAAGTAACTAAGCAAAATTTTTCTTGATATTCAAACATTACGTTCTTAGGTATCAAAAAAGAAACAATTTGTCTGGATTGCAAATTTTTTTCTTCTTAGGTATCAAAAAACGGCATGATATACAATGTTTGCATGTGTGTGTTTTCACGAATAGAACAACAAAGCACAGCCAGACAAGCAAGCGTCTGTGTATGTATGAATCTTAAAGATATAAAAAACGATTTTTCCTATGAATATAGATATGGTTTCAGTTCATAAACATAGATTTGTGTTCAATTTTGAATAAATACCAAGTTGATTTCATTCCATTGTTATCTAAATACACTATACAATGCTTATGGGTAACGTGCGGAGAGATTATTCATAACCAACAGAAGAGGCAACAGAAGAGGAGAAAGTGTATAAGGTAAGTAAACGGGTTCAGAATAATATACAGAGATTAAATTAAATAATAATAATAATAAAATATATTCAATTACATTACATTAAGTATTCAAAGAAGTCATTTACTATACAAACATGCATATAGGTAATAAAGTTCTAAATAAACAATAAATTAACTCGACTATATTTTTTTTTATTTTATGTTAGCTTCGAAATAATTGCTTTTAGTTAGTTTCAACATATCGACAGACAGACACACGAACAAACAGATGGGGCTGACAGACGGACAAAGTAAAACAAAACATAATAGCGACAAAGCAAGATGGAAAAAACAACAACTATACGAACACGTGTTCATTAAATTATGAGACAACAACATTTTTGATACCTAAGAAATTAATAACTGAATCCAAGAATAATTCTACTTAGTTACTTTTTTTTTTTTGATACCCAAGATTTTAATAACTGAATCCAAGAATAATTCTAATTAGTTACTAAGAAAATCTATTTCTTGAAATTCCGTATACTTCTTGATTCCTTCTGGATTTTAGAACTTTTTTCCCTCCGTGTAGTTAAATATGTTAATAAATATAACAATACGTACAAATATACAATATAAATACTTATCATTTTGACAAATTAAAATATTCAAAACATGTTTTTCGATAAAATGAATTTTGTATGGGTCACACAGTATGCCAATTATTCATATGAAACCCTAAACTCTGAACACTAAACTATTAATTTTACAGTTCTTGTTAATTAAATTTGATTTAAAACAAATAAATATTCCGTAATATTATAATTCCATACATTACCTTGCATCTTATATATCTGATTTTTTCTTTTGTGAATTGTCTAATTATCATTGGACTTTTTTTAATTTATATTTTTAGGGATATAATCTAAAAACGTTAATCTCGACATAAATTTGTTAGATATACAAGAAATATAAAATGGGACACATATCAAAAAATATTTTTCTATCCAGGATCTAAAACCCTTTGGATTATCAGTTCCGGATCCGATT
Source organism: Dryomyza anilis (assembly GCA_951804985.1). NCBI lineage: Eukaryota > Metazoa > Arthropoda > Insecta > Diptera > Dryomyzidae > Dryomyza > Dryomyza anilis. Next base: position 55,563,129 of record OX638131.1, read on the forward strand.
CCAAGATTTTTAAAATAGTGGTTCCGGTTCCGAGTCCGGTTTCAACCAAACAAATTATATGGGTTCTGGTTCCACACATTTTTTAATAACGATTCCGATTCTGATTTCAAAACTCGAATAGGTTCCGGTTTATTGCGGTTCCTGCTTCTTTATATCCGGTCAAATTTTTGGTGCGGATTGGTAAGAATTGTGATATGTACGTACAATAGTACCTAATATAAGCCGTAAATATTTTACGATGGTCAAGTTAAATAACTTAATGAGAATGGTAGGTGTGACAGTTGGCTAATCAAGTATGTATATAAATTCCAATTATAAATATTTATAGTCAATTTTCCATTTCAATTATATGACAGGTGGGCGTGGCAACGCACCAATCTTGTTCATTTTCAAACTGAAATATATACGTAGTCCATGTATGCGTAGTGTATAGTTTCGTTAAGATTGGCGGAAAAAGGTATTTACGGCGAGCTAGAATTGACTTTTGTCCCACAGTGCAGTGTTACCCTGGTCGGCTTTCATTAGCTGATACAGGAGACATTGATGTGTTACCGAGGACACAGGACATATTAACGACTGACGCAAAGTTATCCGTCCTCGTTAAGGGCCAAAGGACGTCATACATAGTTACAAAGTAAAGAAGCATAGAGTAAGTTTGGTTGCCAAAATAAATAGGAGTAGAGCTCATACAGCTCGTCGTTCCATCTAATTCTGTACTCGATTTCAACGTATTTCGGGCCATAGATTTTCCGAAGAATCTTTCTTTCAAACACTCCTAAAGCTCGCTCATCGGTGTTGGTAAGCGTCCATGCCTCAGCACGGAGAACTGGCATGATGAGCGACTTATAGAGCGTTATTTTTGTCCAATTGAAGTAGAATTAAACATAAAAACAACGCGGCCAGTGTATTATTTCTATAAAATAGAAATAATACACTGGCAAAATATACTTTTTTGTAACGCGCGGACCACTGGCGCCCACTGAGACTATCTCACCTCTGAACCAGGAGAACCGGTCTCGTTACAACTCCCGGAGATATCAGAACTCAATGTGAAAAAACCCAATTCACAAATTCCAATTTTTCAAGTCGCGCTGATTCAACACTGAACAGATATTAAAGATACCTGTGAACATGTTGCAATCAAAAGGGGTTCAGGCCTAGTAGTTAAACTAAGGACACCAAACACATGGTTGTATAAATTCAATAGATCAGCATTTTCCGAAGCAGTTTGTGGGTCAAATATAGCCACATTTACACTATCCGGTCTGGGTTGGATGTCCATAAATGATACTGCCATACGAGTTTACACATCACAGCATTAGGAATATAACATACAAGAAGGAAGAACATACGGTTATGATAGAAAATCTACAAGGCAATTGGTCATCTTTACCGTATTCAAATATATCACAAACACCGTTACCGATCTTGGTGTCAGATCACAGCAAAATAAGATCAGCATTAAGAGATGTGCATCGTGATTTAAATTAATTAGTGGTGGCGTACAATCAAGCTATTTACTTAAAAATATATCTCTAAATTGTCCTACACGGCAAACCAGAGAATATATTCCGATAAAATTGAGCATATATAGCTCTAACTACTCTTTAAATGTACCGTTCCGTCGGATATGCAATGAGTTTAATGAATTATATTATCTTTTCTATCTTTCTGACTCGATTCACGTTCAACACCTAAATACTTAAGCAGACTTTGTATATTTTAATGAGACTTTTTATAGTTAACTGATGATATTTATCTATAGTTAACTCGTGAATCTGCTCAAGAAACGGTCATCAATCCGCGCGATATGCGGATGTATCTCTCGGTCGGTTGGACGGGTAAGAGGGCGTGGGATTCGTTCGAAAACAATAAGTTAAATGCAATTATTTTGCTTAAACTATTAGGTTTATCTATTGAAACAACGCATAAAAGTTTCGTCCACCGTTAAGGGTCATAATTAGTGGTAACAAGTGCGAAACAATAGGTTTTATTTTCAAAAATTGCCCATTTTTGAACATTATGTTCTTGAATATCGTAAAACTTGGTTGGAATTTGGTCTGAAAATACTCGTCAGGGATATCCAAAATATATTCTAAATAAAATTTGACCAAACAAATAGTTAAAAAAATAATTTATTCAACAACATATTAAAAGTGTTGTTTTTTTCCAACAAAAAAAAGCGACTAGTTTTTTACTTTTTGGTCCCAAACTCTTCCATACTCCTCCTGTTTTTCACCACATCCCTAATCAAATTTCGGTCGTCACGACATGTTGTAACGCGTTTCCAGGCACATTTCATTCTGTAATTATCCACACCAATGACCTTAAAACGATTTATAGTACATTAACACCAAAATCGGGAACAGTTGAACTTTCTTGCAATTTCCTTCTGACTTGTCCCATATTCCTGTAATATCTGTATTTTTACACTCTGTTGCATCGTAAGTTGAATTTTTTTTACCCAGCCTGAATCGTTGTGCGTCTCTTAAAGAAGCAAGAGGTATGTGGTGCACGCACGCACACGTACATTTCCGATCTTTGCTTTTAAATCTATTTTGTTATATTTCTTTTAAACCGTAATGAGAGCCATAGCTTAAAATAATGATTTAAAATTCATAATGAGTAAGGTAAGTATAAAAGTACCACATGGTAAAATATTATAAAATAAAAATCAAAAACTAAAAAAAAAATGAAAAACTAAAAACGAAATTAAAAAATAATTTTAAACATTTTGAAAAAAAAAAATCTAAAAACGGAATAATTAACAAATTAAAACAAAAATATTACAAGTATTTTTAGCACAGTAAGTGCTGATTGCCACATACTCTCCCTCCAGTCCATGAAATTTTCGCTTTGAGATGTAGGGTGTGGCTGTGCAGAGACGCCGGACGTGAGCTGCGTTGAAACGTCGAGCAGCGTTGAAACGTCGGGCAGCCTTGAAATGTCGGACTGCGTTGAAATGTCGAGCAGCGTTGAAACTGCATTAAAACATCGGACAGCGTTGAAACGACGGGCTGCATTGAAACGTCGTGCTGCGTTCAAACGTCGGGCAGCGTTTAAACGTCGTTTTGTGACGTCGATACTGCGTGCGTTGAGCGTGTGTTGAGACGTCGCTTGTGGACTGTTTAGAGACGTCGGGCCGTATGGCTGTGGAGCCGCGTGGACTGTGGTTGCGTACGATGCAACGTCGAACTGCGTGAGGTTTCGGGATAACCAACTAAGGTCACCCTGCGCACTTCGGGGCACTAATATCGCTTTATCGAATTTAAATAAAATAAACTTTTCTATTTGAAACTTTCAATGCAACTTTTATTTTTTTTTTAGAAAACGATTAAACGTTTATTTGTGAAAAACTAAAAACGAAATTAAACAATAATTTTATAAAAAAACAAAATTTCTAAAAACAGAATACTTAACAAATTAAAACAAAAATATTACAAGAATTTTTAGCACAGTAAGTGCTGATTGCCACACATTCTACCAAGCCGAAAAAGTTACCAAATTTGGTTATAAACCAAAGTGCCAACACTGGTTAGCATTAAAAACCATAAGGCAGAACAACATATGTGTTACTAACACAAACTCAGCAGTGAGCGAAACTACAAAAGTGTCACGAATAAACTCTCACTATGGGACAGAAGCGTAGTCTTCACTTAGAAAGTTGAAAAATATATATGTCAATTAATTCCAAATTTGTGAACCTAGAAAACACACAAAAAATGATTCACCCTAGTGAAAAAATCCTTCTGTAGACTTGCGTAAACCAAAAACCAGTTGGGAAGGTTAGATCACATGGGAAATTTTAAAGTAGGTGTAATTATGATAGTTAGGATTATCTAAATTATAGTTGGTCTAAGCCGACTATAAATACCCTACACATATGTGTGGTTACCATTCAAAGTGATATATAGGTCACCAGGGTATACGAATCCTGAAAATAACTACAAACATTCAATCGCTGAAGAATTTCCATTCATTTGATACCCATATTTACAAATGGGTAGGTGTACCGAATTTCGATTTTTTTTTTGTGAACCACAAGTCTTTTCGCCGGAAAACATTATTATCACGTACTTGAGCATGATGTCAATATATATTTGACCAAAAAAGTTTACCTAAGCACGTATACATAAAAATTGATCTTTATATGTACATTTTATATGAGGTATTTGAACATAAGTGGTCGGATCATATGTCACAATGAACCGATCTCGCCATACAGCGTAGGTATATTTGTAATCAAAGTTATAAGTTTCATTTATCTAGCTCTTTTTAAAAGTAGTAGGGATTTCAACAGACAGACAGACGGACAGACAGACGGACAGACGGACATCGCTAAATCGACTCAGGAGGTCATGCTGATCAAGAATATATATACTTTTCCATACCGGAGATGCTTCCTTCTGGGTGTTACAAACGGCGTACCAAACTGAATATACCCTTTCACTGTTAGTGTAGGGTATAATTAAAACAACTGCACTTTAAAAAATAAAAATGGGCTATATTAAAACTGTCGTAACTTTTTCAATATATACTCCACATGCAGAATGTGATATTATTGGGAATTCATAGGACTATCATTTTGTGTATCAAAAATTTCAAATGGATATTTGTGTTTTTCCTGATTATTTGTCAAAAACATAAAACAAAAATAACATATTTATATATATTTATTCTAGAACTCGAGAAGAATTCGGTTAGAAAGGAAAAAATAGTAGAATTTGACTAATATCAATAAAATACTACTAAAATTCAAGAATTTGTCATCTGGATATAAAGAAAGCAAATTACTTAGTTGTCAAAAAAGTAAACAAACTTTATTCAACTGGATTTTCAGAAGTTAATTTATTGATTATTAAAAACGAAAAAGAACACGCAAAATTTTTGCTGTATTCATCGCAAAAAGAACACGTGTTCATGTATTGTTGTTGTTTTCATCGATATTGCTCTGTCTGTATGCTTTGTTTTGCGAGGTCGCCATCTGTTTGTTAGTCTACCTGTCTGTCTGCTGAAAGTAACTAAGCAAAATTTTTCTTGATATTCAAACATTACGTTCTTAGGTATCAAAAAAGAAACAATTTGTCTGGATTGCAAATTTTTTTCTTCTTAGGTATCAAAAAACGGCATGATATACAATGTTTGCATGTGTGTGTTTTCACGAATAGAACAACAAAGCACAGCCAGACAAGCAAGCGTCTGTGTATGTATGAACCTTAAACATATAAAAAACGATTTTTCCTATGAATATAGATATGGTTTCAGTTCATAAACATAGATTTGTGTTCAATTTTGAATAAATACCAAGTTGATTTCATTCCATTGTTATCTAAATACACTATACAATGCTTATGGGTAACGTGCGGAGGGATTATTCATAACCAACAGAAGAGGCAACAGAAGAGGAGAAAGTGTATAAGGTAAGTAAACGGGTTCAGAATAATATACAGAGATTAAATTAAATAATAATAATAATAAAATATATTCAATTACATTACATTAAGTATTCAAAGAAGTCATTTACTATACAAACATGCATATAGGTAATAAAGTTCTAAATAAACAATAAATTAACTCGACTATTTTTTTTTTATTTTATGTTAGCTTCGAAATAATTGCATTTAGTTAGTTTCAACATATCGACAGACAGACACACGAACAACAGATGGGGCTGACAGACGGACAAAGTAAACCAAAACATAATAGCGACAAAGCAAGATGGAAAAAACAACAACTATACGAACACGTGTTCATTAAATTATGAGACAACAACATTTTTGATACCTAAGAAATTAATAACTGAATCCAAGAATAATTCTACTTAGTTACTTTTTTTTTTTTGATACCCAAGATTTTAATAACTGAATCCAAGAATAATTCTAATTAGTTACTAAGAAAATCTATTTCTTGAAATTCCGTATACTTCTTGATTCCTTCTGGATTTTAGAACTTTTTTCCCTCCGTGTAGTTAAATATGTTAATAAATATAACAATACGTACAAATATACAATATAAATACTTATCATTTTGACAAATTAAAATATTCAAAACATGTTTTTCGATAAAATGAATTTTGTATGGGTCACACAGTATGCCAATTATTCAAATGAAACCCTAAACTCTGAACACTAAACTATTAATTTTACAGTTCTTGTTAATTAAATTTGATTTAAAACAAATAAATATTCCGTAATATTATAATTCCATACATTACCTTCCATCTTATATATCTGATTTTTTCTTTTGTGAATTGTCTAACTATCATTGGACTTTTTTTAATTTATATTTTTAGGGATATAATCTAAAAACGTTAATCTCGACATAAATTTGTTAGATATACAAGAAATATAAAATGGGACACATATCAAAAAATATTTTTCTATCCAGGATCTAAAACCCTTTGGATTATCAGTTCCGGATCCGATTCCAAGATTTTTAAAATAGTGGTTCCGGTTCCGAGTCCGGTTTCAACCAAACAAATTATATGGGTTCTGGTTCCACACATTTTTTAATAACGATTCCGATTCTGATTTCAAAACTCGAATAGGTTCCGGTTTATTGCGGTTCCTGCTTCTTTATATCCGGTCAAATTTTTGGTGCGGATTGGTAAGAATTGGGATATGTACGTACAATAGTACCTAATATAGGCCGTAAATATTTTACGATGGTCAAGTTAAATAACTTAATGAGAATGGTAGGTGTGACAGTTGGCTAATCAAGTATGTATATAAATTCCAATTATAAACATTTATAGTCAATTTTCCATTTCAATTATATGACAGGTGGGCGTGGCAATGCACCAATCTTGTTCATTTTCAAACTGAAATATATACGTAGTCCATGTATGCTTAGTGTATAGTTTCGTTAAGATTGGCGGAAAAAGGTATTTACGGCGAGCTAGAATTGACTTTTGTCCCACAGTGCAGTGTTACCCTGGTCGGCTTTCATTAGCTGATACAGGAGACATTGATGTGTTACCGAGGACACAGGACAAATTAACGACTGACGCAAAGTTATCCGTCCTCGTTAAGGGCCAAAGGACGTCATACATAGTAACAAAGTAAAGAAGCATAGAGTAAGTTTGGTTGCCAAAATATATAGGAGTAGAGCTCATACAGCTCGTCGTTCCATCTAATTCTGTACTCGATTTCAACGTATTTCGGGCCATAGATTTTCCGAAGAATCTTTCTTTCAAACACTCCTAAAGCTCGCTCATCGGTGTTGGTAAGCGTCCATGCCTCAGCACGGAGAACTGGCATGATGAGCGACTTATAGAGCGTTATTTTTGTCCAATTGAAGTAGAATTAAACATAAAAACAACACTGGCAAAATATACATTTTTATAACGCGCGGACCACTGGCGCCCACTGAGACTATCTCACCTCTGAACCAGGAGAACCGGTCTCGTTACAACTCCCGGAGATATCAGAACTCAATGTGAAAAAACCCAATTCACAAATTCCAATTTTTCAAGTCGCGCTGATTCAACACTGAACAGATATTAAAGATACCTGTGAACATGTTGCAATCAAAAGGGGTTCAGGCCTAGTAGTTAAACTAAGGACACCAAACACATGGTTGTATAAATTCAATAGATCAGCATTTTCCGAAGCAGTTTGTGGGTCAAATATAGCCACATTTACACTATCCGGTCTGGGTTGGATGTCCATAAATGATACTGCCATACGAGTTTACACATCACAGCATTAGGAATATAACATACAAGAAGGAAGAACATACGGTTATGATAGAAAATCAACAAGGCAATTGGTCATCTTTACCGTATTCAAATATATCACAAACACCGTTACCGATCTTGGTGTCAGATCACAGCAAAATAAGATCAGCATTAAGAGATGTGCATCGTGATTTCGACGGAATATTAGTACAATTAACTGATAACCAGTAACGCAAAGAATAACTTAATCGCCAAAATGAAATAACGAACACCGGTATCTCTTACGGCATATTAATGTTGATATTAATAATAATAGCAGCATACATTATTACTCGACAATTAAAAATAAAGCAACAATAAAAACCGACGAATTTAATACAAATAAATCACCAATAGCAACAATAGATGTAGAAGAAGCCAAGGCACAATACCTTGAACTGGTGTCAAATACTTTTACCAGCAAGAAATCGACACTCGAAAAAATCTTGTCATTGCGGAAATCAACAACGCAGAAACCAAACACCACAACACCCATAACAAGTCAACGAACGAAGTCACATGAAATAGAAGCCAATACGTCAGAAACAACAACAACGCAGCAGCAGCAGTCAGCAACGAAAACATCGGGACCAGGTTTTTATTATAAATAATTCGAAATTACAACTTTCAATTTATTAATATCTATTAAGTATTAGATAAGAAACGATCATAACTTCATAACTAATATACTCACTTAAATTATTTGTTTGTCATTTTTAAATAAACATAGAATTCAATGTAATTTATACCACGTAATTTATGCCACATAATTTACATTACATAAATTAATTTTAAAAATACCACATAAAATATTGTAAGAGAAAAAAACTATTATTCTTTTTAATAATAATTTTCTCTTCAGAAATAATTAAAAAGGGGGAGATATATGCTTACAGCACATTAACATATGATCCACAATATAATTTTAACCAGTATATTTTTCTTAATGGTATATTTTTAGGGTTAAAAATTATGCATGTTAAACACAAACAGAATTTAATTGTCCAGTATAGTACGCCCACAATAAATAGATCACTCTGATCATACAAATAAATGCTGATTTAGTTATTTTAGCCTATAAGTCACTCAGTAATGCTGACTAAGTTATTTTAGCATGATGAAAATACTCAATTTATTGTGAAATTATAAGAATACGAGGTGTTATGTAAAAGTTAAGTATAGACTAAAAATGAATTGTTTTCGAAAAGCTGAAGTGTCTAGTACTAAGACCTAGTGATAAGTATAAGTTTACCAACTTTAAAAACGAAATAAAGTGTCTTAAAGTAAAAAGGACTCGCGTTGTATTAAATAATAAAAACAAAAAAAAGTAAGCATAATGGCCGTGTACATCCAACTCTTAAAAGCAGAATAACAATGCTTGGAGTGATATTTTTATTTAAATTAATTAGTGGTGGCGTACAATCAAGCTATTTACTTAAAAATATATCTCTAAATTGTCCTACACGGCAAACCAGAGAATATATACCGATAAAATTGAGCATATATAGCTCTAACTACTCTTTAAATGTACCGTTCCGTCGGATATGCAATGAGTTTAATGAATTATATTATCTTTTCTATCTTTCTGACTCGATTCACGTTCAACACCTAAATACTTAAGCAGACTTTGTATATTTTAATGAGACTTTTTATAGTTAACTGATGATATTTATCTATAGTTAACTCGTGAATCTGCTCAAGAAACGGTCATCAATCCGCGCGATATGCGGATGTATCTCTCGGTCGGTTGGACGGGTAAGAGGGCGTGGGATTCGTTCGAAAACAATAAGTTAAATGCAATTATTTTGCTTAAACTATTAGGTTTATCTATTGAAACAACGCATAAAAGTTTCGTCCACCGTTAAGGGTCATAATTAGTGGTAACAAGTGCGAAACAATAGGTTTTATTTTCAAAAATTGTCCATTTTTGAACATTATATTCTTGAATATCGTAAAACTTGGTTGGAATTTGGTCTGAAAATACTCGTCAGGGATATCCAAAATATATTCTAAATAAAATTTGACCAAACAAATAGTTAAAAAAAATAATTTATTCAACAACATATTAAAAGTGTTGTTTTTTTCCAACAAAAAAAAGCGACTAGTTTTTTACTTTTTGGTCCCAAACTCTTCCATACTCCTCCTGTTTTTCACCACATCCCTAATCAAATTTCGGTCGTCACGACATGTTGTAACGCGTTTCCAGGCACATTTCATTCTGTAATTATCCACACCAATGACCTTAAAACGATTTATAGTACATTAACACCAAAATCGGGAACAGTTGAACTTTCTTGCAATTTCCTTCTGACTTGTCCCATATTCCTGTAATATCTGTATTTTTACACTCTGTTGCATCGTAAGTTGAATTTTTTTTACCCAGCCTGAATCGTTGTGCGTCTCTTAAAGAAGCAAGAGGTATGTGGTGCACGCACGCACACGTACATTTCCGATCTTTGAGTAAGGTAAGTATAAAAGTACCACATGGTAAAATATTATAAAATAATAATCAAAAACTAAAAAAAAAATGAAAAACTAAAAACGAAATTAAAAAATAATTTTAAACATTTTGAAAAAAAAATCTAAAAACAGAATAATTAACAAATTAAAACAAAAATATTACAAGTATTTTTAGCACAGTAAGTGCTGATTGCCACATACTCTCCCTCGAGTGCAACGAAATTTTCGCTTTGAGATGTAGGGTGTGGCTGTGCAGAGACGCCGGACGTGAGCTGCGTTGAAACGTCGAGCAGCGTTGAAAAGTCGGGCAGCCTTGAAATATCGGACTGCGTTGAAACGTCGAGCAGCGTTGAAACTGCATTAAAACATCGGACAGCGTTGAAACGACGGGCTGCATTGAAACGTCGTGCTGCGTTCAAACGTCAGGCAGCGTTTAAACGTCGTTTTGTGACGTCGATACTGCGTGCGTTGAGCGTGTGTTGAGACGTCGCTTGTGGACTGTTTAGAGACGTCGGGCCGTATGGCTGTGGAGCCGCGTGGACTGTGGTTGCGTACGATGCAACGTCGAACTGCGTGAGGTTTCGGGATAACCAACTAAGGTCACCCTGCGCACTTCTGGGCACCAATATCGCTTTATCGAATTTAAATAAAATACACTTAAAACAGAATACTTAAACAAATTAAAATAAAAATATTACAAGTATTTTTAGCACAGTAAGTGCTGATTGCCACACATTCTACCAAGCCGAAAAAGTTACCAAATTTGGTTATAAACCAAAGTGCCAACACTGGTTAGCATTAAAAACCAAAAGGCAGAACAACATTTGTGTTACTAACACAAACTCAGCAGTGAGCGAAACTACAAAAGTGTCACGAATAAACTCTCACTATGGGACAGAAGCGTAGTCTTAACTTAGAAAGTTGAAAAATATATATGTCAATTAATTCCAAATTTGTGAACCTAGAAAACACACAAAAAATGATTCACCCTAGTGAAAAAATCCTTCTGTAGACTTGCGTAAAGCAAAAACCAGTTGGGAAGGTTAGATCACTTGGGAAATTTTAAAGTAGGTGTAATTATGATAGTTAGGATTATCAAAATTATAGTCGGTCTAAGCCGACTATAAATACCCTACACATATGTGTGGTTACCATTCAAAGTGATATATAGGCCACCAGGGTATACGAATCCTGAAAATAACTACAAACATTCAATCGCTGAAGAATTTTCATTCATTTGATACCCATATTTACAAATGGGTAGGTGTACCGAATTTCGATTTTTTTTTGTGAACCACAAGTCTTTTCGCCGGAAAACATTATTATCACGTACTTGAGCATGATGTCAATATATATTTGACCAAAAAAGTTTACCTAAGCACGTATACATAAAAATTGATCTTTATATGTACATTTTATATGAGGTATTTGAACATAAGTGGTCGGATCATAGGTCACAATGGACCGATCTCGCCAATATTACTCGACAATTAAAAATAAAGCAACAATAAAAACCGACGAATTTAATACAAATAAATCACCAATAGCAACAATAGATGTAGAAGAAGCCAAGGCACAATACCTTGAACTGGTGTCAAATACTTTTACCAACAAGAAATCGACACTCGAAAAAATCTTGTCATTGCGGAAATCAACAACGCAGAAACCAAACACCACAACACCCATAACAAGTCAACGAACGAAGTCACATGAAATAGAAGCCAATACGTCAGAAACAACAACAACGCAGCAGCAGCAGTCAGCAACGAAAACATCGGGACCAGGTTTTTATTATAAATAATTCGAAATTACAACTTTCAATTTATTAATATCTATTAAGTATTAGATAAGAAACGATCATAACTTCATAACTAATATACTCACTTAAATTATTTGTTTGTCATTTTTAAATAAACATAGAATTCAATGTAATTTATACCACGTAATTTATGCCACATAATTTACATTACATAAATTAATTTTAAAAATACCACATAAAATATTGTAAGAGAAAAAACTATTATTCTTTTTAATAATAATTTTCTCTTCAGAAATAATTAAAAAGGGGGAGATATGTGCTTACAGCACATTAACATATGATCCACAATATAATTTTAACCAGTATATTTTTCTTAATGGTATATTTTTAGGGTTAAAAATTATGCATGTTAAACACAAACAGCATTTAATTGTCCAGTATAGTACGCCCACAATAAATAGATCACTCTGATCATACAAATAAATGCTGATTTAGTTATTTTAGCCTATAAGTCACTCAGTAATGCTGACTAAGTTATTTTAGCATGATGAAAATACTCAATTTATTGTGAAATTATAAGAATACGGGGTGTTATGTAAAAGTTAAGTATAGACTAAAAATGAATTGTTTTCGAAAAGCTGAAGTGTCTAGTACTAAGACCTAGTGATAAGTATAAGTTTACCAACTTTAAAAACGAAATAAAGTGTTTTAAAGTAAAAAGGACTCGCGTTGTATTAAATAATAAAAACAAAAAAAAGTAAGCATAATGGCCGTGTACATCCAACTCTTAAAAGCAGAATAACAATGCTTGGAGTGATATTTTTATTTAAATTAATTAGTGGTGGCGTACAATCAAGCTATTTACTTAAAAATATATCTCTAAATTGTCCTACACGGCAAACCAGAGAATATATTCCGATAAAATTGAGCATATATAGCTCTAACTACTCTTTAAATGTACCGTTCCGTCGGATATGCAATGAGTTTAATGAATTATATTATCTTTTCTATCTTTCTGACTCGATTCACGTTCAACACCTAAATACTTAAGCAGACTTTGTATATTTTAATGAGACTTTTTATAGTTAACTGATGATATTTATCTATAGTTAACTCGTGAATCTGCTCAAGAAACGGTCATCAATCCGCGCGATATGCGGATGTATCTCTCGGTCGGTTGGACGGGTAAGAGGGCGTGGGATTCGTTCGAAAACAATAAGTTAAATGCAATTATTTTGCTTAAACTATTAGGTTTATCTATTGAAACAACGCATAAAAGTTTCGTCCACCGTTAAGGGTCATAATTAGTGGTAACAAGTGCGAAACAATAGGTTTTATTTTCAAAAATTGTCCATTTTTGAACATTATATTCTTGAATATCGTAAAACTTGGTTGGAATTTGGTCTGAAAATACTCGTCAGGGATATCCAAAATATATTCTAAATAAAATTTGACCAAACAAATAGTTAAAAAAATAATTTATTCAACAACATATTAAAAGTGTTGTTTTTTTCCAACAAAAAAAAGCGACTAGTTTTTTACTTTTTGGTCCCAAACTCTTCCATACTCCTCCTGTTTTTCACCACATCCCTAATCAAATTTCGGTCGTCACGACATGTTGTAACGCGTTTCCAGGCACATTTCATTCTGTAATTATCCACACCAATGACCTTAAAACGATTTATAGTACATTAACACCAAAATCGGGAACAGTTGAACTTTCTTGCAATTTCCTTCTGACTTGTCCCATAATATCTGTATTTTTACACTCTGCTGCATCGTAAGTTGAATTTTTTTTACCCAGCCTGAATCGTTGTGCGTCTCTTAAAGAAGCAAGAGGTATGTGGTGCACGCACGCACACGTACATTTCCGATCTTTGAGTAAGGTAAGTATAAAAGTACCACATGGTAAAATATTATAAAATAAAAATCAAAAACTAAAAAAAAAATGAAAAACTAAAAACGAAATTAAAAAATAATTTTAAACATTTTGAAAAAAAAAATCTAAAAACAGAATAATTAACAAATTAAAACAAAAATATTACAAGTATTTTTAGCACAGTAAGTGCTGATTGCCACATACTCTCCCTCGAGTGCAACGAAATTTTCGCTTTGAGATGTAGGGTGTGGCTGTGCAGAGACGCCGGACGTGAGCTGCGTTGAAACGTCGAGCAGCGTTGAAACGTCGGGCAGCCTTGAAATATCGGACTGCGTTGAAACGTCGAGCAGCGTTGAAACTGCATTAAAACATCGGACAGCGTTGAAACGACGGGCTGCATTGAAACGTCGTGCTGCGTTCAAACGTCAGGCAGCGTTTAAACGTCGTTTTGTGACGTCGATACTGCGTGCGTTGAGCGTGTGTTGAGACGTCGCTTGTGGACTGTTTAGAGACGTCGGGCCGTATGGCTGTGGAGCCGCGTGGACTGTGGTTGCGTACGATGCAACGTCGAACTGCGTGAGGTTTCGGGATAACCAACTAAGGTCACCCTGCGCACTTCTGGGCACCAATATCGCTTTATCGAATTTAAATAAAATACACTTTTCTATTTGAAACTTTCAATGCAACTTTTATTTTTTTTTTAGAAAACAATTAAACGTTTATTTGTGAAAAACTAAAAACGAAATTAAACAATAATTTTATAAATTTTGAAAAAACAAAATTTCTAAAAACAGAATACTTAAACAAATTAAGTGCCAACACTGGTTAGCATTAAAAACCAAAAGGCAGAACAACATTTGTGTTACTAACACAAACTCAGCAGTGAGCGAAACTACAAAAGTGTCACGAATAAACTCTCACTATGGGACAGAAGCGTAGTCTTAACTTAGAAAGTTGAAAAATATATATGTCAATTAATTCCAAATTTGTGAACCTAGAAAACACACAAAAAATGATTCACCCTAGTGAAAAAATCCTTCTGTAGACTTGTGTAAAGCAAAAACCAGTTGGGAAGGTTAGATCACATGGGAAATTTTAAAGTAGGTGTAATTATGATAGTTAGGATTATCAAAATTATAGTCGGTCTAAGCCGACTATAAATACCCTACACATATGTGTGGTTACCATTCAAAGTGATATATAGGTCACCAGGGTATACGAATCCTGAAAATAACTACAAACATTCAATCGCTGAAGAATTTCCATTCATTTGATACCCATATTTACAAATGGGTAGGTGTACCGAATTTCGATTTTTTTTTTGTGAACCACAAGTCTTTTCGCCGGAAAACATTATTATCACGTATTGAGCATGATGTCAATATATATTTGACCAAAAAAGTTTACCTAAGCACGTATACATAAAAATTTATCTTTATATGTACATTTTATATGAGGTATTTGAACATAAGTGGTCGGATCATAGGTCACAATGGACCGATCTCGCACATACAGCGTAGGTATATTAGTAATCAAAGTTATAAGTTTCATTTATCTAGCTCTTCAATTTTAAAAGTAGTAGGGATTTCAACAGACAGACGGACATCGCTAAATCGACTCAGGAGGTCATGCTGATCAAGAATATATATACTTTTCCATACCGGAGATGCTTCCTTCTGGGTGTTACAAACGGCGTACCAAACTGAATATACCCTTTCACTGTTAGTGTAGGGTATAATTAAAACAACTGCACTTTAAAAAATAAAAATGGGCTATATTAAAACTGTCGTAACTTTTTCAATATATACTCCACATGCAGAATGTGATATTATTGGGAATTCATAGGACTATCATTTTGTGTATCAAAAATTTCAAATGGATATTTGTGTTTTTCCTGATTATTTGTCAAAAACATAAAACAAAAATAACATATTTATATATATTTATTCTAGAACTCGAGAAGAATTCGGTTAGAAAGAAAAAAATAGTAGAATTTGACTAATATCAATAAAATACTACTAAAATTCAAGAATTTGTCATCTGGATATAAAGAAAGCAAATTACTTAGTTGTCAAAAAAGTAAACAAACTTTATTCAACTGGATTTTCAGAAGTTAATTTATTGATTATTAAAAACGAAAAAGAACACGCAAAATTTTTGCTGTATTCATCGCAAAAAGAACACGTGTTCATGTATTGTTGTTGTTTTCGTCGATATTGCTCTGTCTGTATGCTTTGTTTTGCGAGGTCGCCATCTGTTTGTTAGTCTACCTGTCTGTCTGTTGAAAGTAACTAAGCAAAATTTTTCTTGATATTCAAACATTACGTTCTTAGGTATCAAAAAAGAAACAATTTGTCTGGATTGCAAATTTTTTTCTTCTTAGGTATCAAAAAACGGCATGATATACAATGTTTGCATGTGTGTGTTTTCACGAATAGAACAACAAAGCACAGCCAGACAAGCAAGCGTCTGTGTATGTATGAATCTTAAAGATATAAAAAACGATTTTTCCTATGAATATAGATATGGTTTCAGTTCATAAACATAGATTTGTGTTCAATTTTGAATAAATACCAAGTTGATTTCATTCCATTGTTATCTAAATACACTATACAATGCTTATGGGTAACGTGCGGAGGGATTATTCATAACCAACAGAAGAGGCAACAGAAGAGGAGAAAGTGTATAAGGTAAGTCAACGGTTTCAGAATAATATACAGAGATTAAATTAAATAATAATAAAAATAAAATATATTCAATTACATTACATTAAGTATTCAAAGAAGTCATTTACTATACAAATATGCATATAGGTAATAAAGTTCTAAATAAACAATAAATTAACTCGACTATATTTTTTTTTATTTTATGTTAGCTTCGAAATAATTGCTTTTAGTTAGTTTCAACATATCGACAGACAGACACACGAACAAACAGATGGGGCTGACAGACGGACAAAGTAAAACAAAACATAATAGCGACAAAGCAAGATGGAAAAAACAACAACTATACGAACACGTGTTCATTAAATTATGAGACAACAACATTTTTGATACCTAAGAAATTAATAACTGAATCCAAGAATAATTCTACTTAGTTACTTTTTTTTTTTGATACCCAAGATTTTAATAACTGAATCCAAGAATAATTCTAATTAGTTACTAAGAAAATCTATTTCTTCCGTATACTTCTTGATTCCTTCTGGATTTTAGAACTTTTTTCCCTCCGTGTAGTTAAATATGTTAATAAATATAACAATACGTACAAATATACAATATAAATACTTATCATTTTGACAAATTAAAATATTCAAAACATGTTTTTCGATAAAATGAATTTTGTATGGGTCACACATTATGCCAATTATTCAAATGAAACCCTAAACTCTGAACACTAAACTATTAATTTTACAGTTCTTGTTAATTAAATTTGATTTAAAACAAATAAATATTCCGTAATATTATAATTCCATACATTACCTTGCATCTTATATATCTGATTTTTTTTTTTGTGAATTGTCTAACTATCATTGGACTTTTTTTAATTTATATTTTTAGGGATATAATCTAAAAACGTTAATCTCGACATAAATTTGTTAGATATACAAGAAATATAAATTGGGACACATATCAAAAAATATTTCTCTATCCAGGATCTAAAACCCTTTGGATTATCAGTTCCGGATCCGATTCCAAGATTTTTAAAATAGTGGTTCCGGTTCAACCAAACAAATTATATGGGTTCCGGTTCCACACATTTTTTAATAACGATTTAATAACGATTCCATGCCTCAGCACGGAGAACTGGCATGATGAGCGACTTATAGAGCGTTACTTTTGTCCAATTGAAGTAGAATTAAACATAAAAACAACGCGGCCAGTGTATTATTTCTATAAAATAGAAATAAAACACTGGCAAAATATACATTTTTGGAACGCACGGACCACTGGCGCCCACTGAGACTATCTCACCTCTGAACCAGGAGAACCGGTCTCGTTACAACTCCCGGAGATATCAGAACTCAATGTGAAAAAACCCAATTCACAAATTCCAATTTTTCAAAATTTCAAACCAAATAATTATCACAACAGTATTACAATGAAAAAAATGTTTGTTGTATATAGTAAAATTGAAAGAGAAATAAAAGTTCAACTTTGGCTTATTATACCGCGGATTTTCGTTTTTAGTATCTTCAAAACATATTTCATCAATTTCCAATCAAACAACAAAAAAAACGCATTCAAGAATATTCACTACATCAAAAAAAAAACAGCATTTTGGCTCATGAAAAAGTTGTGAATTTCCGTTGGATATATATTTCGCCGGCATATATAAACCAGTTGGGAAGGTTAGATCACATGGGAAATTTTAAAGTAGGTGTAATTATGATAGTTAGGATTATCAAAATTATAGTCGTATATAGGTCACCAGGGTATACGAATCCTGAAAATAACTACAAACATTTAATCGCTGAAGAATTTCCATTCATTTGATACCCATATTTACAAATGGGTAGGTGTACCGAATTTCGATTTTTTTTATGTGAACCACAAGTCTTTTCGCCGGAAAACATTATTATCACGTACTTGAGCCTGATGTCAATATATATTTGACCAAAAAAGTTTACCTAAGCACGTATACATAAAAATTGATCTTTATATGTACATTTTATATGAAGTATTTGAACATAAGTGGTCGGATCATAGGTCACAATGAACCGATCTCGCCAATTTTTTCGCACATACAGCGTAGGTATATTAGTAATCAATGTTATAAGTTTCATTTATATAGCTCTTCAATTTTAAAAGTAGTAGTGATTTCAACAGACAGAAAGACAGACGGACAGACAGACGGACAGACAGACGGACATCGCTCAGGAGGTCAAGAATATATATACTTTTCCATACCGGAGATGCTTTCTTCTGGGTGTTACAAACGGCGTACCAAACTGAATATACCCTTTCACTCTTAGTGTAGGGTATAAAAATACTTGTCGTAAAAAAAAAAAACGACAAGTTTTTAACCAAGAAACTTGCTTTGCACCAACTGGAATTGCAATCATTTTAATTTTTTTTTTAGTAAGTATTTTTTTTTGTATTAGAGACATTCCACACCAAAACTGCCAGAGTTCAACACTCACCTTCTTCAAAGATACATTGGTTCAAAGTTTCAAAAAATGAATCTATAATTACTTTTTGTAGAAAAAACTCTTGACCGTAGACTTCACCAAACCTCGCTTTAAGGAAATAAAACCAACTTCGTCATAAGTCCTAAATCTGAATATCTAATCAATGGTCATTGTAACTTAAATTAATTAAACTTGGATAACAAAAATCCAATCTTGTTGCTAATTTTTAAAATTTTGTAATTTTCGTAGAGTCAAATTTTGTGTCAGGATAATTTAAACATTTTCCACATCGATATCGCAATGCTTTCAAATAAATCTCAATATATTTTAACTATTTGATGCAATATTAATCCAGAATCGTTTTTATTATCGTTTCGAAAAAAAAACTGCGATATGTCGCATTGAAGATCTAATTCGATATCGTACAATTTTGCCGACATAAAAATTGCAACAATTTTGGATGATTGTCAGGTGTCTGTTTTATAAAATTTTTTCTAGTGTTTGAAATATAGGTACTGCACTGTAAATACCTCAGACAAAATATTTGGCAGGATTAAAGAAGTTCGGACATTTTTTTCAATTATTTCAAATAGACAAAAATCGCACATTTTTTACAAAAAATTTCGTCTGCGGCGCTTTTAACGAAGATCAATGGAAAATTTGATAATCTTAACATTGTATTTATTTAACAAATCTAAAAAACGAGCGATTTTTTTCTTATGGTTCACAAATGCGGCCCGTGATACCAACTGAGTTTGACATGCCTGCCCTACACTAAGTATGTAAGGGTAAGTAAGTTTGGTACGCCGTTTGTAACACCCAGAAGGTAGCATCTCCGGTATGAAAAAGTATATATATATTCTTGATCAGCGTGACCTCCTGAGTTCATTTAGCGATGTCCGTCTGTCTGTTTGTCTGTTGAAATCTTGATTACAGAAAAACTAAAAGAGCTAAATAAATAAAACTCCTAATTTAAATTACTTATATATCTACGCTGTCTGTCAGTGAAAATGGGCATGATCAGTCTATGGCGAATAAAACAATCTGTATACGTGCATATGTAAACTTTTTTTGGTCAAATATATATTGACTTCATGATCAATGCATGAAAATAATGTTCTCCCGCGAAACAACTTGTGGTTCAAAAAAAAAAAATCGAAATTCGGTACTCCTACCCATTTGTAAATATGGTTATCAAATGAATGGAAATTCTTCAGAGATTGAAAGTTTGTACTTATTTTCAGGATTGTTTACCCTGCTGACCTATATACCACTTTGAATGGTAACCACACATATGTGTAGGGTATTTATAATCGGCTAAGACCGATAATCCTAACTATCCGAAAACTGGTTTTTGCTTAATTGGGTGGAAGGAGATGGCAGGGGGTGGGTGGGGAGTGTTACAAACACGACTATTTTATCATTTTTATGAAGCCGTGACCAAAGTTCACGTTGATATCTCTACTGGAAGTATTTTTGACCGCTCACTCCATTTAAGTCCGACCACTGTGGGACGTTTCGGTTTAATAAACGGCCATTCTTCATGAAGATTTTGCAGCAGAAAACAGAGCCGTGCGCAGGATTTGCTCTTGGGGGGGGGGAGATAAAATTCTGTTTGGCCATACTCATGAACATGTGTCATTATTTCAGAAAATCGGTATCTAACGAGGCCTAAACTAGGTAAGATATCGGGTGTATGATCTTCTTATAACGGAGTCTCCTTCAAGAACTTTTGAAGGGTTATTAGGTCATGGTTGGGCCATTTTCCATAGCCTTGTCCACCGGTCCGAACAAATTGGTTTAATCGTAATAAAAACAGTAATGAAAATACTTTTTTGACAATTGAACATATACAAAACTAGCAATAAATTGAAAAAGACTTTGAAAAATATTCGAAATTTATATAATTTGAGAAAATATTAAATAAAACCAATCGATTTCATTTGAAATTTGTACTTACATTTCATAAACATATTTTTATAATATTGGTAAAGTAATTCGAACAGAAAAGCGCCGCAGACGAAAATTTTTCCATTGTTTTGTGAAAAATTATTTATTCAATGTAATGTATATTTCTATTATTTTTTTTTGTTGGTTAAAAAACATTTTTTTATAAATAAGGGTGTTTTTAAAATATAAAAACAAACAAATTCCAAAGTAAGCAGTACTATTTCAGAATTTGATGAAATTTGGAAGTATTGTGAAAAAATATAAAATTAAGATATTTGTAAAATTTTAGCTTCCCAGATGGTGTGTGTGTGAACTTAGCATATCTTTTTCCAGAAGATCAACAAAAATTGTGAGTTCTCTTCGCATACAGGTAAGTTCTATAGTTCCTCATTCTTATTTTCAATAGTTCCGCCCATTTTAGCGGAAAATACACTCAAAAATATTATTAATCTTTAAAAAATCTTCAAAAAAATGTACCAAACAGAAAAAAAACAACAAAAATTCGAGAGTTCTCTTCGCATGCAGTTGAGTTCTATAGTTTCTCATACTTGTTTTAAAAATTTCCCACCGTTTTAGCCACAAAAAATACTCTCAAAATAATTTGAAAAACCGTAAATCATAAAAATTTTCAAAATTCCAGAAAATCAAAAAATTTTGAGAGTTCTCCTCTTCGCATGCAGTCGAGTTCTATAGTTCCTCATACTTTTTTTAAAAAGTTCCGACAGTTTTAGCCACAAAAAATACATAGTTTGATTTACGGTTTTTCAAATTATTTTGAGTGTATTTTTTGTGGCTAAAACGGTCGGAGTGATACTGCTGGAAATATTACAATTCGGTTTCAAGAGACCATCTCTTAAATAGTAAATGTAAATCAGGTCGAAAATCAGGATTTTTGAATTGTAAATTTGCGGCGAAAGTAAAGTGTTGGATCTAAGCCCAACAATCAATAAGAGATGTGTCAAAAAAATATAATATATTTCATAATTTCAAAAAGTAAAGATGAGATTTAAACTGAGATAATTTAAAGTTCCAAATAAAATCGAAGAAATGGATTAAAGATCTAAATAAACGAGCGAGGGACTGCTGAAACCCGTATAGAACAATATTATATAATTTGTTCAAAATGATGTAACCCTCCAAACTGCCTGAGCTAGGTCCAGATTTCAAATTTTTGGCTTATATAAAATCCATTCGTCGAAAAATATTGAAATATTGTAAAACTGAAATAAAATAAGCGATATTTGGATTAGTGTTATCAAACATGTTAGAAGAAATGGTGTTCAACGGTTGAGGTTGATTCAGAAATATAATTCTTTAACTATTTTTAAAAACTATGGAGTATTGTTCTTTATTTGTGATATATTTTTTTACCGTGTTAACTTTTTAAGTTTAAAAGAAAATGTATAAATAATTTCGTTTACACCCTTCTTTTTGTAGCTGAGATCTCTTTTAGTATGGATATAAAAGCGTTTTTACAAATTAAAATCATTTAAAGGTTTTATACCCTTTTGAAATGTTACTATTAGATATTTTAAAAATCAATTCAAATTTATTTATTTAAATTTACACCCATTTTCATATTTATACTCAATGATGTCTCAGCCAGGAACTACTTTTAACTTTTTTCAAAATGTTCGACCAAAAATTTCTAAAATAAAAAGTTGAAAAATAATTGTTAAAAAAAATGTATTGTTTAAAAAAATAAGATTGTAAGAAAATTCCAATAATTTTTAGTTCGGAAAAAATGTTTTTTTGACAAAAATAACATAAATAATGTTTCCAAACAAAAGTTTTTCAACAAAAGAAAAAACAAAAACCGAAAAAAATAATTTTAAGCAATGAAAATTTTTGTATAGAAAATATACATTTTTTTGAACTTTATATTTTTGAATATAGTATAACATATAGTATATTGAGTATAGCATTTTTTTAATTTCCTCAATACGTTTTAACATCAATAAAATTTTATTAGAATAAGAATGAGTAAAGATAAAGTCAGCTCACAAATGAGATTTAAGTTTATCACTTTTTTGCTCTGATCTTCTTTTATTGTTTTTAGCTTTTAGAAAATATTGTTTCGTTTTTACTCTAAACATTTTGATCAATTTCTTATTCTAACATATTGTTTAAACCACTTTTGATCTGAGCGTGTGATATTATAAAATTTAAATTTACATTCATATACATTTGTAGGCTTTAATTTAATTAAATAATTTTTTTTTAATGTTCTGGGTTTTTTTTTACGGTGATAAATTCTACGGGAAAGCGTTCTATGGGGAAGAATTTTACGGGGAAGATTTCTACTGGGAATAATTCTTCGGGGAAGCGCAGTCTGAGAAGGAATGGTCTTTGAGAAAAGTTGTTTTGGCGGAGAATCATTATTTGGTTACCACATTTATAAAACCAATAAAAAAACTTCAACAGCTAAACACGGGCCCCTCATATAAATAATAAATATGTTTTTTATATTAATAAAATCGCTCCATATCTTTGAATTCACAAAATCTTGGCATAAGTCGTGCATGGGTTTAGCTATAAATAATAAAAATGTTTTTTATATTAATAAAATCGATCCATATCTTTGAATTCACAAAATCTTGGCACGTGTCCAGCTAGTAAATTTATATGAAAGATTTGTCAAAAAGCCGCCTATTTGTTATAGCTGTACATTATTTTTTGATTATTGGTAGCGCTGTATGAATATGTATGAAAAAAACAACACGAAATCCGTTTAATTTCTTTTTAAATTTATATATTTTTTGTTGATATTTTTTTCCTGAGTGTAGTGAGTAAAACGGCTTTTCATAAATATGTTACGTAATACTAAAAAACTGAGTATGCAGTCAAAATCAGCATACACGATTTATATTACATTGAAGTTTGGAATATCTCCATACGAATATTTTTTTTTCCTGTTTCTTGAGTAAAGTGTTATTGAATTAATAAATATTGAATAATCGACTCTAATTTGGGTGTTTCCTAACCAAATGTACTAAAATATATTTTATTTAATTGGTAATAAATAAAAAATTTTACGATCGAACAATTTAAATTAAAAATGTGTGAACAAATTTCATTTTCAACTATATAATATAATATAAGACTACGGTATACTTTTGCCGATTATGTGTTTTATTTTTTTGTGAAAAGTTTACGACGTTTTCTTTCGACTATATTTAAAATTTTGAAAATCATACTCCCAATACTAAAGTTATAAATAATTCAATCTCTAAAAACGAGCGTTTTATACGAATTTGATCTGTACCGCTACATTTTACCTAGGCCCGCAAATAAATTATATTTATTAGATACATTGGATATCTAAGAAACAATTATTGGGTGTAGCGGATACAAACTGATTAGCGGATTTTTTTTATTGACTGAAATTAATTCATGAATTTATAATTAGTTCCTGTATTATAATAAGTCGATGTTAAAAATTTTTAACAACAGTTTTGGAAACTGCATTATATTGGAGCACTTTTCCCAAAATTATGTGAATTTACTTCTTAAACTTTGGGAGATATTCAACTTTTCCCATGAAGCCAACTTACGTTTTTCAGATCGCCAAAAACAGAAAATCCAAATGCGCACCCTATGAAATGATTTTGGAAAAAAACATACGTGTGTGTCTTTTCCAACTTTTCTGATTGTATGGTCAGCGATCTCGTTGCTGTTGCTAACATTTAACCATCAACTTATTAATAGACGAACTAATTTTAAATTCATGAATTAATTTCAGTTAATAAAAAAATTCCGCTAATCAGTACGTATCTGCTACACCCAATAATTGTTTCTTAGATATCCAATGAATCTAATAAATATAATTTAACCGCGGGTCTTGGCAAAATATAGCGGTAACTATCGTTTACATTCAGAAATTCGTATAAAACGAAAGTTTTAAGAGATTCATTTATTTATACCTTTAGTATTTGAAGTAGGATGTCTTAAATTTTATATATCGTGCAAAGACATAGTCTGAAATCAGTAAAGTTGTACCGTAGTTATAGGTTATTATATTGTCGAAAAATGGATTATATTCATAGATTTTTACTTTAAATGTAATTATTCAACAGATCAAAAATAAAATTCTATAAAACTGTTACGAAAATTCAGTCTACGTTCTATGAGTTCGTATCGCTGGATTGTGTACAAAATAAAAATACACTTAAATTTGGTTTTAACTAGTATTATTTCAACTAGTATTAATTAACTTTATATAATTAAATAACAACTTAAAGAATAATCACTTATACCAACTATTGAATTTCTACAATTTAGCTTTACAATGTTCACTCACGAGACGCACTAGTTCACTATTAAATCACAACTGAAGTGCTGTACCTCAGATGCGGCTTCCTTATATACTGCATGCATCAGTTCGACACGTTTCGACAAGCTTCGACTTGTTTCGAGAACCTTCCACTCGTTTCGTGAATGACGCATGCTATTGGCATCTCATTCGCACTCATGTGTTTTAATGCGCTGATCTTCCATCTCTTTCTCGCACACTACCTCAGTGCGCTGAATGATCTTCCGTCTCTTTCTAACACATTGCTTAGTGCACTGAATTGTCTTGCGTCTCATTTATTATTGTTGAATGCTTGCACAGTGGGGCAAACTACATCTTTTCGTAACACTGCCCTCCACCTAAATCTGTTCGTCCCGAACAGATGTTAATCCTCTCTCTCTCTCTGAATGTCGCCAACCTTTCCAAATGTACTACTTTCATTTTTCGTCTAACGCCTGCAGTATTCTGAATCCGATACACGACATCGTTAATTCAGTTAATTATCTTGTATGGTCCTTCCCAGTATGTTTGTAGCTTAGGGGATAAGCCTTTCTTCCTTTGTGGGTTATAGAGCAAAACAAGTTCTCCTTCCGTAAATCCCTCAGAATTTGAGCGCAAGTCGTATCTGGCCTTCATCTTATCACTCGCAAATTGTGTACGCTGCCTTACAAACTGATGCACTTCGTTCATTTCTTCACTTTTCCTGGAAACATAATTGTGTACAGGAATTCCAGCTGAAGGACTCGCACCGAACTTTAAATCCGCAGGTAATCTTAAGTCTGTTTCAAAAACAATTTTCGCAGGTGAAGCAACTGTGGTGTCATGAACCGCCGTTCGATATGCCATGATAAACAGTGGTATGTGTTTATCCCAATCTTTTTGATTTTTATCAACCACTTTTCTGAGATACTCTTCCAAAGTCCGATTGAATCTTTCCACCATGCCGTCAGATTGCGGGTGCAAAGGCGTTGTTGTGTTTTGTGTATGTTGAGGACTTTGCATACTTCCTTAAAAACTGCAGACTCAACATTTTTTCCTTGATCTCTATGCAATTCCAACGGTACTCCAAAACGGCTTACCCAGTTGTTAACTAATGCATCCGTAAAAGTTGTGGCTTCTTGATTCGGCATGGGATACACTTCAGGCCACTTGCTGAAGTAGTCAATGACGACAAGGACATACTTATTACCCGCGCCACTGATTGGAAACGGTCCGGCTATATCCATTGCAATACGCTCGAATGGTGCTCCCACGTTGTACTGATGCATTCTGCCGCGACTTCTGACTGTTGGTCCTTTTGCTGGTACACATTGTGGACAACTGCTAATCCAATCGGCGACTGACTCTTGGCATCCAAACCATTAAAAACTTTTCTTTACTTTTTCGACCGTTTTATTTATACCTAAATGATCTCCACTAGATCCACCATGGTATTCCGCTAATATCTCTTTTACTTTTGACTTGGGAACAACAATCAAATTTCGAGCGGATCTGCCATCTTCGCTTTCCCAGGCGCGATATAAACAACCATTTTGCAGCTTTAAGCTCTGCCACTGTGCCCAGTAAGCTTAAGTTATTGGACTGTCGGCAGCTATATCTTCCCATGATGGTTTTCTTTGCTGTTCCTTGAACATCATGATTTTTCTTTTCCTTCCGCTCTTAGACAATGTCTGCATTCAAGTTTACAAGGACGCCGTGACAGAGCATCTGCATTTCCATGATTTCCTCCTTTACGATGTTCGATTGAGAAATCGTAGCTCTGTAATCGTTCTATCCAACGCGCAATTTGGCCTTCCGGGTCTTTGAACTGAAGTAACCATCATAGTGCTGCGTGATCGGTTCTCAAGTGAAACTGTTGTCCGTACAGATACTTATGGAAATTTTTCACACTTTCAATTACTGCAAGAAGCTCCCTCCTGGTGACACAGTAATTTCGCTCGGGCTTGGACAATGCTTTACTGTAGTATGCGATCACTTTTACTTGCCCATTGATCACTTGAGAGAGAACTCCGCCTATTCCGTATCCACTTGCATCCGTATCAAGTATAAATTTCTCACCTGGAATTGGATACGCAAGAATTGGTGCCGAGCACAGTATATCTTTTAAATTCAAAAATGCCCTTTCTTGATCATCGCTCCATTGAAATGCGCGGTTCTTTCTTGTCAACTCATGAAGACTGCTTGCAACATTGGCAAAACCTGGAACAAATCGTCCAGGTTTGTAGGTCATGTAGATTTTGCTGTCTGGGCCACTCCTTGACTGCAACTATTTTATCCTCATCGGTATGCACTCATTCCGTGGTAACTCGATGACCCAGATACTTGACTTCTTTCTTGAAAAGTGAGCATTTATTTGGGATAAGTTGTAGACCCGCGCTTTTCAATCGAAGGAATACTTCCTCTAGATTTCTTAGATGTTCGTTGAAATCCTTGCCCATAACAATTATGTCATCAAGGTATACCAGATATGTTTTCCAGTGTAAACCTTTTAATACGTGCTCCATTAACCGCTCGAATGTTGCTGGGGCATTGCATAGTCCAA
Source organism: Dryomyza anilis (assembly GCA_951804985.1). Classification (NCBI taxonomy): domain Eukaryota; kingdom Metazoa; phylum Arthropoda; class Insecta; order Diptera; family Dryomyzidae; genus Dryomyza; species Dryomyza anilis. Next base: position 55,590,855 of record OX638131.1, read on the forward strand.
ACGGCATTACCAAAAATTGCCATAGTCCATCTCCAGTCCATCTTCCACCACGCCATTTGTGTGCATTTCTTCAACCAAATGTGATACTTCGTCTCTTTTTGCAAGTGGTACTCTTCTTGGTGCTTGACGAATTGGGTTAGAATCACCAGTGTCTATTCGATGGTTTACAATGGCAGTTCTGCCATGCTCTTGGCCCTTTTCAGCAAATATACACCGATATTTGTCAATTAGCTGTTGCACCTGACTCTTTTCTTTGGCAGCCAAATCCTTCGTCCACTCATTTATAAACCTGTGAGTAGATTTTTTGTTTATTTGCGATGTGCCGTAGTCCCTTGATCGATTTGCCTCACAATTTATAATCGCTGATCCCTCTTGACACTGGCCTATCACTGTTCCTTTTTTAATTAATTTGGACGAGTTTTCCATGTTGAGAACTCTTATTGGAACAACTTTGTCTTTTGTCGCTTCAACTAATGTTATTCCGACAACAACATTATTTCTGCTCATTTGCTTATCATTCGCTTCTATAACCCACAACTTGCTAATCCCACAATCTCCATTTAATTTCGCACATACAATTGGTTCTGAATTAGGTGGTATTTTTCTATTTTTATGAGCGATAACTTGTTTAATTTTCGGGCTCTGGTCACAATCAATGTTTAGTTGGATCTCTGTGTTGGCATAACTCAAAATTTTCTTGTTAGATCTAGTGTGAAACCGTTCCTTATCATGAAGTCCATACCAAGTATTATTTCGTCCACTATTTCCGCCACTATAAAATCATGCTTAACTGTCGTAGTGCCAATAGTGATTTCCTTGGTAATTTTTCCTCTGATTGGAGCCTCTTCACCTGTCGCTGTTTGCAATCTTATTCCGATAAGCGGCTCTATTTCGTCCCTAACAAGGTTACTTCTTATAATTGAGTGTGAAGCTCCTGTATCCAACGTTACCATATATGCTACACAATCAATTAGCCCCTTGTTAGACTATTCGACTTTCGAGCAATTTGTGAAATGGAGATTGTGGGGCAATCGGTTATGGGAGTCAGATCGTGCAACGCAGAAATGACTCGTTTTAGTTTAAAGATTGATTAAAATTTACGTTATTTTGGACATGATCCTGGGTTTCTTCATGTCGGGGTTCATTTGCAAATGGATTCATTGAGCGCTTGCGTTTTTTACGACAATCACGTGCCATATGCCCATATGTATCACAGTTGTAGCATTTACCTTTAAATTGGGTGTCTCGGTTGGCAGCAGTGTAATCTGGTTTAACTCCACTTTTTAACGCTTGGCAAATTACCTGAAGTAGGTCTTCATTCTCCACATTTAGTTTACGGACCTTTGGCGCTGGGCGGCACAACGTAGTTGCTGTCTCCTGTGTTAGCGCTGTGGTTACAGTTTCCGTAAATGTCACTTTAGGCATTGTCACTGTGGCACATATTGTTTCCGGATCACGTATTCCGTCAACGAAGGCTTCGATCTTGCACTTTTCTATGAAATCACTCGTTGAATCTGCATACGACAAATGCGCAAGCCTCTCGACGTCCGCTGCATACGCCTGCAATGTTTGCAATTCGGCACTTTAGTTCCATTCTGTAGATTTGCTTCATGTGATCACTGCCGTATCACATGAAGCAAACATAACCGCTGTGTAACTGTTTCTATCGCTTTCTGGAACTGTCTGTAATACTTCGGCTGCGCCTCCTTTAAGCGCCACGATAAGTGTGGCTACGCTGTCCTCATTATTCCATCGATTACTTAAAGCCGTGGTCTCAAATTGCAGCTTGAAAATGTTGAACGCGTACCACTAAAAACATGCTGTGTAGGTCCATTTATCTGCAACACGTGCAAATCTTTCTTTATTTCCTGAAGCTCTATGTCGATGTCTTGATATTTCTCATAAACATTATTTATATGCGCTTCAAGCTCATTAACTTTGCCATGAAGTGCATTAGAAACTTCCAGAAGCTGTTTGGAATGTTCCTGCATTTGTTGCTCCATTTTTACTTGATGTTGGTTAGAATTTTCCAGAAGTTATGTTTTAAGTTGATTGGAATTTTCTTGAAGCTTCTGTTCCATTTTGTTGGCATTTTTTTGAAACTGTTTCGAATTTTCTAGAAGTTTCTGTTCCATTTTGTTAGAATTTTCTACAAGTTCGTGCTTCATGTCTAATTTGAGTTGATTGGAATTTTCTTGAAGTTGTTGTTGTATTGCTCCGAGCAACTGGCTCATATCAAAACTTTGGGACTGTACTTTTTGCTCCGTGTCCACACTTTTCGATGACGCTGATGCAGCTTCCACTTCAAACTCGTGCTCTGCGAGGTCAATGCCTTGGTTCTCTAATTCTTCCATTAGACGCTTTTGTAGCTCTACTTTCGTACCTGTAGTTGGAAGATTATGAATCGCCAGTTCCTTCTTTAGCTGGTCGACTTTAAGCTGTTCGAATTTAACTATTTTGTATCACAATCCCACTTGTTGCGAAAATTCAGTCTACGGGAAACTGTTCTACGAGTTCGTATCGCTGGATTATGTACAAAATAAAAACGCACGAATATTTGGTTTTAACTAGTATTATTTCCACTAGTATTAATTAACTTTATTTATTTAAATAACAACTTAAAGAATAATCACTTATACCAACTGTTGAATTTCTACAATTTAGCTTTACAATGTTCACTCACGAGACGCACTAGTTCACTATCAAATCACAACTGAAGTGCTGTACCTCAGATGCGGCTCCCTTATATACTGCATGCATCAGTTCGACACGTTTCGACAAGCTTCGACTTGTTTCGAGAACCTTCTACTCGTTTCGTGAATGACGCATGCTATTGGCATCTCATTCGCACTCATGTGTTTTAATGCGCTGATCTTCCATCTCTTTCTCGCACACTGCCTCAGTGCGCTGAATGATCTTCCGTCTCTTTCTAACACATTGCTTAGTGCACTGAATTGTCTTGCGTCTCATTTATTATTGTTGAATGCTTGCACAGTGGGGCAAATTACATCTTTTCGTAACAATAGTTAAATGCTTTATTTTATACGTATTTAACAAAAAAAAAATTATGGTAGGGAAACAACCGAGTTAGACTCGGATATCCAATATACAATAACACTACACAACAAAACGAGAAATAAAACAAAACGGAAACTATCAACAACGCATATTTTAACATGTAGTTAATATAGAAAAAAAATATTAGTTTCGGCAATGCACTTGATAACCATATATCATTTTCTTATTTATAATTAGATCCGTAGATTGTAGCCGCGGTAGCTCAGTGGTTAGTGCGTTGGACTGCGAGCCGAAAGGTCCCCGGTTCAAGCCTGGACTGGGGCTAACAACATCTTTTCATAGAAACATTTTTCTATACCGCGCTACCTCTCGTCAGTAAATGGCAAACCTACGAGAGTAAAACCATTCCCTATGAAAAGCTCTCACCCGCCGTTCGGATTCGGCAATTAACTGTAGGTCCCACAACTTTGAGCACAAATATAACACGCACAGCTCAAAATGGTGAGAGAGCTCGGCCGAAGTTCTATACAGGACTGTAGCGCCAAACTATTATTATATTATTATAATTAGATCCGAAATTCTAAATAAATCATCCAAAAGTAGTCTATAAAATAAAAAAAAATTGTTTTTTGTATATTAAAATCAGGGCTCGGGTGGAACCGGAACTGGAACCGGACCGGAACCGATTCATTTTTATAGAACTGGAATCGTTAATTTATTTTTTATAGAACTGGAACCATTACTAAATTAATTAGATCAGAAATTAAAATATCAAAAAAAAATAATTAAATCAATGAATTTGGAAACAAAAACTAGTATTAATTAAGTTACACAAGTGGACAATGGCATTTTAGTTAAGTTGAGTTTTGCAAATTTTCTTTATACATATTGATTGTACTACAAAATATGTTTTGGATATTTGACAAATATTTCATTCACTTATTTCTCAAAAGATGTATATTATAATTAATGTTGGCGGTACTTACGTTTAAGATCGTGTCCCCGCGAGGAGTTTATTTTTTTTTAATGTGGGATAAAAAAAAATAGAACCACAGCTCTCAGGCAGGGTTATATCCATTGTGCTGTGACCCAGTTCCCTGGTTTTTAATGATACTTCTAAGATTCATTATTGAATCTAAGAAGGCTATTGTGTTATAAAGAATGAAGCCTATCCTCTCTCATCACGTCTGTGCCAAAGATCTGCCTTCTAATTCTAGAAAATGCTGGACAGTCACAGAGATAGTGCTCTGTGGTGCCAGTTTCTTCGTAGCAGGCAGAACATAAGGCGCTTTCGGCCAGACCCATTGCGTTCATGTGTTTTCACATGCGTTGTGTCCCGTTAGAAGTCCCGTCAGTTTTCTGCACTCCTTTCTACTTAAGGAAAGTAGAAACGAGGCCGATCTTTTCGTTATCGTCGGTGTCATGAGCTTGGAGACTCTGCATTTCGTCTCATTCAGCCATCTGCTCTTGTGTGCAGAGGCGACCCAAGAGCTGATGACAAATTTTCCCCGTAGATGCAGGTAGTCCAAGCACAGGTTCTGGTCCAAATGGATTATCCTCAGATCCAGCACTTGCTAGTTCGTCAGATGTTTCATTGCCCGAAACTCCTTTATGGCCCGGCACCCAAATCAGTTTCAGTGTATTGTATTTACCAACACAATTGAGACGTGATCTGCATTGACGTACAATTTTGGATGTGATGACCGGGTTGTTCAAAGCCATAAGAGCAGCCTGACTAGCGCTGCAAACTGATATAGCCCTGTTCTGGCATCTATTATCCGCAATGTAGTCCATAGCCATAAGTATAGCATAGACTTCGGCTTGAAACCATGCGACTTTATAAATAGTCAATTCTCATATAATGCATATGGGCCATTCCACACCAAATCGACCAGCGGTTAGAACTCATCTTCTTCGATTTCAATGAAATTTGCACAAAAGATAAAGGGTATCGAGATATGCATTGATCAATTTTTTTCGCCCACTACTTCCAGAGATACAGTGGTTCAAATTTACAAAAAATGGGCCAAAAATCACTTTTATATGGTTGTTCATATGTCAATATCTCTTAAAGCCTGTTATATTAGCTTTAAAACGAGCCATCAATGGCATTTCTAGTTTAAGAGATATTTAAATATAAACAACCATACAAAAGTGATTTTTGGCCCATTTTTTGTAACTTTGAGCCACCGTATCTCATTAAGAAGTGAGCGAAAAAAAAATGGTCAGTACATATCTGGATACCCTTTATCAGTTGCCTAAATTTTATTGAAATCCAAAAGGTAAAATCTCAAATTTGACTTTTTTTGGTCGATTTGGTGTGGAATGGACCATATACATATGCTTTTTTATGCCAATATTTTTTTGTTAGTTTAAAACATACATGTAGGAATGATACCCAAGACGTTTGAATACAAACACAAATTATTTTATATTTTATATAAAAGTTTATTTAGCCTCTTATCATCCCAGGTAGGAATTTCCAGGTTGCAACAAAAGTGCCTGCCTTGTTACAAGCTTGACTACCAACGCTTGGTATATCGGGTCAGACACAAGGCTAGCACAATCGTTAGTCACAGACTCCACACAAGCCTTGATATATCAAGTTTGTTGACGATTTTTTAAACGTCAAAAAATATATTCTTTGAAGTTGTTTGAACAATAAGACTGTAAATTAACGTAAGTAATACTGTCAAATTGGTTGTTAACCTCTTACATATTTATTTATCTACAGACTCAACTCTCAAGTGTAATGACATGAATAATGTATGAAATACGCATGAAAAATTATGCCCAATAGCCTGAATCTTCAGGCGTATCACAAGGATTGTCGCAAGTTCTGGGGCATAGGTCTAGTTTCAAGACTGAGGCACAAGCCTCGGTACAAGCCTGGGACACAAGCCTTGGTACAATTCTGAATAACAGTCTTGTAACATAGTTATCATTTCAGCCTTGCGTGCCGATCGTTAATTCCTACTTGGGTAATAACTAAATCTTCATGTTCTGTTTATATTTTAAATATTAAGTGGTAATGAATTCCAGAGCCGAATTGCGAATTGTATATAGTTAAATTTTGGCAAAATAAAATTGAGGCTTCTATTTGAAACGCAAAGACTTAGCTTAGCAGAAAGATATAATGTAGTTTTGGAATATAACAACTTTTGCAGAAATATGCAGTTTCTTATATTCAGATAGTTTTTAATGCAACAAACTAAAATGCCCTTACTTACATCTTCGACATGTGCAAAACGTCTCAAGGGAAAAACATATCGAGTAACATTATTAAAATCTCTTCTTATGCCCGTAACTTCAACGAGTAGATATCTATTGGTGTTCGTACCGAACAGATATCTCTTACCTATCCGGTGTTTTTACTCCTTAACTATGCGTTGAAGTTACGAAATTTTGCTTACACGATGGGTAACTAAGCACCAGTAGATATCCATTCGTTGAAGTTACGGGCATTAGGAGGTCAGGAGTAATAGCATTTAAAAAAGTTTGGTTGTATGGGACGTGCCACTCCCCTTTGTCCAATCTACCCGTAGTGGCTATATAAACGAATCCTCATTATTAAAATACAATTCCCATTGGTGGTGCACTTAATGCATTCTCATAATATAACAAATTTCGATTTTTACGATTTTCCATGGGAGTTTTTTTGATTTCACAGTATTGAGACGAATAAAACAAAAAAGAAACATCCAAATTAGTCGATCCGTTCTCATGTTTTTGCGAGACTAATGCATGGTAATAATTTTTATATACATAGATAGATATGTATATAAATTTCATTATATTTTTGCGTAAAAATAAAAAAAATATTTATATTTTTATTGCGTTTTTTTGGCTTGTTTGTGGAACCAGAACTGGAACTGGAATCGTTATTTTATTTTTTATAGAACCGGAACCGGAACTGAAACCGTAATAAAAAATAATTTAAGAACCGGAACACCGGAACCATTTTTTTATTTTTTTTATAGAACCGGAACTGGAATCGCAGAGAATAGAATTTCGGTTCCTAGCCCTGATTAAAATTAGTTTTCGTGGTACTATTAAATTTACAGTACATACATTTTATTGCAATTTTAATTTAACAAGACATCGAGTTATTCTAAGTTATCCAATGTAAATCTAACATTATACAATTGTTACATTGACAATACAGCATTTTGAATCAAACAGATAATACGTGTTCAGTTAACTATTTTTACTATTAATAATTAACATTATGAATAATAATAATAATTAAATTTTTGTACCATGTTAAAAACTAACACTATCAGCGTTACCAATAATCAAAAAATAATGTCCAGCTTAAGATAGTAAGGAGTGCGTCATTAGAAATGTGTGCATCGAAAAATAAAAATATCTCAGTAACCACTTTGTCAATTTTCAAAAAGTTAACATTTTATTAAAGTAAATTTTATTCATAGTAATTATAAAAAAAAAAATACAAAAAAATAATTAATCAATGATAAAATTATTAACTTTTTCTGCAACTCCTATCATTAGGCCTTCACAGTCTCTTCCTCGATCCTTTGGCTTGCAGCACACCATTGACGCCGAAAATTTACAACGTCCTTAGATACCCGTTTGGTGGTCTTCAATTCCCTTTTTACCAGAGCCCAATATGTCTCGATTGGCCGGAGCTCTGGGCAATTCGGTGGGTTCGCTTCTCTAGGGACAAACACTATATAATTTTTCTGGTACCAATCCAAGACAGCTTTACTGTAGTGACACGAAGCAAGATCAGGACAAAAAAAAGGTAGGCACTTCATGTTGTCTTAAAAATGGTAGAAGTCTCTTCTGTAAGCACTCCTTCAAATATATTTCCGTGTTAATTGTCCCAGTGATCACGAAAATTTTGCTTCGTTTGCCACAACTACAAATTGCTTGCCACACGAGAAATTTTTTTGGAAACTTTGCTCTTCTTTGGGTCTTAAATTTATCCGGGACATTTCCTCTAGCATCGGCAACATAAAATTCTTGGCCAGGAAGCTGAGAAAAGTCGGAAAGAACGTATGTCTCGTCATCCATAATGCAACATTCGTACTTTTCACAAAATTGTTTTTAAGCTTTTTAGCACGCTTTTTTGCCTCAACATTTTTTGCTGCATTTCGATATGGGACTTTTTGAACTTTATATGTCTTCAGACCAGCTTCGAGTTTCGCTCTCCGTACAAAAGACTCAGAGCATCCAACTTTGAGAGCTACATTTCGTCCTGAGAGATTCGGGTTTTTCTTCAGCACGGTAACCACCGTCTTCGCTTTCCTGGCTTCCTATCATAGCTAAGGTCCGCCTTGAACTTTTGAAGTACTTTTAATACAGTGTTCCGGTGAGCTTTTACAATTTTTGCAATCCTTTTATATGTAAAGTGAGGATTATTTAAGAAATTTTTTTTAATTTCCTCACGCACTTTTTGTTCATCGCCCATTTTTTCGCTGAATAACAAACCAATTTTGCAAAAGTTACATACTACATATTACGACATGTTTTTCAAACCTACCTTGATTAAAAAATTTTGTTTTGAATTCGAATGAAAAAAGTTACAGTAGAAAAAGCGTGCACAAGTTTCTAATGACGCACTCCTTAGTCGACTTCTGACATACATTTATATGGAAGACTTGTCAAAAAGCCGGATATTTCTTAAAGCTGTACCTGGTTGATTTCGGTCCCCTGATTCTTGCTGCGTACTTAGAATTTTCCCTATACGTCGAGATTTTGCAAAAAATCAAGTCAAAGTTGCAAAAAAGACCGTTTTTATATAAATTAAATTTTATATAAATTAAATCAGAATTATAAATACATAAATGTGTAAATTTGTGTTTGTAAATATGATGTTTAAGAACATCATATTGAACATCAACAACATAAAATTTTAATCAATTAATGAAATCTTCCACATGTTGAAACTGGTAATTGGTGAAAAAATTCATAATATTTTGAATAAATAAAATCATCATATTGAAGATTTTTTTATCAGCTGTTATTATCTTCGTCGAGTTTAGCGCTCATATTAATAATGTATTAAACATGTATGACACTTACTTAAAGCGATATGGACCTACGTTATCGTCCTGCTCATCAATACTTAAAGACGATTCTTCACTTTCGGAGCAAGCAAATGTTGAACTAACTGGTGGGCTGTTACTATGGCGATGGTGCAATGATTGGGAGCGATGACCATGAGTTAAAACATTTCGCAAAGGTTGATTGTAATTACATTGATTAGTACCATCGTTTGTAAAACGATTTCTTGATGATGGAAGACTATCGCATCGCTCTCTGCCATATATTAAACCTGCAAAGTAAAAGTGTAAAATGTAACAAAATATATACAAAAAATAAGGGTTTCATGTCAACAGTATGGCGATTTCTACTACTTGACGATTTCTACTATTTCTATGATTGTGGTTAAATGTAACATTGTAAAGAAGCTCAGGGGAATCCAGCGCACCTGTAATTAGTTGGTGTATGTAAGTTATATCGGCATTTTTCTACGTTCGCTAGGAGTCTTTAAATTAAATAGTTTTAAATTAAATAGAACTGCCGTTCTGAGACTGAAATGCGCAATTCATTGCATTGAAGAACGATTCTTAAAATTTATAACTACAAAATATCAATATTATGAATTCATTCTCAAGTTGATGAATGGTCGAAAAAGTGTTCTTCAATATGATGAAGTGTACGTGAAGAATACGTTTGATCATATTAATGATCAAATACATAAAATACAACATGAAGAATACTGTTTATCAAACCAATTTTTTATTTCTTATCGAGTTTTAACAGAGTTAGCTTGCATTTTTACAGCATAAATGCTGGAAAATATTTATAAACTAATAATAGTGGGGTACGTAGATAAACGCATGCAATTGTTTTGTTGCAGTTTTAATTATACATTTGACATATATATTGTACTGTGGGCAATTTGTTAATTAAATTACACATTCGATTGAAAGGTGATGCATAATTAGTTCTCCTGTATGATCGATAAAAATGAGTATGATGATTTCTACTACTTCTACGATTGTGGATAAATGTTACATTGTTAAGGAGTCTTTAAAGTAAATAGTTTAAGATGATATTTGTATGGAGGAAGATGTAAGTCATATATATATATATATATATATATATATATATATATATATATATATATATATATATATATATATATATATATATATATATATATATATATACATATATATACATATATATATACATATATAAATATATATATAAATATATATATATATATATATATATCAAGGATTGAAACCGTAACCGAAACCGATATCCGTTTAAAACCGTTTCATTTTTAAAACCGAAACCGTAACCGAAACCGTTATACGAAAATAAGAAATAAACCGATATCCAATACCGATCAAACGGTTTCGGTTTTATACCGGTTTAAAACGGTTTTTGAAAAAGTATACAAAAAACCAGGAACACATATTTTATTTTATATAGAAGATCTTAAGTAAAATTTCATTAATTAAAATTTGGAGTTCCCAAAATAAACATTTTTGGTTGTACAAAAATTCACATGTTGTTTTTTGAGAAACGATATTTCCAAAACAACGGTATTTGGTCTAAAAATTGTTTTTTGTTTCATTAATCGAATTAACAACAAAACACCAGCAACTCCAAGCAAAATTTTTACGTTAAAAAATGATTAAAATTTTAATAATATTGGTTTTTTATTTATTTTATTAGTAAAATATATAGGGGAGCTTGAGATAAAGTGGAACAAGTTTTGAAAAGTTCATTTGAATATATTTTAAATTCTGTTAAATGATCTATTCAATAGAATACCATTTATAAGTCTTCTAATGGATTTTTGACTGATGTTTCAAAACAGCTCAATTTCGGACATAAACAAAACAACGTAATGCAAAAAAAAATGTAAAAAAGTTTGAAATTATTAAAGTGCAACTTAGACAAGTTTAAAAATTTCAAGTATAAGGCAATTATTTGTTTACATAAGTGATGATTAAAAATTTCTTGTTCTTGCATTTTTTTTTTTTGCAAGAACAAAAGCGAGAACAAAATCGAGATTTTGCAAGAAAAAGAACAAGAGCAAGTGCAAGACTAAGACTGCAAGAAAAGGAAGACTCCTGCGTTTTTTTTATGATTTTAATGTATTTATTATGTTTTTAAGATAATAATGATATACAAAAGAATTCATGATATTACTAAATATTGAACAATAAGTAACAATGGAAAGCGTGCAAAATATTTATGAACGTGAACATTAATGAAGATGTGTGTTTTTTTTGTTTTTGTCGAATTCTAAGGAATATAAGCATCTTAAAAATAAGGCCTGTGAAGCACTTTTGAAGCGGTAAATAGCTTGAAAAGTGCTTCAAAAGTCGCTTCAAAAAGATAAAATAGACAAAACAATGTTTTTTCTCTTTTCTTCGCTACGCAAGTTCGTACATCGATTGTGCATATGAACTGTGCTTATGCACATTATTATTTTAGTTTTACTTTTATATATAGTTTTTTTGTTAATTGTAAAATCATGAAGTAATAAAAAATAATATATTAACATTTTCACAGTGTGATATATTTAGCTGATATATTGCTTTTTGTGTTTTTCTTTTTTCACAAATCCGCTGATTCGTTTGAAAGTGCAACAACAACAAAAATGCGAATAAAGCAGCATCCAAGATTTTGATAGAATTTTGGCGGGAAATTTTTTGTACCACAAAGAGAACTCGTTGTTGTTGCCAACTAGAGAGCTGTACTAGATACATACATGTAGTGTGGTGCCGCGCGTCTGTCCGTTGTCATGCGTCTGTCCGTTGTCATGCGTCTGTCTGTTGTCATGCGTCTGTTTGAGGGTTGTCGTTGTGAAAGTGTGTGTATACGAATCGTAATCGTTATTGTTATATTCTCTTCTTTCTGTTAGTATTCGCTTAGTAGCGTTTGAGTTTGTGCTCGCATGGTGTTCGCAAAGAAAAATGTTACTGTGCAAGATATTATTTGAGTTCTCTTGACATACGGTACGTGTAGCATACGGATTTTTTTAATCTGTAACGAAAACAGAAATATGCTTATACGAAATATTCCTTATATTTATTGTATATGTATATCGTATACTGTATATCGTCGTTGTAGAACGAAAGGTCACCAAATACATTTTTATGAAAAACTTAATTTTCGAGTTTGTTGATTAATATTATAAAAAGTAATTGATGCATTTTTAAAGTTTGATAGATTGATAGATTTACATTTTCTTATCATGTGGTAAAAAAAATGGAGATCATCGATTAAAAATTGACAGATACATAAAGATGTTTGTAAAAAATATTTAGCATTTTGAAAATGTATTTGGTGACTTTTCGTTCATTTTATTATGGCCTTGAGATTTTGAATTGTCTTGTCAACATCACTTGTTTTACACAATTATTTTTTTATTTGTTAATTCTTGTTAAAATATAATTCAAATTTTTATGTTATTGGATTTTTTTTTTGTTAGTAAAATGTTGAAGAAATTGAAAATATGGAAAATAAGTAACTTAAATACATTATACATCAGTGTTCAAATTCTATTCGTTTTCATAATTAATATGCAGTTTAAGATATTTGTCTTCGATCTTTATTTAAAATTTAAAAGATTAAGATTAACATTTCTTGCCTTGCTCTTGCAAATGATCATCGCTAGTTCACATATATTGCAGTTCACAGAATTGTTGAAATTTAATTTCTTTGGCTTTTATGGATGAAAATTGTACAAAATTCATCTTCTTTTCAATTCAGATCATATATCAGGTGAAGTCAATATGTTGCTTTTCATTGGTTTGTGGTCACGAAATTTTAAATTAAATTTTTTTCTTGCCGTAATCAATTAAATAATTCATATAACACAATATTTTTACTGAAATAACAACAAACATTGTTTAAATTACGTTTCCCACTTTACCCCAGTAATTTAGGACCATATAAAAAATTGTAAAATTATTTGAAAAATATGGAAATAAAGAAAATTTATACAAAAACCGAAATCAAATCCGAAACCGTAACATGGAACCGGTATACCGAAATCGTTTCGTTATAAAAACTTAAAACCGAAACCGAAACGCGGAAAAAACCGAAACCGAAATCGAAACCGTTATTCGTTTAGGTTTCAATCCTTTATATATATATATATATATATATATATATATATATATATATATATATATATATATATATATATATAAATATATATAAATATATATATATATATATAAATATATATATCTATATATATATATATAAATATATATAAATATATATATCTATATATATATATATAAATATATATAAATATATATATATATATATATATATATATATATATATATATATATATATATATATTTATATATATATATATATATATATATATATATATATATATATATATATATATATATATATATATTTATATATATATATATATATAAATATATATATCTATATATATATAAATATATATAAATATAAATATATATATACATATATATAATATATATATATATATATATATATATATA